>CM064513.1:58453256-58576573 GCA_032716605.1 Paralithodes platypus | reverse complement strand
CAGGCATCGACAACGGAGTCATCCAGTCTCTTCTGATAGCTCAGGAGAGCTGGATGGTGTCCCGCATCTCAGCCTGGCCAGGTGGACTCTGTCCTCGCGAGGAAGGGAGGATTCGGAAGGATGGTTTTCGGGAGGTCGTGCTTGCAGCTGCGTGTTGTGTGTGAGTGAGTGGGTGGATCGCCGAGAGATATCAGTATGGATGTGCTTCTGGCAGGTGGTTCGGGGTGGGAGAGAGGACAGTAATTGTGTGTGATACCGTGTGCTGGGTGTTGTTTTGATATTTCTTGGTGTCTGTGGGTGTGGGTTGCCATGTAGTTTAGTGGGTGGTCTTGGTTCGTGGAGCCTGCTGCCAGGAATTGAGTGCCTCTCATGATCACTGATCTTATGTATTTGTTTATATACTGTGGTGGTAGTTTCTTTGTTGTGTCCAAATTTGTGTGAGCAAGTGACCTGAGGGTGTTAAGCTGGGTGTCATTTCTTTTTAATGTTTGTGGTGTGCTGTTTGAATGTCATATGAGTATCATATGTTACTCCTAGGATTTTGTGTGTGTGTGTATTGTTAGGGGTGTGTTGTTTATGGTGAGTTGAGGGATGTATTTGTGTTCTCCTGTCCAGCTTGTGAGCAGGGTTGCGGTGGATTTGGCTGGGGGTAGATTAAGTCTGTTTGTAGTGCACCAGCCATGTTGTGTGTTGAGATAGGGTTGAAGGAGATCTGTTGCTCTTTTTGGGTCATGGTGTGTGCATGTGAGTGTTATGTCATCTGCATAGGAGGCTAAGTTTATTTGGGGCGTATTGGGTGTAGTTATATCGTGCATGTACAGATTGAAGAGTGCGGGCGATAGGACGGATCCTTGTGAGACTCCGTTTGGAAAGTTTCTGATTTTAGATGACTGACCGGCAAAAGATACGTGTGCACATCTGCCTGCTAGGAAGTTGGCCAGCCACCTTTGTGTGTTGTTGTGCATGTTTGTGTTGTAGATTTTGTTTGTTAGGTTGTGGCGGGGGATGGCATCGAAGCCTTTACTAATGTCGAGTGTGGCTAATAGTGATCTGTGTGGTGGTCTAGCTGAGTTGATGCCGTCAAAAGCTCTTTGTGTAAGGTCTGTGAGAAGAGTGATTGTGGAGTGCAGTGGCCTAAAGCCATGTTGTGTTGGAGCTAGGGGTAGGTCGGGTGTAATTAGTTGTAACACTAGGCGTTCCATGACTTTGGAGGGGGAGCAAAGGAGTGTAATGGGGCGGTGCGAGGAGGGTAGCGTGGGGTCTTTGTTGGGTTTGGGGAATGTGGTGATGAGACCATGCTTCCAAATGTCTGGTATTGTGTTGTGTGAATAACTGTAGTTTGATATGTTAATGAGTGCTTGTATGCCTTGTGGTCCCAGGTGTCTGAGGTGTATGTTGCTTATGTTGTCTAGGCCACAAGCAGGGTAGTGCTTGAGATTGTTGATGATATGCTTTGTCTGGTGATTGGTGAAGGGTGTATAGTCAGGGTCTGTGGGGAATTGTCTCTTACGTCGGATGACACGTCGGTCGTCTTTGTGAGGTTTTAGGTGACTGACATGTGAGAAGTGATTGATGAGAGTGTTTGCTTGTTGTTTACATGAAGGAGTAGAGTCTGTTGTTGTGATTGCAGCATGTGATTGTGTTGTGTTGCTGTTGGAAAGTGTGATGCTGTTTAGCATTTTGTAGAGTTTTTTGGGATCTGTTTTGTGATCAAGTGTTTGTAGGAAGTTATTCCAATTTAGTTTTTGTTGTTCTTGTATTTTGTTGTTAGTTTGGGTGTTGAGTGCTTGGATTTGTTGTGTGATGTCTTGTGTGTGGGGTGCTGGGGAGTGTTTCAGTATGTTGCGTTGTCTGATGAGGTTTTGAATTTCTGGTGTGAAGTTGGGGTTGTGTCTTTTTCTGTTACCTCTTGGAATGTGTTTCTTGTCAGTGTTTTGGATAGTTTTATTGAGTATGTGTACAGCATTGTTGATGTTAGTGATGGGTGTACTGTTTAGAGTTGTGAAGTGTTGTTCTGTCTCATTTGTGAATGCTTCCCAGCTAGGTCTTTATAATTGGTGTATGTGTGTTTGTGGTTAGCTGGGGTGAGTCTGGTTTTGGTGGTGATAATGATCGGGAGGTGGTCAGACCCTAAGCTTCTGACCACCCTCCAGGATGTTGTGGGGGCGAGTTCTGGGGAGCAAAAGGTGATGTCTGGAGATGATGGGTTATAGAAGGCTTGGTGAGGAATATGGGTATGTTGATGGATGTCGTTAAGGATGATGAGGTTAACAGTTTGGTTTTGTAGTACCAGCCCTCTGTCTGTGTCGGGGTTGTCGACAAACCAGGCCGACGTCTTGGCATTGAAGTAACCACCCAGGATGATGTGGGGGGTGTTTGTGATGTGTTGTAAGTGTGGTCTGTATTCATTTGGTACTGTAGGGGATGTATGTGTTTATGATGGTCATGTTGGAGTTGTTGCCAGTGCGTATTTTAATTGATTGTATTTCTGTTGTGTTATCATTTGGGGGGAGGAGGGATTTGGTTTGACCACTGGTAACTATGTATGAAATTTCTTTGTGTACCAGGGTGATGAGTCCACCGCCTCCGCTGACAGCCCGGTCTTGTCTGATGGTGGTGAAATCATGAAATGTGGGTGTTTTTTGTGTTGTGCGGAGTTTTGTTTCTTGTAAGATGGCAATGTGTATGTTGTGTTGTTTGATGAAGTGTGAGAGTTTCTTTGTGTTGATGCCATCTATGTTCAATTGGAGAATGTTAATGTTATGTGCACGATGTATGTTAGGTGCTGCTGCATGAGGATGGGGTGGGGGTGGGGGGGGGGGTGGGGGTGGGGGTGAGGGAGGGGCTGGGGGTTGGGATGGGTGAGGTGGGGGTGGGGATTGGGGAGCAGATGGGGGTTGGAATGGATTAGGATGGGGTGTGGTATGTTGAGTTGAGGATGTGGATGGTAGGGGAAGGTTAGGTGGGTTAGGGAGGAGAGGTGGACAGGTTTTAGGGGGGGGAGTGGATGATATGGGAAGGTTAGGTGGGTTGGGGAGGAGAGGTGGACGGGTTTTAGGCGAGGGATTTGACTGGGAGAGGGAGGGGCATGAGGAACAGGTCCAGGTGTTCGTGTAGTGTTTCTTGGAGGCAAGTGTTGTGCAGGTGAAGTGGGTCCAGTTCCTGCATGAATTGCAGAGAACTGAACCATTAGTGTGGCGACTCGAAGCGATGGGTTTTGAGCAAGTTGGACATATGTATGTGTAGGTGGGTCCTGGGTTGCTCTCAATGTCTCCGGCTAGAAGAAGTCTTCGAGAAATGGCAGCCGGAGAGTCATTTCTTGGTGTAGGAAAAACTGTGTGATGTGTGTGTGTGGTGTGAGGTGTGGAAATTCCCGGCGCGACCGAAGCCGCTCCAAGGACTCCTGTACGAGTAGGCATAATTGCCCGAAATTGCCTTCATTCCCTGCTCATTTTCATGCATAAGCAAAAGCCAGAGCGTAATACAATTATGCATTCGTGAAAGTACGGTAATAGCTTTCAAATTACTCCTGAATCATCCCTGTACGACGTCTGGTTTTCTTGTAAGGATCTTGCAAACGAAGGGCAAAATTGCTAAAAATTACCAAATCCGATAGGCCTAGGCGAAATCGCTAATAATTACCAATTATTTTCTGTTTTCGCTATGTGTAACGCTGCACATAAGTGAACTCTCTCTCACACAAACCTCAGTGTCGTGGCGGGGCCTGTAGGCTCCGGCTGACGTCCATCCGTGCTGCTTGCAAAAGATGGCCTGGCTCACAGGCTACAAAATAGCCGGAAAATTGTCTCCGTCATATGAGGGGCCCCGCGGGAATTGGGTTAAGAAGTGTGGTTGTTTTGATTATTTGATAGGGTCACCATAAGGGTAATGGTGTGGCATTTGTTCTGTACAGAAGCTTGGCCTTTTTGGTTGGGCCTTCTTAGGAATGTGACCTTTTTCGTTAGCCATGGAGAAACTGCAGAGGTACAAATTATTATAAGCAACCTCATGTTAAAAATATTGTATTGATTGTATGCGTGTATGCCCCGACAGAGGATATACTTGAAAGAAAGAAAGAGGAGTTCTGGATGAATGTGGAGGCGTGCCTGGAGAAGTTTGACAAGAATGAAAGAATATTTCTGATTGGGGATATGAATGGTAAGGTGGGTGATAGGAAAGTTGAGGGAGTGGTGGGAGGGTGGGGGGTACCATCAGAGGTGAATGGGAATGGTAGTGCACTTGTGGACGTATGTTTGGGGAGGAGGCTGTGGATAGCCAACACCTTCTTCTGACACAGAATGATCCACAGGTACACGTGGAAACGGATGTTGACGATGAAGGATAAGACAGTGGTGGAACGAAAGTAATTGATTGATTATATATGTGTGGATGAACGAATGAAGAAATCTGTGATGGATGCTAGGGTGTATAGGGGTATTGGAGGGGGTCTGTCTGATCATTATGTAGTGGTAGCTAAGGTTAGGATACAAAAGAAGTGGGTGAGGAGAGCTGGAGGGAGGCGAGAGGAGGGTGGAATGGTGAGGAGGGTGGAGAGGTTGCAGGAGGAGGAAGTCAGGGAGGAGTACAGGAGAGCAGTGGAAAGACGACTAGGTGGGTTCGACCTGGAAGTTATGGAGGAAGTGGAGGAGATGAGCAAGGTGTTTAAGGATGAGATCTGTGCAGCATGTGAGGAGGTGTGAGGAGAAGAGGGAGGGGAGTGAAAGGTACAGCATGGTGGACAAAAGAGGTAAGAATAGCTGTGGAAGAAAAGAAGAAAGCATATAGAGAGTGGTTGGGTAGTAGAGGGAATGAATATTCCGAAAGACAGAAACGAGCACCTGAGTGTAAAATGGAGGGAGAGTAAGAAACTGTTCTGGGAAGAAGTCAAGAAAGTTAGGGAAGGTAGCAAGGGAAACAGTAAGGGTGTGAAAGATAAGAATGGGAGAATGCTACCCGAGAAGCAAGAGAGAGTCGAAAGATGGAGGGAGTACTTCAGTGAGTTGCTAAATGTAAGGAATGAAGAGACAGCAAATATAGCTGGATATGGTATGGGAGGGAGAAGAAGAGAAGTAATGGAGGAGGAGGTGGGGATCAGGAGGTCAGAAGTGTGGGAAGCCATGAAAAGAGTGAAGTTGGGGAAAGCACCAGGAACAGATGGAGTGTGTGGGGAAATGTTGAGGTATGGTGGTGAGATAGTGATAGAATGGGTATGGAAAATGTGCAAACTAGCATGGGAGAAGGGGAGTGCACCCGATGACTGGAAGACTGGCATAATAGTCCCCCTATATAAGGGCAAAGGGGAAAGAGGAGTGTGTGGTAACCACCGAGGAATATGTCTTCTAAGCGTAGTAGGGAAGGTATACAGTAGGGTACCAGTAGTGATTGAGAGAGTGAGAGTGAGAACGGAGAAATGGATAGGCGACGAGCAGGGAGGTTTTTAGGAAGGGAAGAGGATGTGTAGATCAGATTTTTACCCTGAATTGTGTTGTGGAGAAGTATCTGGAGAAGAAACAAAAGGTGTATGTTGCCTTTATGGACTTGGAGAAGGTCTATGACAGAGTGGATAGAGAAGGTTTGTGGAAAGTACTTAGAATATACGGAGTAGAGGGCAAGTTGCTGAAAGCAGTGAAGAGCATGTATGAGGGTGTAAAGGCGGCAGTACGTGTGGAGAGTGAGCAGAGCGAGTTCTTTGACCTGAATGTTGGTTTGAAACAGGGGTGTGTGATGTCCCCGTGGTTGTTTACTGTATATATGGATGGAGTCATAAAAGAAATACTATCAAGAGCAGTGGATGTTGGTGTATCGCTGAAAAGGGAGGGAATTGAGTGGAAGCTACCTATACTGCTGTTTGCGGATGATACAGTTCTGATGAGTGATAATGAATGGGAGTTGCAGGGTCTGGTAAATGAGTTTGGAACAGTGTGCGAAAAACGGAATTTGAAGGTAAATGCGGGGAAGAGCAAGGTTATGGTCTTCGAAAGGGGTGAAGTCACAGAATGTGTTAGGTGAAGCTGAACGGTCAGGCTATGGAGATCGTTAACTCTTTTAAGTATCTGGGCAGTGTGTTGAGTAAAGATGGGACTATGGATGAAGAAGTGCGGGAGAGGGTACAACAGGGGAAGAGGGTTGTAGGAACGCTAAAAGCAGTAACAAGAAATAGGGTGGTCAGTATGGAAGTGAAGAAGTCCTTGCATGACAGTGTGGTAATCCCGACACTGACTTACGGAAGCGAAGCATGGACGTTGGTTGAGAGACTCAGACCAAGAGTGAGAGCAGTGGAAATGAATTACTTAAGGAGTGCGTGCGGAGTTACATGGAGGGATAGACAGACTAATGAGGAAGTGAGGAGGTGTGGTGTGGAGGTAGATGTGCTGGAAAATGTGAAAAGGAACAACTTGAGATGGTTCGGCCATATGGAACGTATGGAAAGCGAGAGAATGACTAAGAGGGTGTATGAGAGCGAGGTGGAGGGACAGAGAGGGAGAGATAGACCGAATGAGAGGTGGAAGGATGGAGTGAGAAAGTACATGAACGAAGGCGGTGCTGGTTGGGGGGAGGGGCGTCGACTGACTGGGGACAGAGGTGCATGGGGCGGTTCGTTCTTGGCCACCCCTTCGGGGATCATGGCGTCAGGCAATAGATGATAGATAGATGTTAAAAATATCTTATATATTTTTGTTTAGCTTTACTTGGCATTCCTCCTCCTCTATGTATCTAGCAATTTAACCCCCTCAAACTCCTTATGACGCGATGGTGTGGTAATTACCCCGAGCCAAAAATCTCTAAAAGACGATCGAGTGATAACTCAAGCGAGCTTGAAATACGCAGGCGTTTCGTTCATGGTCACCCCTTCGGGGATCAAGGTGTCCGGCAATATATACCGGTAGGCTATAGATAAATTCATTTTTGGGCTATTTCTTCCATTTTATTTATCCTGTTAAAGTGCTTGATTGATTTTTGTGCTAATGTAGTTAGTGTTTGGTGTAATTTCACATATTTCAGCTAAATCTGGAGAGCACATGCAATTTATTTGTGCATGTTCAGTAAGTATTGCTGGGGAAAGGGTTAACGTATTCATCTTTTGGGGTATTTATTCTATGTTTTTATCCTGTTTCTGTGATTGATTGAGTTTTGTGCTAATGTAGTTGGTATTTGGTATAATTTTACATATTTTAGATAAATCAGAAGAGCACATGCAATATATTTGGGCATTTTCAGTTAGTATTGCTGGGGAAACGGTTAACATACAGTATTCATCATAGGAAGGGAATAGGATGTGTAGCTCAGATCTTTACCCTGAAATATGTTGTGGAGAAATATCTTGAGAAGGGACAAAAGTTGTATGCTGCCTTCATGGACTTGGAGAAGGCCTATGACAGAGTTGATAGAGAAGGTACCGGTATGTAGAAAGTACTTGGAATATACGGAGCAGATAGCAAGTTGCTGAAAGCAGTGAAAAGCATGTATGAGGGTGCAAAGGTGTCAGTACGTGTTGAGAATGAACAGAGCGAGTTCTTTGATCTGAATTTTGGGTTAAAGAAAGGGTGTGTGATGTCCCCGTGGTTGTTCAATATATACTGAACTGTATATGGATGGAGTCATAAAAGAAATGCAAGGATGAGCAGTGGATGTTGGTGTACCACTAATAAGGGAAGGCAACGAGTGGAATGACAGAGTTGATAGAGAAGGTATGTGGTAAGTACTGTACTGAGAATATATGGAGTAGATGGCAAGTTGCTGAAAGCAGTGAAGAGTATGTATGAGAGTGCAAAGGTATCAGTATGTGTGAAGAATGAACAGAGGGAGTTCTTTGATCTGAATGTTTTGTAAAGCAAGGGTGTGTGATGTCCAGATGATTGTTCTATATATACAGTATATGGATGGAGTCATAAAAGAAATACAAGGAAGAGCAGTGGATGTTTGTGTACTGCTGTTTGCTGATGATATGAATGGGAGTTGCAGGGTCTGGTAAATATTTTTGGAACAGTGTGCGAAAAATGGAATCTGAAGGTAAATGCGGGGAAGAGCAAGGTTATTGTCTTCGAAAGGGGTGAAGCCACAGAGTGTGAGGTGAAGTTGAACGGTCAGGCTATGGAGATTGTCAGCTCATTTAAGTATCTTGGCAGTGTACAGAGTAAAGATGGGAGTATGGATGAAGAAGTGTGGGAGAGGGTGCAACAGGGGAAGAGGGTTGTAGGAGTGCTGAAAGCAGTAACATGAAATAGGGTGGTCAGCATGGAACTGAAGAAGTCATTGCATGACAGTGTGGTAATCCCGACACTGACTTACGGAAGCGAAGCATGGACGTTGTTGGAGAGATTCAAACCAAGAGTGAAAGGGATGGAAATGAGTTACTTGAGAAGTGTGTGCAGAGTTACATGGAGGGATAGACAGACGAATGAGGAAGTACGAGAGAGGTGTGGTGTGAATGTACTGGAAAGTGCGAAAAAGAACACCTTGAGATGGTTCGGCCATGTGGAACGTATGGGAAGCGAGAGAATGACTAAGAGCGTGTACGAGTGAGGTGGAAGGACAGAGGGAGAAATAAACCGAGAGAGAGGTGGAAGGATGGAGTTAAGAAGTATATGCGTGAAAGCGGTGCTGGATGGGAGGAGGGGCGTCGACTGACTGGGGACAGAGGTGCATAGGGGTGTTTTGTTCGTGGCCAATCCTTCGGGGATCAAGGCGTCCGTCAATAGATAGATAGATAAATTCATCTTTAGGGCTATTTCTTACATTTTCTTTATCCTGTTAGTGTACTTTATTAAATTTGTTGGTAATGTAGTTGGTAATTGGTGTAATTTTACATATTTTAGATAAAGGATGTCAACAGAATAACAAATGATGAGCTAAAGAGACGTTTAGGTATAAAGAGTATTAGCGAGGAGATGCGTACAAGTAAACTGGGATGGTATGGACATGTGGAGAGAATGGATGAACAAAATTGGGTGAAAAGATGCAGGTCTGCGATTGTGGAGGGAGCTGCACCAAGGGGTGGACCGAGTAAGACCTGGGATCGGACTATACGTGCCGATCTCAAATCCAAAAACTTGACAAGTAAAGCATCCCTTAACCCGGGAGCTGCGGGGAGACTCTTAAGAGTTCCCCCGGCGCACTGCGGGGAGACTCTTAAGAGTCAGAGAAAAAAAAATCAACTTTTGACATCGAAAAAAAAAAAAAAAAAAAAAAAAAAAAAAAAATTTTGTTTGGCCCCTGGGCCATGCAAAATCTCAGTCCTCTACCTCCCCTCCTTCCCCACTTTCCTCCTCTCCTTCAGTTATCACCTATTTTCCCTGTTATTCCCTTATTCTGAGGTATATTTTCGTGCTAACATTAGAAATCCGATTGGAGGGTGTGGTCATCACTGATAGCAAGCGAGTGCAAGAGAGAGAGAGAGAGTATCGATCGACTGTGTCTCAGTGGCCTTGGGGGAAATTGGCGGGAAAGCAGATTGCCTCACCCATACATTATACAACTCGCGGGCTATATCTCCGATTTTGACCATCCAAACGCTGTTTTCACTCGTTTTATTGTTGTTTCAGGTTAATACCTTTATAATCAACCCATAATAGGCGCATATGGATAAGTATTAATGCTATTAATGGCACAATGAATATTTTAGTGACGGAAACACCTCAAATACGTCAGCACAGGGGGACGTTTCCAATTACCCCCATGCGCACTTCAGAGGTTAACAGGGTTGCCTGGAACGCCGCCATTAGGAAAAGAGACTGAAACTGCACATCTGTGTGGAGCACTCAGTCTTAAAATGTTATGTACGTATGTATGTATAAATCTGAAGAGCACATGCAATCTATTTAGGCATTTTCAGTCAGTATTGCTATGTAAAGGGTTAACATATTAATCTTTTGGAGTATTTCTTCCATTTATTTATCCTGTTAGTGAGTTTTATTGATTTCAGTGCTACTGTAGTGGTATTTGGTGTAATTTTACATATTTTAGATAAATCTGAAGAGGACATGCAATATATTTGGGCATTTTCAGTCAGTATTGCTGGGGAAACGGTTAGCATACTGTAGTCATCTTAGGAAGGGAAGAGGATGTGTAGCTCAGATTTTTGCCCGGAAATGTGTTGTGGAGAAATATCTGGAGAAGCGACAAAAGTTGTAAGCTGCATTTATGGAGTTGGAGAAGGCCTATGACAGAATTGATAGAGAAGGTATGTGGAAAGTACCGGTACCGGTACTGAAAATATACGGAGTAGATGGCAAGTTGCTGAAAGCAATTAAGAGCATGTATGAGGGTGCAAAGGTGTCAATATGTGTGGATAATTAACAGAGCGAGTTCTTTAATCTGAATGTTGGGTTAAAGCAAGGGGTTATGTGATGTCCCGATGGTTGTTCAATATATACCAGTACAGTATATGGATGGAGTCATGAAAGAAATACAAGGAAGAGCAGCGGATGTTGGTGTACCGCTGATAAGGGAAGGAAACGAGTGGAAGTTGCCTCAACAGTACAGTACCGGTACTACTGTTGCTGACAACACAGTTCTGATGAGCGATAGTGAATGGGAGTTGCAGGGTCAGGTAAATATGTTTGAAACAGTGTGTGAAAAACGGAATCTGGAGGTAAATGCTAGGAAGAGCAATATTATGGTCATTGAAAGGGGTGCAACCATAGAGTGTGAAGTGAGGTTGAACGGCTATGAAGAATGTCAGCCCATTTAAGTATTTGGGCAGTGTGTTGAGTAAAGATGTGAGTAGGCCTATGGATGAAGAAGTGTGGGAGAAAGTGTAACAGGGGAAGAGCGTTGTAGGAACTCTGAAAGCAGTAAGAAGAAATAGGGTGATCAGCATGGAAGTAAAGAAGTCCTTGCATGACAGTGTGGTAATCCCGACATTGACTTATGGGAGGGAAGCATGGATGTTTCTGACTGGGATTGATCATTGATAATCATCGGTTATGCTAGTTGGAAAATTGGTGGGGTAGAATGTAGAGTTCGGGTGTACCGCCAGCCTTGTTTACACTACGCGGAGCGGCGGCGGATGCTGGCCATCATGTTCCCGTCTATTTGACTGCTTTTGGATACAATAATAGGTTGAGGGGGGTCACCCCCCCCCCATGACATATTGTCATCATCATATATATTGCCAGCAGGAGGCAAATAACCAAAAAAAATGCCTTCAAAATAGACGCGAACTAAAGGCTGGTTCACACATAGCCGAGTCGCACCGGTGCGCGAGTCCAACACGAGTGATGAAATTTTGCTATTCAGCAATGACTCGTCGATACTCCTCAACACTCGTATAGACTCGTGCTACGCTCGTGTATACTCGACACACTCGTGGGTACTCGCCACGGGGTCCAAAAATTTCATGCATGCATGAAATTTTTGGGTCCCGTGGCGAGTACCCATGAGTGTGGCCTAAATACGTGTAGACTCGTGTACATACGTGTTAACTCGTGTTTGACTCTGAATAACTCTTCGTTATTCGTGTTAACTCGTGTTGACTCGTGTAAACCCGTGTAACACTCTTTGGTGATTCGTCGCTTTTCGTCATCATTTCGACGTTGACGAAGCAACACGTGTCTACACGCAACAACACGTATGTAACACACATGCAACACGTATCAACAAGAGTAGAAAGCACGAATGTGAGTGCCAAAATTTGGTGCCCCCATGATGCCAGACTTTACACGATTCAAACACAAGTGAAAACACGAGTAAACAAGAGTAAACACGATCCACTGAGAAAAAAACACGAGTGTAACACGAAAAAGCAAGTGTCATTTGAAATACCATTATTTCAAAAATGTAGGAAGAATCAACGAGAGTTTACACGGATGTAACACGAGTCAACACGTGTGCAACAGAGATCCAACGAGAGTCAACGCGTTGTCTTTCGTGTTGATCCGTATAAAAATTGTGTTTATCCGTGTAACAATCACGTTGACTCGTCCATACTCTTTGTTTACGTGCCCTGGAATGTGGCCATTATTTTTCAAATTTTTGACACTCGTTTTGACTCTCAGTTTCTCGTACAGACTCTTGCATGAATACGTGTTGACTCGTATTGAATCGAGTTAACTCGTGTTACACTCTCCTTGACTCGGGAACAATTGCTACTCGCGGCCGACTCAGCCTCCAGCGACGGCGATAACCGACGAGTGTGACTCGTGTTGGACTCGCGCACCGACTCGGCTATGTGTGAACCAGCCTTTAACCACGGTGATCGACATATGTAAACATTACGGCGGCGGTGTCGGCGTCGGACACTTGCGATAATGTTCCCGTCTATTTTGAATGCCATTGGATACAATAATATGTTGAGGGGGGGCTTTGCCCCCATGACGTGTTGTCATCATCATATATATTGCCAGTAGGGGGCAAACAACCAAAAAAATTGCCGCAAAGCCCTCCCCTCAACATATTATTGTATCCAATGGCAGTCAAAATAGACGGGAACATGATGGCAAGCTTCCGTCGCCGCTCTGCGCAGTGTAAACAATGGTGGCGGTACGCCCGAACTCTACATTCTACCCGGCTAGGCCTATATTATACGCTACAATAAATAAGTAGGCTAGGCTATTTTTCTATAGGCTATGCCTAGTCTAATTTTACAATTTAAGGTAGCATTCAAGTTGACTACAGCAGGACTTACCCTTGACCAGGTATAGGCTATCCTATTGTTTAATAGGCCTATACCCCTTTGAAAGGACATTAGCCTAGTCTAACCTAACAACCTTACCTAACCTATTATAGTAGGCTATTATGGGTGGGGGCTGCTGCCCCCACACCCCAATTTTTGGTGTATTTGTCTATTTTGTCTGTGAAGTGGGAATTTTTTCAATTTGTCGATAACGAAAATCCTCCATGCGGACTATAGCTTATGGAGAAAAATGTGGCGAATCTATTGTTGCCTATTATCTCTAATAAATTGTTTCTCATAATGCTGCAGTAGTGTCGTTTAAAATACCAACCATTTAATTGTGTGCCTTTAAAATTGACCTAAATTAGGTTATAGGCTACTGGAAGATTAGAAGAATCTTTAAGAAAGACTAGGTTAGGGTTATTGTTGTGCCAAAGCTAGATTATAGCCTAAATATAAAAGGAAGTGAATAAAATGAAATATGCCGAAAAAAATCGACGTCATATTAGACGCGAAGTTAACCGCGACGATCGCCCTATGTAAACATGACGACCGTACACCCGGTAACTACATCCATCCCATTAAAAGTTACTGTGGGACACCAAATATGTTGAGGGGGTCTCTGCGGCTCTGCCCCCCCACGTCGGCCCGTCACGTATTATGATGTACGGTAAGTCATCATCATCTGTGCTAATTCATAGGATCCCCAATTAAGGACAAAGTCAATCAAGAGACGAAATAAGCTCCCAAATTACAATAACATAGCGGCCCGCCGTTTATGGGCGACTTTTCACACGTCATTTTAAATGTTACTTTCCTGCCCTGGTCTAGGCCTAATAGATTTTTCCAAAGAATCAAACTTAAATTAAAAGGAAGTAGCCTAGCCTACAGTTTATAGGAAGGCTATTCCAACATGCATTCCAGAACTTAGGCTAGCCTAGGCCTAGGCTATATGAAAATTTGTGGGTGGTCTGCCAAAAAAGAATCACTAGGCCTATTAGGCTATGGGTAGGCTAGTATGGGGTGCATTTTGCAAATTTTCTGAACTCTTAGGCCTAGGCTAGGCTAAATTAAAACTCACAAAATCTGAGTAAAACCAGCACTAGAATTTTGTCTTGTCTTGTCTTGGGGCAACCTCAGGCGAATACTTGCCCACTCCGGCCCTACCGTAGTCGCGGAGATCCTATGTCACAATTAAATTAGTTTATAGTTAAGGTTAAAATTCACCACCTTGTCACTTTCATTCTAGGTCATTCGTAGAACCGTAACACTGTAAAGGCAACAACCCAATAGCAGGTCATCAGGTGATGAACCAGAGACCTACAAACCACGGTACTAGGGCCAGAGCAATGTCTTGAAGCGTGGTGCCCTTATCAACCAACCCCAGACAATCCAGTAGGAGCTGTCGGAAGGAATCCATCTTTGAAGCCAGAAAGGGACGCCCATCCACATGCTCAGTGACGGGACGAGGCGAGGCTTAGGAGGCATATGTAGAACGACCAGATGTAGGATGTGGAGGGGAAGGGGTACCGTACGACGATACATGGGATGCGGAGACAGCGGAGGGAAGAGCTCGTCAAAGTCATACGGTTCCTCAGGACCTCAACAATAACCGGGGGACGGCCGGTGCGGGCAATGGTCGATCGCCGTAGTTAATATAAGTTCTCGTCTATTTTGACGGCGATTTTTGTTGTAGTTAGGCTAGGCCTAGGCTATTTGCCCCCTGCTGGCAATATATATGATGATGACAATATGTCATGGGGGGCGATTGACCCCCTCAACATATTATTGTATCCAACGATCTCTAACCTCTGTATCTCAAAAAGGGCTAGAGCAAATTGGCTGTAAATTTCCACATCTAGGCTATTCCTTGACAGATTTGCTCCCTCCAATTAATATTTATTAGCATAAATTCAGCCTAGTTTAGCCTATAAAACAAAAACTAACATTTGTTTAGCCTAGGCCTACATATAAAAAGAAAAAACCCACTCGTACTGCAATTATAAGCATAAATATGAGTATCTAAGTTACAAAGCAAATGTTTTTGTATAGCCTAAAATAAACCATAAAATTGTCATCTTTCAACTGTTGAGGTCATAAATATAAAAAAATCTAATACATTAGGAAACAATGCGTTAAGAGTTGTGTTAGCGGGTCTATCGTCCCCTTTATTTACGTAGTCGCACGCTCGCAGTTACATTCGCGTCTAATTTGACTGTGGTTATTTGCCCCTGCTGGTGATATAGATGATGATGACAATAAGTCATAGGGGGATAAAGCCCCTTCAACCCATTATTGTATCTCACGGCCAGGCGTTGGGTAAATTGTTTTGTTACCGGCCGGCGGATTGAGGATGGCTTTACCAAGTTTACCCCAGCAGTTAAATTAGAAGCGAATGTAGGCCTAACTGCGAGCGTGCGACTAGGCTATATAAACAAAGCTTTTGGTATGCCCACAACTACAACTCTTACCAAAACTGTAATTAGCCTATTTTTGTTTTGTTTTTTCAGTCTAGGCTAAATTGGTGAGGCTAGGCTAAATTATTTAGCTGCAATTAGCCTAGCCTATTTTTGTTTGTTCTTTCAGTCTAGGCTAAATTGTGGTAGGCTAGGTTAAATTCTTTAACATGTGTACTATTGTGTAGGCCTGTGCTTTCCAATAGAAGTAAAAATATGTAGCATAGCCTAATGCAATTTTACTAAAACCCAAGCCTACCTGAATATAGCCCTATGCAGAGCTCAAAAGCAAAAAAAAAAAAAAAATATGTTGAGCAGTGAAATAAAATTAAGCTAGGCCTAGGCCTGGTTTCTCATAGGCCTAATAACCTAATGAAGTATACTATAGCCTAACCTAATTTAAGTTATTTCACAAAATACTAATAGGCCTACCCAGCCCTCCTCATGCATTATTTTCCATTGTAAAATAAGTTTGTGATACACTACGAAAGATTATTCAACATGGAATTTGAATGGAATAGAGAAACTTAGCAACGAAAAGCCAATACTCCCCCCTCCCTGTGATTGTGCCAGCTTTTGTAAGCAATGCAATAACTTAATGAAGGACAGAAAAGCTGCAGGATGCTCTGGCATTCTAGCCGAGATGATTAAGGCCTCAGGTGAGAAAGGAGTAGGTGTGTTCAATGAGCTAATTAACTTAATCATCAGAAAGGAAGTAATCTCTGATGAATGGCACAAAAGTATATTATATACTGTATACGAGCAGAGGGGACTCATTGGATAGGGAAAATTATAGGGGCCTGAAAATACTTGATCAAGTCATGAAGGTCTGTGAGAAAGTCATTGAAGGTATGATATTGACGATATGCAGTTTGGTTTCATGCTAGGACACGGCACAATCCAAGTCATGAAGGTATTTGTGTGATAATGAAGATGTATGAGGACTCACAAACGGCAGTGAGGGTGAAAGATGTACCGGTACTGAGTGATGAGTTTTCAGTTGGCGTTGGAGTCCACCAGGGCTCTGTGTTAATGAAGCCCTTTCCTCTTTTGTTTTATGGTTCTGGAGGCACTATCTGGTGATTTCAGAGTTGGGCTCCCCTGGGAACTGCTATAAGGGTCCTGAAAATGCTTGACTAAGTCATGAAGGTCTGTGAGAGAGTCTTAGAAGGTATGATAAGGGAAAGATACTGTATGTACTTAAAAGATAGGGATCTGATGTTGTGTTTGCAGACCGGGAGAAGGCCTTTGATAAGGTGGCCAGAGAAGTTGTGCAGTAGGCTAGGAGAAAACTTGGCGTTGAGGAGTGGCTGGTGCATGTGATAATGAAGATGTACGAGGACTCACGAACGGTAGTGAGGGTGAAAGGTGTACAGCTGAGTGAGGGACATAACAGTACTTCTTGTTGAGGATATAGGGTAGTGAAGCTGTGAAGCTTATGTCACCCTATCCGGGCGGAAAGGACCCCAGGGTGGAGAGGTTTCACAGGGAGGACGGGGACATCATAGATTTCAGGGGAGGGCACCCATGCCCCGCAGTCGACGGAGACGCCCCGCCAACCTCAGGAACTTCTTCGATAGCAGGAGGACCTTGGATTGACATATACAGTACGGTACTAGATATTTGGTAAGGGTTAGCTTTATATCCCATGTACTGGTTACTAGGGACATATACTAGGTGTTAGGTGGAGGTTAGTTTTGTATCCAAAGTACTGGGTACTAGGGACATATACTAGGTGTTACATGAGGGTACTGAGTGATAAGTTTTCAGTTCGTGTCGGAGTCCAACAGGGAAGTGTGTTAATTAAGCCCTCTCCTCTTTTTTATGGTTCTGGAGGCACTATCTAGTGATTTCAGAGTTAGGCTCCCCTTGCAACTGCTATAAGAGGCCTGAAAATGCTTGGCCAAGTCATGAAGGTCTGTGAGTGTGAGAGAGTCTTTGAAGGTATGATAACTTCATAGTCAGGCAGCTGCAGGAAAGATATCTAAGATTTGTTTTTCTGGTCCCGTCTCAAGACCACCGTCGCAAGATCTACCCGAAAAACTTTTTTTCTGGTCCCGTCGCAAGCCCACCTTTAGCAAGCGAGACACCAATATTCTCTTGCGACGGCAAGAGAGCTCCGGAGCTGGGTTGACGGCAAGCTGAAACATCTCACTCAACTTACTGTTTCTCCATTCTAATTTATTTTGGTATATTTGTTTATCCAAACATTATGTTATAATTTACTTGCCTATTATTAGGAAGTAGAGTAATAAGAGCCCACAGTAACGTATATCCAATTGTTGATAATAAATTAGTGTGGGACAGTACGCTTGGTTAAATTTTGTCCACGAAACAACAACAAACCCCAGCTTTGACTAGGCCTAGGCTATGCTATTTACCGATTGTTTTTTCATATCAGAATTGCATTTATATAATCCTTATGATAATTAACACCTTACGAGCGGCCTATGCGGTTTATTTATGTGTACCGCCCAGTGGGGTGTTTTTAGCCAAAATAGGGCTGTTTACGTGATCATTTTCATGCCTAAATAAGACCCAGAACGTAAAACAAGTACCTATCCCTGAAAGGGCATAAACAGAGCTTTCGAATGACACCATAACGGTCCTTGTATGATGGATAGTTTTCTTGCAATAACCGTGCAACGCGAGTGCAAAAAGCAGGTAATTCGGTACTTTCGGTACAAAATTGAGTATGTAGCGAGTGAGAGAGGGAGGAGGGAGCTGAGATTTGTGTCAGTAGGTTCGCCGCGGTGGTCTGGAGCAGTCATACGCTCGCTAGTCTCCTGCCACCACTTGTCTCTCTCTCTCAGCCACATTACGTGCTGAAATTGCCACTCGACTTATGTCGAGCGCCGCCACATAGTCCAGCTTTATTTAACTCGACTTATGTTGCTCGCCGCTAAATAAGGGTTAAATTGGCGGTGAATGTTATTCCGATGAAATGGAAGTTGTATAGCCTAGCCTATATATTTGTAAGATGTGTGCTGGCTTGGAGCAAGCCTGTGTTGTTTTTCCTGTCCTGTGATGATCTTGCGATGGCTCGGTTGAGACGGTGGTCTTGTGACGGGCCCGGAAAATCACGTCTCTACTGAAAGTAAGAAGTTGTGCAATAGGCTAGGAGAAAATTTGGCGTAGAGGAGTGGCTGGTGCGTGTGATAATGAAGATGTATGAAGACTCACGAACGGTAGTGAGGGTGAAAGGTGTACTGATTTTTTTTTTTTTTTTTTTTTTTTTCTATGTGATTGAGGGAGGCAAAAGGCATAACTGCCTATAGCGAGTGCCTCCCCCATAGTTGAAAGAGTGACAGGGCCAAAATCAAGGGACGTTCGAGCCAAAATGCCTGGACACACGGAGCTTGAAGCAATTTAAGTCATAGGAAGAGGGAAAGACTGATTCTGGGAGAGAGTTTCAGAGCTCAGATGTTGAGTAGAAGAAAGTTTGAGAGTAACGTTTCACTCTTGGGTTGGAGAGTTGCACAGAGTAGGGGTGGGATTGAGTTGCAAGACGGGTACCACGTGCCCTACGTAAAGGAGGTGGTATGCACTGGGATAGCTCTGAGGAACACTGATTATTATAGTAGCGATAGAATAGCGAGATGCAACATTGCGGCGGAGAGAGAGAGATTGCAGAGAGTTGGTGAGTGGACGGGAGTTAATGATACGAAAGGCCTTCCTTTCAACTTTGTCTAGGAGAGCGGTGTGAGAGGAACCTCCCCACACATGTGAACAATACTCAATACAAGGGCGCACTATGCCCCTGTACAGAGCAAGAAGCTGTGCATGGGAAAAGAACCCCCTAAGGCGGTTGAGCACACCCAGCTTCTGGGAGGCTGCCTTAGCAAGACTGGTAATATGGTCCTTCCAAATGAGAGCAGAAGAAAAAGAGACACCAAGAATATTGAGAGAAGATGAAGGGTTGATTTTTGTATTGTTGAAGAATAAGGGATAGTCCGCTGGGAGATCCTGACGGGTAGATAGATGGAGAAATTGGGTTTTGGAGGCATTAAAGTTAACAAGGTTTTCTCTGCCCCAATTGGAAATAGTATTTAGATCAGAATTTAAGAGTTCAATGGCTTCATTACGTTTATCGTTGAGGGACTGCTGGCTGGGGCGTTCTGAAAAACTAATGGAGTAGTGTAAGGTTGAGTCGTCTGCGTATGAATGGATGGGAATTAAGGTACAGTTAAGGAGATCATTTATAAAAATTAGAAAGAGAATAGGAGATAGGACAGAGCCCTGAGGAATACCGGAGTTTATAGGGTGAGGAAGTGAACAATGGCCGTCCACAACCGCAGCTATGGAACGGCCGGAAAGGAAATTAGAGACAAAGGCACAGATGGAGGGATAGAAACCGAAGGAGGGTAGTTTAGAAATTAAAGATTTATGCCAGACTCTATCGAAGGCTTTCGATATGTCTAGTGCAATAGAAAAAGTCTCACCGAAGTCCCGAAAGGAGGATGACCAAGAGTTAGTAAGATATGAAAGAAGATCACCAGTAGAGCGACCCTTAAGGAAGCCATACTGGCGATCTGAGAACAGATTATGAGAAGAGAAATGCTTAAGAAATTTGGAAGCAAGAATAGTTTCAAAAACTTTAGAAAGACAAGAGATAAGAGCGATTGGACGATAGTTGGAGGGTTGAGAGCGGTCACCCTTCTTTGGGACAGGTTGAATGTGAGCAAACTTCCAGCATGAAGGGAAGATGTTAGAGGATAGACAGAGATGAAAGAGTTTGCCTAGGCAGGGAGTCAGCACGAAAGCACAGTTTTTGAGAACAACAGGAGGAACACCGTCCGGACCGTACGCCTTATTAATGTTAAGCCCAGAGAGGGTAGAAAGTACATCTTTAGAAGAGATTAGGATATTAGGCATAAGTAAGAGAGAGGAGGGCGGAGAGGGAGGAATAGCACCGGAATCATCCAAGGTGGAGTTTCTAGCAAAAGTTTGAGCGAAGAGTTTAGCTTTGTCAGAGGAAGAAGTGATGGTTGTGCCATCAGAGTGGGAAAGGGGAGGGAAAGACGAGGAAGAGAAATTGTTGGAGAGGTTTTTGGCTAGATGCCAGAAAGCTTGGGAAGAGCTAGAGTTGGATAGTTCAGTGCATTTATTATTGATGAAAGAGTGTTTGGCAAGTCGAAGAACAGATTTGGCTTGATTCCGGGCAGAAACATATGAAGAATGAGAGTCTTGAGTTTTAAGGCGTCGGTACCGTTTGAATGCTTCCTCCTTATTGCGGACAGCAGTAGAACAGGCGTGAGTAAACCAAGATTTTTTAGCATTAGTCTGAGAGAAAGAGAATGGAATGTATGCTTCCATGCCCGAGTGAGGGACATATGCTAGGTGAAGGTTAGTTTTGTATCCCACGTACTGGGTACTAGGGACATATACTAGGTGTTATGTAAGGGTTAGTATTGTATCCCAAATACTAGGTACTAGGGACATATACTAGGTGTTACGTGAGGGTTAGCTTGGTATCCCACGTACTGGGTACTAGGGACATATACTAGGTGTTACGTGAGGGTTAGTTTTGTATCCAACGTACTGGGTCTAGGGGGCGGCAGCCTCCACCCATAATACTAGGATAGGTTAGGTAAGGTTGTTAGGTTAGGCTAATGGGGATGGATGTAGTTTCCGAGTGTACGGTCGTCATGTTTACATTTGTCGATCGCCGTTGTTAACCTGCCCTTCCCTACCTATCATGTGTTAATTGGTTGTCCATCTTGATCTAATTCGTCAGGCCAGCCCTATTAGAGTATTTTGGGGGAACTCAGTGGTGTGGTTAAACTATTTTTAATATATATTTGTTTAAATATATTATGTAAGATATGCAATAAATTATGTAAAATATATTGTTTTTACTTTATACCTATACATATAATTGTCATTATTAAGGCAATTCCATTGACTATTTACATCGCTAGGCCTAGCTTCCTTCTTTCTATTAATTTCCTCCAGTTCACAATGAAACCTATTGCTAATTTCCTTGTTCTTCAGCAGCCGCGGCGGTGTCGGCGTTGGACGCTTGGGATAATGTTCCTGTCTATTTTGAATGCCATTCGATACAATAATATGTTGAAAGACCCCCCCCACCCCCCCATGACATGTTATCATATATATTGCCAGTAGGGGGCAAACAACTAAAAAAATTGCCGCAAAGCCCTTCCCTCAACATATTATTGTATCCAATGGCAGTCAAAATAGACGGGAACATGATCGCAAGCGTCCACCGCCGCCGCCGCCGTCATGTTTACATGGTCGATCGCCGCAGTTTGGTTAGGCCTATTTGCCCCCCTCAACATATTATTGTATCCAACGGCATTCAAAATGGACGGGAACATGATGGCAAGCTTTCGTCGCCGCTCCACCGCCATGTTTACATGTGTCGATCGCCATGGTTAAGTTCGCGTCTATTTTGACAGCGATTTTTTTCGGTTAGTTGCCCCCTGCTGGCAATATATAAGATGATGATAATATGTCATGAGGGGGGGGCAGTATAACTAAATAAGTTGGTCACCAATTATTTTGCAATATTTGAAAACAAATATGGATTTTATATGCTCTAAACATAATAAGAAAATGTGTTTTAAGCCTCGGCAAAACCAAATAAAAATATATGGTACTAAAATGGAATTTTGTCGTAACATGGTTGTCAATATCTTCCTATAGACGGCACCGATTCGTACACACGCCATTTTCACCTGTCTCCCGAGGTCTGTCCACCAGCTTTTTAGTCTACTCCACCTGCCCATCTCTGTCGATAGATTGGGTTGTTTGGTTAGGTTAATATACTAGGTCTCAGAAACAAGATTCGTAGTTGCGGTAGTATTTACGGTATCTGGACACTTCGAGCGGAGGCGCATTTAGGTTAAGTTAGGTTAGGTTAGGTTAAGTTAGATTAGGTTAAGTTAAGTTAGGTTAGGTTAAGTTAGGTTAGGTTAAGTTAGGTTAGGTTAAGTTAGGTTAGGTTAACTTAGGTTAAGTTAAGTTAGGTTAAGAACATAAGAACATAAGAAAATGGGAGTCTGCAGAAAGCCGATTGGCCCAAGCAAGGCAGATCCCTGTCCCACACAACCCCAATTCAATTACAAAGCCCAATTATAGGCTTCACACTCTAATACCCTGAGGATCATCTTACCAAAACGGTTACAGATTAATGCAGGATTATGGGGGTCTGCAGAGCGCTGATTGGCCCAACCCGGCTGACCCCTCTTCACACCCAACCCTTCTCGTCCATATGCTTATCCAATTTTATCTTAAAGCTCCCTACACTTGTAGATCCCACTATAGCACTTGGCAGTCCATTCCACCCATCTACAACTCTGTTACCAAACCAATATTTGCCTATATCTTTTCTGAAACGAAATTTATCTAATTTGAAACCATTGGTACGAGTTCTTTCGCTATCACTGAGCTTTAGTACATTTGTCATGTCCCCTTTGTTAATCCCACTAACCCACTTGAACACCTCTATCATATCCCCTCTAACTCTGCGTCTCTCTAACGAATGTAAACCTAATTTCTTCAACCTTTCTTCATACGAAAGATTTCTAATATTATGGATAATTTTTGTCATTCTACGCTGTACTCTCTCCAATGAATCTATGTCCATTCTGTAATAAGGACACCAAAATTGGACAGCATAATCCATATGGGGTCTCACTAATGACAAGTAAAGCTTTAAGATAACATCAGCAGTTCTGTTACTCACACTCCTAGAGATGAACCCTAGAATCCTGTTTGCCTTATTACGAACGCTTATACACTGTTTTCTAGGCTTCAAATCATTGCTAACAAACACACCTAGATCTTTCTCGCAGTCTGAATTTTCTAATTCTAAATTAGCTAGTTTATATTTAACATTTGTTTGCATCTTCCCTATCTTTAATACCTTGCATTTGTCAATGTTAAACTTCATCTGCCAATTTACTGACCATTCATGTAAGGTATCTAGATCCCTTTGGAGGCACTCTATATCGCTATCTGAATCAATTGATCTCCCTATTTTAGTATCGTCTGCGAATTTACTTATCCTACTAGTTATACCTAAATCTAGGTCATTTATGTATATAAGAAACAACAGGGGACCTAATACCGATCCCTGGGGGACACCACTTTTGACTGCTCCCCATTCTGACTTGGTACCATTTATGCTGACTCTCTGCTTCCTACCAATTAGCCATGACCTAATCCATCCTAACAACGCCCCACCTATTCCATGTGCCTCAACCTTTCTCATCAATCTCTCATGAGGGACTCTGTCGAAAGCTTTACTGAAATCTAAATATATAATATCATATGACTTGTCATTATCTACTGCTTCATATACCTCTGAGAAAAAACTAAGCAAATTAGTAAGGCAAGACCGTCCCTGAGTGAATCCATGCTGAGAAGAATTGATTAAGTTAAATGTTTCTAAGTGGTTTCTCATTTTCCTAGCAATAATTGACTCTAGTAGCTTTCCTATGATTGAAGTGAGACTAATGGGACGGTAATTGGATGCTATTGATTTATCACCTTTTTTGAAGATCGGAACTACATTTGCAAGCTTCCAAGCTTCTGGAACTATACCTGTTTCTAATGACTTGTTAAATAGAAATGTTAATGGGTAACTTAACTCATCTCTGCATTCTTTTAATACTCTAGCATATACCTCATCAGGACCAGGCGATTTATGAGGTTTCAGTCTGTCAATTTCCTTAAGCACATCATTTCTATTTATAATAACCGTACTTAACCTATTATCTATACTATCGCTGTATACCTTACGGACTTCTGGAAACTGTGCCAAATTGTCATTAGTGAAAACGGAAAGAAATTGACTATTTAATGTACTGCACATTTCTAAATCATTTTCTGTCATTTCTCCTATCGAAGTTTTAAGGGGACCAATTACATCTCTAACCTTGGATTTATATAGTTGGTAAAAAGCTTTAGGATTATTTTTTGAGTCATTGGCAACCTTAATTTCATAATTTCTGTTTTCTTTACTAATATCCTTTTTTACCTGTCGTGATAGATTCTGATAGTAAGCAAGTAGGTGAATTTCGCCTTTTTTAATTTTTCTATATATTCCTCTCTTTTTTCCTAGAAGATCTAATAGTCTATTATTCATCCATTTGGGTTGGTTCTGTGTTGATCTAAATTTTCTTTTGGGAATATATTTATTTTGCCAATTGAATACTGACTTGATAAAATTATCGTATGTATCTACCAAGTTTGACGTCTCTTCCTGACTTAAAATGACAGGTGCCTGTGAAAGGATACACTCATTTGGACACCTGGATCGACTTAATTTTTTGACCATAGGGTCCGCTAACAGGGCTTCTCTTAACCCACCATAATTGGCTTTTCTGAAGTCAGGTATTAATGTTGTATTCTCTCTGATATTACCTTTCCATTGTATATTAAAATACACAGAATTGTGATCACTATTTCCTAGGTGGTCCCCGATTTCTACACTATTTATCATATGTTCATTGTTACTGAAAACTAAATCGAGAATATTATCACCTCTAGTCGGCGTATCTATGAATTGAGATAAAAAACTATCTTGTAATACCTCAATAAACTCCTTTGAATCAGAGTCGCCTATTTGTTGCTGCCAATCTATATTCGGAAAATTAAAATCCCCCATAATGCACACGTTGCTAAGCCTTGATGCTATTTTAATTTCCTCCCATAATGATGTTCCGTCATTTCTACTCATATTTGGCGGTCTATACATAACTCCAATAACTAAAGTCTCACTACCTTCGTTAACTTCTACCCAAACACTTTCATTTTCATGATTTACTCTAATACCTGATTTAGTACAGCTTTTTAATGAACTCCTGACAAACACTGCTATACCGCCGCCCCTCCTACTTGTTCGGTCATATTTAAACAAACTATATCCCGGTATATCAAACTCTGCTAAAAAATGCCTGGTTTCTGTATTAATCCATGTTTCAGTTAGCGCTATTATGTCTATATTTTCTTTGCTAACCAGTGCTCTAAGTTCGTTCATTTTGTTACATAAACTCCTGCAATTTGTATAATAAACCCTCAAACTATTACTTGTATTTGCAACTATTTTTCCATTGTTTTTAACTAATTTATTTTTACCTGTTGAACTACTGGACCTAGACGGAAAAGCTACGCTATCAGAATGTTCGTTATTACTATCAATTTCATGTGGCTGGGATTCATTTTACTTACACACCTATGGTTTATTAACAAAACCCCGCAAAAGTTAAGTTAGGTTAGGTTAATTAGGTTAGATTGTGCATCCGCTCTATCAGGAATTCGCTCGAAGTGACTCTCATTCGTATTTACAGATACGGCCGAATACCGGTAGCTAAATGGGCGCCGGCCCAACCGCCATGGTGTATCCCACGTAGGCCTACTAGGTAGCCTACTACGGACACATTGTAGGCGTTAGGTGTGGATTAGGCTTGTATCCAATGTACTAGGTCTATGTTACTGGAAATTTATGATTTAAATAAGTGCTGCGTTTTCGATAAATCTGGTTATATGGCTTTGCAATTAGGGAAATCATGAGCCGCTTTCCGACATTTAGTTAGTCTTTTTCGATTCTCAAAATACGATCCAAGTTTTGCCAAAAATTGGCTCGGGTTTCCCAAAATTATGCTTTTTGGGGTTTGCAATGTAGGGAAACATGAGCCAAAATTCTAAATTAGGTTACTGTAATTTGTTTACTCTTAAAATTCGCAAAATCCGAGCCAAGTTTTGCCAAAACTTGGCTCGGGTTTTCCAAAATTCGGGTTTTATGGCTTTGCAATTTCGGGAAACCTGAGCCAAATTTCTAAATGAGGTTACTGTCATTTTGTTGTCTACAAACTCTCAAAATCCGAGCCAGCTTTGGCCAAAACTTGGCTCGGATTTTCGAAATATTGGGTTTTAGGCCTTAGAAATACCTTAAAACCCGAGCCAAGTTTTGCTAAAATACGTTTTAATCGCCGTTTTACGCATTTAACCCCTCATTTTCCCGGTACTTTATAGCCCTCCCCACTATCGGGCGGCGTGTCTTAAGATCGTTGTATAATTGGGAAAACGGTTTCGCCGAGGGTTGTAATTATTTACAAACACTATAATATATTGATGAAAACTAACAGGGAAAAATAATAAAATCCATGGGAAAATTGGTGACCATCTTATTTAGTTTTTCCGGGGGGGCCTCAACAATGACCTCTAACCTCTGTATATCAAATAGGGCTAGAGCAAATTGGCTGCAAATTTCCACATCTAGGCTATTCCTTGACTGACTCTTCCCAAATGGTCGACATATTCAGGGTGTCAAACGACGCTGTTTTTTTTAGTGATAACGCAATGAACTTTTTGTATAATGATAACAGAAACTCCCCCCCCCCCCCACCCCCAAACAAAAAAAGGTAGGCTAGGCTAAATTGACACAATTTTGGTCTCCATATTTTCCATCTTGATTGTTTTTTTATTGCAGGAAATACTGTTTTAGACACCTAAATTCTCAAAAAAAAAATCTGGGGAGCATGCCCCCGGACCCTCCTAGAGCTCGCGCCTTCGCCGCGCTATAATGATAACAAAATAATAAACCATAATTATAACACAATTCATATTTTGTGGATTGACACCCTGGAGTCACATATTAGCTTGATCACTCTAGGCCTAGTTGTTTATTAGTTACAGAGGTTATAGCCTAGGTCATGATTTCTTGCCTTCTTACAGCGAATAGACTAGGCCTATTGTAGATTGGTAAAATATTTGCTTAATAGGCCTAGGCAATGCAATTGTCTCGATTTGACTAATTTTACCTAATTAGGCCTAAAGCAGCCTCAGTCTATTCCCAAACCCCAAACAGTATCCCATGTTAAGCCCTAGGCTAGGCCTAGGCCTAATCCCACTCTCATCAAAATTCGAACTGATAAATTCGTACCTACCGGTAGCGCTGCCTAGGCTAGGCCTATATTTTTCGTGAATAGATATAGAAAATGGTTTAAAGGAAAGAGCATCCTATATTATGTTCAAATAATATGTAATAGCACTGTGTATGGTTGTATTACATTTAAATAGTGATAGATGTGTATATTAATGGGATAAATACTCCGAAGTTCGCATACGTTCAGAAAATTGTGTGCAACACTGTTGCCAGATACTAATCAATCCCATTATCATTATATCATAATGGATTTTACTCATTTGCATAATTTCAAATACCTAGGACATTAATATAATATTTTCCTATCTTTTTTGTAGTGATATTTGTCTGATTTAGTGGTATATTGGTGTCTGTCTAGGGTTATAATGCATTGTGAAAGTTACCTCTGCATCTCTGACTTGGCTTAAGTACCCCTGCTTTCTTTTAGTACTACACGGCAAGAGAAGCTTTCGTTCTGTCACAGACTGTCAATTACTGTTCAAGGTAAACACAACTGCTAAATTCGACATCATGTTCAAATAATATGTAATAGTATTATCTATGGTTGTATTAGACAACAATCGTGATAGGTTTCTATTTTATGTGGATAAATAGTATTAAGCTGAATAAACTAAATACCGAAAGTTCACTAGAGTGGTTGTTGATACATATGAGGGAGGAAGAAGATAGGAAGGAAGGGCTAGGCAGTGTTGCCAGTTGTATCGCTAGATATTACCGCTAGATGTAGAGCTATTTACTTCAATTTAGCAGCCATTTTTTCATATCTAGAGAGATTTACTAGGGATAATTTTAAAATGTCAGACATTCTAGTCATATTACATTGTAAAATTTGCAAAACAAACAAACCAAAACTCTTTAGAAATTGCAGCATTATTCTAACATTGTTTGACTATGTAGCAACATGCTAGCGACTTTTGAGAAAGAATTTAGCGGTATTTTGTGGAGACATACTGGGAGGGTGGGAGGGAGGTGGTGGTTGCAGTGGTGCCAGTTGTAAAGCTACATATTACCGCTAAATGTAGAGCTATTTACTTCAATCTAGCAGCCATTTCTTTTATATCTAGAGACATTTACTAGGGATAATTTGAAAATTTCAGACATTCTAGTCATACTACATTGTAAAATTTGCAAAACAAACAAACCAAAACTTTTTAGAAATTGCAGCATTATCCTAACATTGTTTGGCTATGTAGCAACATGCTAGCGACTTTTGAGAAAGGATCTAGCGGTATTTCGTGGTAACACTTTAGGAGGGTTAAAATACGAGTCACACGGGCAATTGCCAACATTTTAAAGGTCCATATCATTGTTATTAAACTAAGCATTTGGCAAAGGGAGGAATTGTTAAAAACCTTAGCCAATACTCTGTCATTCACCAAAAATAAATTTGAATTTATCATTATTATTTGGTAGGGTAGGTATGTATAGGTAGGTTGGCTAAATAATTGCTGGAATTCGTAGGGACTCGAACGGTTTTGAGAGAGTTAAATAAAAAAACAAAAGATAGGACTGAATAATAAAGAGATTATGTTATTAAGCAAAACTGGGGATGCGTGGAAGCCTATAGACTGTAGACGGTAAACTTTGTGTGGGTAGCGAATTCGGTTTTAAAGTAATTTAAGAATAGACAGTTTTCAATGCTGCGGCCAAACTATTCCACCCATTTATATTTGTTTGGTATCAAAACGTTCGGAATCGCGAGCCTCACCCAACTACGCAAGCATGGCTCTGATCATCGGCGTAGTTTTCAAGATGTGGAATTTTAAGTGGAATTCGAGGTTTTTTCAAGATTGCCGGAAAAAAACCCACGTGCAAAAGCAAAACCTTCTCTATAAAATTTGCGGAGCATTAGTAGGGGAGTGCGTATGCCAAAGCCCAGTCGTTTCCTGTGAGTGGGAGAGACGGTATTTAAGCGTCAAGTTTTTCGGGAAATAGGCTGCCACGGACCTGTTTGGCCACCATGCCGGATGTTTAACATATCAAAAGTTGCCCAATACAAAAACGCACCTCTTGTGAAAGTTTGATCCCGATCCAAAAAGCGGTTCTGGAGTTATTGCATCGAAACCGGCGCGTAAGAAGAATTTGGATGAAATTCCAGGTTTAATGATTACAATAGGGGTTCCCCGTAGGGGACGAACCCCTAATAATAATAATAATAATAATAATCTTTTAATAACCTTATTTCGTCTAATGTACTCTAACTTACATTATAATTATCTATTTAATCATGACAAATTATTAATAATAAACCGACATCGAAGCGATATTATTGGTTTAAAGGGAACCAACCAGATGAGAACATAAGAACAATGGGAATCTGCAGGTCTATTGGCCCATACGAGGCAGACCCCTTCATCCCTACATCCCTATTTATTATTTTACACCTTCATGCCCTACACTACATATCTCACTATAACCTATACCCCCCTGCACTACCTATATCCCCTACACTACATCTATCTTATAGCTACCTAAGAACATCTGAAAAGCAGCAGTGTCAATAATAATCCCTGAACTGGGTGATATACAAAATCCTCTCCTCGCCGTGTTTCATCCCAAGTCGTGTTCATGTTTCCTCGGGCATAACTCATAAAGGCTGACGACTCACAGGCACAAGGAATGTGTAACAGATACCCCCACTGCTTGAAAAACACAATGGTTTACAAGACAAGGCACAGTATGCTGTAGATCATGTATTTTACTGTACGGTATATTAATTAGAGCTAAGCTTCCTGTACGAGGCGCCTCGCATCAACCTGCTACTTGGGAAAATAAAATAAATTAACACTAGAGTGCACGACTTACTTCAACTGAAGATTTTTTTTTCTATCAAGACCTAAAACAAAAGCTGTGCAATAAAATAAAACATACTAGATGATGCGAACAGTTGTGGGCTTCTAGTATTTCTAGAATTGTAAGTCCGGAAGTCTAATTCTCATGGCATTTAGATACTTTGATTTTCTGGAGGACGATATTCCTTCTGCGCCAACTTCACCTTCATCCATTGGGACATATAAGGATTAATTCCAACAGGTACAATAGATGAAGATGAGATTGATGCAGGGGATATAATGACGTTAGGTTTAGGTTAAGCTAGGCTATGTTAAGTTAGCCAAGTTTGTGTTCGGTCGAGTTCTCCTTCTCTTGTAATACTAGAGTCTACTTGTGTGGTAGATAAAGAGGTATCTATTCTCATCCTTAAATACTTGAGTCTATAATTATGGGTGTTTCTCCCATGTGTACAACTATAAAATTTTAATGCTATGAGTGTCAATAACAGTCACACTTATATTACCCGTGTAGTTTCTCCCTTGGGTACAACTATAAATGCTATGAGTGTCAATAATAGTCACACTTCTATAACATGTGTAGTTTCTCCCATGGGTACAACTATATCATTATGATAGGAGTACATACATACATACATACAATTCTAAGACCGAGTGCTCCACACATACGTGCAGTTTCAGTCTCTTGTCCTAATGGCGGCGCTCCAGGCAACCCTGTTAAGGGCTGCTTCACTTGTCTAGTTTTTGGATTCGAGATCGGCACGTATAGTCCGATCCCAGGTCTTCCTTGGTGCAGCTCCCTCCACAATCACAGACCAGCATCTTTTCACCCAATTTTGTTCATCCATTCTCTCCACATGCCCATACCATCCCAGTCTACTTGTACGCATCTCCTCGCTAATACTCATTATAGCTAAACGTCTCAGCTCATCATTTGTTATTCTATCCTGCAGCCTGGCCCCACACATCCATACCACCATTCTCATCTCATTACGTTCCATTCTGTTGACATCCTCTATAATAATAGTCACACCTGTATAACCTGTGTAGTTTCTCCCATGTGTACAAGTATAAATGATATGAGTGTGTAGGTGATATAGGTGCCTATGTTGGTCCCCCTGGTGCCCCTCTAGCCTAGTCTTCTACCAACACAGGGTCCTGGGTAGTTTCTCCCATGTGTACAAGTATTAATGATATGAGTGTGTAGGTGATCTAGGTGCCTATTTTGGTCCCCCTGGTGCCCCTCTAGCCTGGTCTTCTACCAATACAGGGTCCTGGGTAGTTTCTCCCATGTGTACAAGTATAAATGATATGAGTGCGTAGGTGATATAGGTGCCTATTTTGGTCCCCCTGGTGCCCCTCTAGCCTGGTCTTCTACCAACACAGGGTCCTGGGTAGTTTCTCCCATGTGTACAAGTATAAATGACATGAGTGTGTAGGTGATATAGGTGCCTATGTTGGTCCCCCTGGTGCCCCTCTAGCCTAGTCTTCTACCAACACAGGGTCCTGGGTAGTTTCTCCCATGTGTACAAGTATTAATGATATGAGTGTGTAGGTGATCTAGGTGCCTATTTTGGTCCCCCTGGTGCCCCTCTAGCCTGGTCTTCTACCAACACAGGGTCCTGGGTAGTTTCTCCCATGTGTACAAGTATAAATTATATGAGTGTGTAGGTGATCTAGGTGCCTATTTTGGTCCCCTGGTGCCCCTCTAGCCTGGTCTTCTACCAACACAGGGTCCTGGCGTTTCCTGTATTGACACACCTCTCGTTAAATCCCCCCTTGTCCTACTCTGGTATCGTCAGTCCTCTACAATAATTGTTCTCGTCATTTTAGGGAGTCCTATCAATAAATCAATAATTATGAATAGGAAAAGGCTATATACAGGGTGTCCCAAAATAGGTGTGCAAACTTCACGATATGATTCTATCTATCTATCTATTGCCTGACGCCGTGATCCCCGAAGGGGTGGCCACGAACGAACCGCCCCCATGCACCTCTGTCCCCAGTCAGTCGACGCCCCTCCTCCCAACCAGCACCGCCTTCGTTCATGTAGTTCCTCACTCCATCCTTCCACCTCATATTCGGTCTACCTCTCCCCCTCTGTCCCTCCACCTCGCTCTCGTACACCCTCTTAGTCATTCTCTCGCTTTCCATACGTTCCATATGGCCGAACCATCTCAAGTTGTTCCTTTTCACACTTTCCAGCACATCTACCTCCACACCACACCTCCTTCTTACTTCCTCATTAGTCTGTCTATCCCTCCATGTAACTCCGCACGCACTCCTTAAGTAATTCATTTCCACTGCTCTCACTCTTGGTCTGAGTCTCTCAACCAACGTCCATGCTTCGCTTCCGTAAGTCAGTGTCGGGATTACCACACTGTCATGCAAGGACTTCTTCACTTCCATACTGACCACCCTATTTCTTGTTACTGCTTTTAGCGTTCCTACAACCCTCTTCCCCTGTTGTACCCTCTCCCGCACCTCTTCATCCATAGTACCATCTTTACTCAACACACTGCCCAGATACTTAAAAGAGTTGACGATCTCCATAGCCTGACCGTTCAGCTTCACCTCACACTCTGTGACTTCACCCCTTTCGAAGACCATAACCTTGCTCTTCCCCGTATTTACCTTCAAATTCCGTTTTTCGCACACTGTTCCAAACTCATTTACCAGACCCTGCAACTCCCATTCATTATCACTCATCAGAACTGTATCATCCGCAAACAGCAGTATAGGTAGCTTCCACTCAATTCCCTCCCTTTTCAGCGATACACCAACATCCACTGCTCTTGATAGTATTTCTTTCATAACTCCATCCATATATACAGTAAACAACCACGGGGACATCACACACCCCTGTTTCAAACCAACATTCAGGTCAAAGAACTCGCTCTGCTCACTCTCCACACGTACTGCCGCCTTTGCACCCTCATACATGCTCTTCACTGCTTTCAGCAACTTGCCCTCTACTCCGTATATTCTAAGTACTTTCCACAAACCTTCTCTATCCACTCTGTCATAGGCCTTCTCCAAGTCCATAAAGGCAACATACACCTTTTGTTTCTTCTCCAGATACTTCTCCACAACACAATTCAGGGTAAAAATCTGATCTACACATCCTCTTCCCTTCCTAAAACCTCCCTGCTCGTCGCCTATCCATTTCTCCGTTCTCACTCTCACTCTCTCAATCACTACCCTACTGTATACCTTCCCTACTACGCTTAGAAGACATATTCCTCGGTGGTTACCACACACTCCTCTTTCCCCTTTGCCCTTATATAGGGGGACTATTATGCCAGTCTTCCAGTCATCGGGTGCACTCCCCTTCTCCCATGCTAGTTTGCACATTTTCCATACCCATTCTATCACTATCTCACCACCATACCTCAACATTTCCCCACACACTCCATCTGTTCCTGGTGCTTTCCCCAACTTCACTCTTTTCATGGCTTCCCACACTTCTGACCTCCTGATCCCCAGCTCCTCCTCCACTACTTCTCTTCTTCTCCCTCCCATACCATATCCAGCTATGTTTGCTGGCTCTTCATTCCTTTCATTTAGCAACTCACTGAAGTACTCCCTCCATCTTTCGACTCTCTCTTGCTTCTCGGCTAGCATTCTCCCATTCTTATCTTTCACACCCTTACTGTTTCCCTTGCTACCTTCCCTAACTTTCTTGACTTCTTTCCAGAACAGTTTCTTACTCTCCCTCCATTTTACACTCAGATTCCTTCCAAATTCCTCATCTACTCTTCTCTTACTTTCCTTCACTACTCTCTTCACCACCCTCTTACTCTCCACGTACCTCGCTCGTTTCTGTCTCTCGGAATCTTCATTCCCTCTACTACCCAACCACTCTCTATATGCTTTCTTCTTTTCTTCCACAGCTATTCTTACCTCTTCTGTCCACCATGCTGTACCTTTCACTCCCCTCCCTCTTCTCCTCACTCCACACACCTCCTCACATGCTGCACAGATCTCATCCTTAAACACCTTGCTCATCTCCTCCACTTCCTCCATAACTTCCAGGTCGAACCCACCTAGTCGTCTTTCCACTGCTCTCCTGTACTCCTCCCTGACTTCCTCCTCCTGCAACCTCTCCACCCTCCTCACCATTCCACCCTCCTCTCGCCTCCCTCCCGCTCTCCTCACCCACTTCTTTTATCATTCCAACGATATGATTATGTACAGTATATCTGATTCCACACGTACATTTTACAGATGGCTGATTACACCCAATGGGAGACGGGGACCTTGAAATAGATATATTCATATAACCTAATCACCTAATTTATACACGGAATAAAATGACCTTAAGGTAAGGTAAAGCAAGGTAAGGTAAGGCGAAGCAGGTTAAGGTAAAGTGAAGCAAGTTAGAGTACGGTAAAGTAAGGCAGGGTAAGATAAAGTAAGATAAAGTAAGGTAAGGCAAGTCAAGGTAAAGTGAAGCAAGTTAGAGTACGGTAAAGTAAGGCAGGGTAAGATAAAGTAAGGTAAGACGAAGCAAGTTAGGGTATGGTAAAGTAAGGCAGAGTAAGATAAAGTGAGTTAAGGGGAGGCTGGCCGTTTGTTTGGTCTATTAATTCATTTATTCATATATTTTTTTTGTTTCCTCCCTAGAGCTCCATCAAGCTTAGAAAATCGCCCCCTAAATCCCCCTTCAAAATAAATTTGTACATTTTTCGGTAGAAAAATTTCCCGGCCGGAGGCATATACCTCTTAAAATTGAAGGCTCGCTTTCGCTCGCCAGGACAAATTCGACACCTAAATGGCACGAAAGGTCTTAAAATTGACAACGAAATGGGGCGAAATGTGTTAAAATCGCCAAACTAATGGGCCGAACGTCTTATAATATCAAAACTAGTGGGGCTAAACATTAGGGAGAAGGGGGTCCAGAAAAACGGTCTGCCTCCCATTAAGGTAAGGCAAGGCGAAGCTAGTTAATGCCTCCAGCAATTAAATGACTGAACTATCTCACTTAACCCATTTTACTACCACATATCCTTTTTTAACGGCACAAAATCATCTAAATATAGCTAGAATATAATTAAAAAGACGTCGCCGGTACGGAAAGGGTTAACAGTACACCTCGTCAGCCCAATGCAAGGCTCCCTCTTCACACCTTCCTCACTGCCAACAATATACCTTTTATTCTCTCTCTCTCTTTCTCTCTCTCTCTCTAAACTATTGTATTAGGGACAGTAAGGTGTGTGCAGCCTGTGTATCTATGTAATTCATTTAACACACACACAAACACACACATTGAATTAGAGTGTTATATACCGTCATATTCCAATACAATGTCTCCCTCTTCGTCTAACTATCTATCTAACTATCCTAATCTATCTAACTAACTCTTCTTCCCTCCAACACACTCTTTAAATCATTACCACCTCCCATCTTCTCGGACGCTCCCCTCCAACATAAACACACCAAAATCCCTCTTCCTTGCCGACATACACACACACACACACACACACACACACACACACACACACACACTCACTCGTACTCTCTCTCTGCCTCTCTCGTGTTGTCAACTAGTGGAACAAATTGCCGGGTGAAGTAAGAACAATGTATATTATGGTGGCAACCTATCGGGTAAAACTTAGTCTACGTATATCTTACTCCCTTATTCATCACACCCCCCGTACAGCCGTTCATGGTGAAGGTATTGAGGGATAAGCCTTTACAACGGCACCTCGTATCTACATTCTACTTTTCCTATTTTCTGAAGAGCGTAGAGAGGGGAGAAGGGGTGTTGGAAGAGAGGAAACTGTTGGAGTGGCTTTGTTATGTGTGTTATTAGTCTGTATACGTCGTCGAGGTGTCCCCCGACTGGGTGCAAGCATGTAATCCTCCTCTATACTTCTCATCCACACCTCAATGTGTCTTGTATTGTCTTTATATTCCACTTGTTATGCCTATTGCTCCCCCCCCCTCCCCCCTTATAATTACCCCTACATTACACCTGTATCTTACCTCATACCTTCTTAAACTCACTTCTACTCCATTGCACTTCTAACTTTATCATATTTTATTTTGTTTTGTATGCTACATATTTCCCTCTTGTCCTGTGTGTGTGTGTGGGGGGGGGGGGGGGGGACTCACCTTCCATTCTTTTACCCAAACTATATTTAACAACCAAATCCTGTCTTACATTCTATGTGGTTCTTGTGTGTCATCTCGAACACCTCTACAAATAATTATGCACATATTTAAAGGCCGCGTCATACAGAGGCCGAACGTACTAGGACAAAGTCCCGAATAGGATGACTTGCAAAAAATATTCAAATTTCAGGCGGGTCGGGTATATTCTGCACAATTCGGCATACGTTCCTGACTATTCGTGGGTTGGTCTGATGTTGGTCTGATGTTGTTCATGTATGTTGCCGACATTCCGGAGAGTCGGGAAAAAATTAGTGGCTACACTAAAGGCCGCGTCATACAGAGGCCGAACGTACTAGGACAAAGTCCCGAATAGGATGACTTGCAAAAAAAATTCAAATCTCAGGCCGGTCGGGTATATTCGGCATAATTCGGCATACGTTCCGTAATAGTCGTTGGTTGGTCTGATATTGGTCTGATGTTGTTCATGTATATTGCCGACATTCCGGAGAGTCGGGAAAAATTTAGTGGCTACACTAAATTTCTACGAACATTCGGGTAAAAAAAACGTTACAAAATGGTCGGATGTTGGTCTTGAGTTATTCGTAACTCGTTCGGGAGTTGTTCTGATTAATTCGTAGTTTGGTCTTATGTTTCGGGACTTGTTCGGTACTTTTTTCAAATGCCGAATCGGTTAGGAACTACCCGAACAAATCCCGAACAAATCCCGAACAATTCCCGACTAAACATCGATAAAATTACGATGAATCCCTCGTATTCCCGACTAAACCCCGTACAAGTTACGAAATATCAGAACAAGTTACGATCAAATTAAGACAAATATACGAAAAAAATACGATTAATTTACGATGAATGCTCGATTAATCTTGTTTAACCCGGGAACTGCAGGGAGACTCTTAGGAGTTCCCCCGGCGGACTGCGGGGAGACTCTTAAGAGTGAGTGAAAACAAAAATCAACTTTTGACATCGAAAAAAGAAAAAAGATTTTTATTTTTTATTTTTATTTTTTTTTTTTGCCCCTGGGCCATGCAAAATCTCAGTCCTCTACCTCCCCTCCTTCCCCACTTTCCTCCTCTCCTTCAGTTATCACCTATTTTCCCTGTTACTCCCTTATTCTGAGGTATATTTTTGTGCTAACATTAGAAATCCGGTTGGAGGGTGTGGTCATCACTGATAGCAAGCGAATGCAAGAGAGAGAGAGAGAGTATCTATCGACTGTGTCTCAGTGGCCTTGGGGGAAATTGGCGGGAAAGCAGCTTGCCTCACCCATACATTATACAACTCGCGGGCTATATCTCCGATTTTGACCATCCAAACGCTGTTTTCACTCGTTTTATTGTTGTTTCAGGTTAATACCTTTATAATCAACCCATAATAGGCGCATATGGATAAGTATTAATGCTATAAATGGTACAATGAATATTTTAGTGACGGAAACACCTCAAATACGTCAGCACAGGGGGACGTTTCCAATTACCCCCATGCGCACTTGTTAGGTTAATTAAGAATTAATTCAGATTTGATTACGAACTAATAGAATTAGCTACGAGTAACAACGGAACTTTCTCCGAATAGCTGCCTACGTGTCAGAATGCTAGTTTCGGTCCCACGTGGGTCCGCGTGGGTACGCACACCTTTCACAATTTGCATACGGCACACCTGAATCACTGGAGCGCAGGACCGGGGCAAGCGCAAAGTGCACACGACACCCTGAGTGAACCCGACTGATCGTACGTTGGCAGCCTCCCGCACGGACCCCTATATATAGCTGCCGGGAGATGCATCACTCGCAGTAGTCAGTGATTCACCACTCTATCCAGCCACCCACAACGACTCTACTCTACACACCTTCACCATGCCCAAGGGATCAAAACTCAATATTAAAGGGAAGAAGGCTGCCAAGACCCCAGCTCCTACTACAGCCCCCGACAACGCGTCCGTCGACCTGTTCCTCACCCAGGATTCCGTGAATGTTATGTCATCAGCCTCGGAGGAGGAGACAGAACACAACACACAGTATGAGGCTGCCCAACACATCTCGGATGAATACGTCTCCGTCAGCAGCAATGCAGATGAAGATGTCACCACCATACCCATAAAACGCCGCTTCTTTCCAAAGAATTTCCCGGAATTAGGTGACAGCCCGATGCACGAGTCGGACAATGAAGAGGATCAGACGCAGATGTCGACCCAGCAAACGACATCAACCTGCTCGACGACCCACCCACAGGACTCCCAAGACACACCGGCTTCTGCAACATCTCGAAAACAGCACCCAGCCGATGAAAGGAAGCGTGTCTATGCCATCCTGCCGAGGCACAGGAGGTGGCTGTCGCGGAGTGGTACCGCGATAATGAGTTCCTCTACAACAGGAAGCTGAGGGCATTCCGTGACAGGAGTATGAAGGACACCGTGCTCAACAAAAAAGCCACGGAGTTGGGTGTTACAGGTGAGATATAATGGAATTCGTTTTAATATTTTGTGTTCAGAAATGTATGGTGTGTACAGGTATTTATGTAAATGTATTGTTTTGCAGTTCAAGTGCTGTTTAAATGGTTTAACAGGTGAGATATAATGGAATTCTTTATAATATTTTGTGTTCAGAAATGTATGGAGTGTACAGGTATTTATGTAAATTTATTGTTTTGCAGTTCAAGTGCTGTTTAAATGGTTGGAGGGGATGCAGACGCGGTATGGGAAGCTGGTGGAGGTCAAGTCTGGTTCTGGTACCAAGTCCCTGACGGAGCGAGAGCAGTTGATAAAGGCCACTTTCTTCTTTCTCCAACCACACCTGGTCAAAAGTGAGACCAGGAAGAGCAAGGTACGTGTGAAATAATTAACAACGTTAAAATGTTGATGATATAATATTTACATAGGGACAATGGAAACAAGTCGTGCACTTTGATATTGAAAATAATTTTTTAATTTATCCAACAAAATACAATACAATTTGCCAAATGGACACGAAAATCACATGTTGTTATGCATCATAAAGTGTCCTACAAGTTAATAGTCATATTTATGTTATAAATTGTGTGAATGTGTTGTGTGAATGTATCATAATGATAAATGTTGTGACAATATGTATTTATATGTTATCTATATTTCACAGAAGTACAAAAAAGCTGATGCTGCCCCAGTCCAGGATGCTGCCGAGGAGAGTCTCGACGACCCGGAGGTAGAGGAGGTGGCTGAGGTGTCGCCAGCCGCTGAAGTTGTTGCCTCCACGTCCACGTCCGTGCCCACGGTACCCCGGCCCCGCACCAAAGCACCTGCTACTCCAGAGGACCCCATTGAGAAGGACCTGTATGATAAGGTAATAATGTTATAATGTTATTAATAATGTTATTATTATATTTATGTAATTTTAATGTTTATCTTGCTCATGTTCTAATATAACACTTTTTGGGCAACAGGTACGTACCGTCAGGGTGAGGAGAACCTGTAATACCTGGCTACATTGTATGAATGTTTATGTCATTTCAGTTTTTATCTTGTTCATGTTATAAAGTTCAACCTTTCTGCCCACAGCTACGTCAGGGGGAGGAGAACTTAAACGAACTGTACCGCCGCTGGGACACCAAGAAGCAGGACACCCCAGCACAGCAGGCGATTAAGCTGTTCCACGGCTATGTCCAGAACAGCCTGCTGGATCTGGAGCCGCCTCTCTTGGACCACTACTTGGGGGAGGTGATGCGGTTCACCAACGCTATGCGGTGCCATAGCCGTGGAACAGGGAGCCTCCCACGGTTTGGCCCTATGGACTCGGATGTCCAACAATCTCGTACATATCCACCACAACCCTACTATGAGACTCTGCAACCCCCCGGGCCTTCCTACTACCATGGTGGGAAACAAATGGGCGCCACAAACACACCAAGATCTTGGAGGTCTCACCCGCCAAGCATGGGACGACCTGAGGCCACACCAGTCGAGTCTCCCAGGGCCCACACACCACGCATGACTGATATTTCCCCGGGGTTTGTGGATCGTATGATTAATGATGACTTCCAGTAAACCAACACTGTGTACCTGCCTGTCTGTGATGCTCTCCAACCGTGTACCTCCTATGATTCTACTTTAATATAAAATATATATATGAGGCGTTCATTCGCGGAACGTGTTGACCGCCCAAAATAAAAAAACGAGTAAATCGCGTCTGAAGTTTGCCGACTTATAAAAAGCTGTAACTATCAGACCCGATTAAGGAGAGAGGTGACAGTGTTATCAAAATGTTCGGAAAATAGTATCTAGCCACGTACCACAAAAAAAATAATAATAAATTGCTTGTAATTTATCGCAGAACATGATAGTTGCCCAAAATAAAAAAAGGAGTAAATCGCGTCTGAAGTTTGCCGACTTATAAAAATCTGTAACTATCAGACCCGATTAAGGAGAGAGGTGACAGTGTTATCAAAATGTTCGGAAAATAGTATCTAGCCACGTACCACAAAAAAAATAATAATAAATTGCTTGTAATTTATCGCAGAACATGATAGTTGCCCAAAATAAAATAAAAAATAAATCGCGTCTGAAGTTTGCCGACTTATAAAAAGCTGTAACTATCAGACCCGATTAAGGAGAGAGGTGACAGTGTTATCAAAATGTTCGGAAAATAGTATCTAGCCATGTACCACAAAAAAAATAAAAATAAATTGCTTGTAATTAATAGTAACGTGAGTGTGATTGAAATAATCCCATGATTTTATAACCCCATATCAATTCAATACTGTAGAAACGTTGAGAAAAAGCAAATGTATAACAATAAAACATAAATAATATTATCAGTGAATAATAATAAGACATGGAAGAGTAGGGTAAGATAATAGAAACATAATTTTATAAAATTAATAAGCGATAATAAAGATTAGAAAATGGAGGAAGACATGGTGAATAATAATGAATAAGTAAAACACAAGAATAGAGTAATAATTTTGCTACTTTAATGTTATTGATTTATTATAGAAAGTAAGCTAGTATTAATGTTAATTAATTAATTTGGGATGTTTTATTCAGCTTGGGAAGGACATGATTTTACAAAATTTTAATCTAAGGAAGGAATTTGATGGCTAGTTACTATAATGTTCTTGTGTAAAGATTGCTATTGTTTAACAATTTGACCTTACTAAAATGCATTATTACTCTATTCTATTGTTACATTTATATATTCATACTCACCGAGTAGTCAGGCAGTGTCGCTATCACTGTCACTATCATCTGCATACTCTTGCAGGTTGTCATCAATATCAGAGGAGTCAGAGTTGTTGTCCAAGGCTGGTCTAGCTGCTCTACTGAGGTCCCTCTGCATACGAAAAAGTTCGTGGTAATACTCCGAGTGGATTGGCGGAATGTAGGATAGCAGGTCGTGGACGGCTTGGAGTTTGTCAGCTTGAAGTTTGATGGCAGCTGGGTACTTGGGGGTGAGTGGCACTCGTGACAGATTAAAGGCCGATGGAGCATACTTGGCTTTACCTGGCATAAGCCTGAGACAATGCAGAGGCCCCTCGTAGCCTCGAGACAGCTGATACCCATCCCTATATTGCAGAGTAAAGCAGAATCGGCGACATTCAGAGAATAGGAGTGGCTTGGCGGGTGTACGGTGAGTTATGACACTTTGCAACAGGTCTAAGTTTAGAAAGTCCTCTCTCACCATGGGAATGACCTTGTTACCTGCGTGGACCGCACGCTCAATCACCTTGATATAGTGTTCAAAATCATAGATGTTCCCCTCAACCCTGAAGCGCTTTTCTATGTTCCCAAAAGCCCTGTCACACGCCATGTAACTATGTCCTGGGATGAGGAAATAATGGACCACTTCCTGAAGACGGCGACTGTGCAGTTCGTAAAGATGGCAGAGCATGATATTAATGTTCTTATTCTGTCCACCACAATTGTCACTGAATAGTATAAGCTTGCCAAAATCACCATGACGCAGTACTTCATTCTCGATCCACTTTTTGATGCACGAACCCACCTCGACCGAGCCACGCCCACCTGTCACCTCATCCCACACGAAGAACTGGTTTTCACCGGTCTTGAGGTTGGAAATGCATAAATTGTACAGCCAGACTTTCTTCTTATAGTAGGCAGCATTAGTGGTGAGACGAGGTATTGGCTGTGTCTGTTGGAGGTCCAAGGCTATGACACGAGTATCATCGTCCCTGTCCTGCCCCAGAGTCTTCATAAGTGTTTGTGCCTGCCGTGCCATCGCCAGGTGTTCATCAAGTTCAGCCTGCAAGATTGCCTTATCTGCGTCATTACTGGCATGTTTCAAAGTGGCCTTAGCTAGGTCACAGGTCGAGCAAGTATCAGTATTTGGTGGTGAGAAGGAGAGTTCTTTACTTTTGAAAACTTTCCGGTAATAACTTTCCTTGACTACGCTGTTGTTAGGATAATTCTCAGCCATCCAGGTAGAATACAGGTGGTACATCCGGCTTAAACTCAACGATGTCTCTAGGTACCGCAAATTGGGCGATTTGGCTCTGCTATAATGGCTGGTAACGCTGGGGAATGATGCAATGTGTTTGTGCACACGCTTTGCATCAGGACCTGCAATGGTGACACGGTTCTTGTGTTGCCCGCGGCCGTCTCTCTTCGGTGTACCAGTGTCACTCACGTGGGTCAGGGCATTCTCTAATCTTGTCCTACCTATGGCTAAAATGTTGATGAAGGCTGTCTTGCAAACCTTATAAGTTGTAGACTGGTAGGAGAGAGTAAATTTGCGGGTGCATGACCGATGGGGACCAAGGTTGTTGATGTCGGCAGGCTTTCTTCGTCGTTTCACTGGCACTGACAGAACGTGTTTCTGAATGAAGGTATTCTGGACTAACCAATCTCCAGTTTGCCAGAAGTTATTGTGGATTGCTTGGCGGATAGGTTCAGCAATTTTATCGTAGCATCCATCATTGCAAGGCGGCCCAATAACTCTAGCATTCACTGTATTTCCTGTTTGGCGGCTGACATATTCCTTCCCAGTATTTCTCTTGTTCCTGGCGATTATTTCAGACCAATTGTCTGGGTTACACCTCTTTTTTATAGGTGGGGGTGGGCTCCCACTATCACTCTCACTTTCACTATCACTCATTGTTCAGGGAAGCACTGCAACATGGTCAAAACGGCACAAAAACAACACCAGGTGCAAGGTAAATGATCCGTACGGCGTGAGAGCTGAGCTAGACTGTATTGTGGCGGGAGAACAGAGAGCAACGTGCGCCGTGAGTGGCTGAGCTGGCGCCCACGCGGTACCATAGCCGGGCTGTCATTGGCTGGCTGAACACACGCTGCCTGGGTGGCGCGTATCACCCTATGCGATGCAGAGACTAGGGCTAGGCAAACGCCCTGTCAACACGGATGAAAGTGCGTCGTACTTTATGCGATTTTCAACCATGTTGACATTCTCAAATATAGCTCCCTACCGCGGCTCCAGATTCGAGAAGGTTGTGGCAATATAATGCGATAATATAACGGCTTTTGCCAGAGGTGGCGGTTATCACGTTCCGCGAATGAGCGCCTCATATACAGTCTTATAAATAAAGTATTACAATGTTTGTAATTGTGTCGTAATTTCTCCTAAAAGAATGTAACAACAGATAATTCACATGCCACATAATTGGAAACTATTAATATGGGAAAATATTATGAATGAACAAATTAATTTATATAAATGATTTAACTTACTAATTTTCACAATATATAATACTACAACAAATTACTTGGATAACCTTTTTTAGTAACAATAGCTTGGTTAGAATTATAGTAAAAATAAATGATTTACACAGTTGACTAGTAAACATTAGTAAAGACAATTTTCATATTAAATAATAAGACAAATAGAACTTGGAATACTTGGTTATATTGATATTAGTTAAAACAATTAGTTGACTATTAAACAGTAACAATATAATAACTGGTGTCAATGCAATCATAGTAATAAAGAAATGATAGACCGATGGAAATCAAAGTAGGCAATATAAATTTAATATACAAAATTAACATGGCAAACGTAGTGCATATTAAAATGTAATGAACGCTTGAATGACTTTTGAGTGGATAAACAATACTAATTAGATTAAAAATAAGTACTTACCGGTTTACTGGCGAGGCACCTGCCAGGACAGGCGCTGTTGTGGCCTGCTGTAGTAGTCTGTCAAGTATTCCCTCACAAGTTTGGCAGCGGCTGGCCCAGTCTGGCGTTGCAATGGCTCCAGTCCATCCAAGGGGTCCCTGTTCCAGTCACCTTGTGGCTCGTTGGTTGCACAATGTTGATGTTGTCATTGTAGTTCTGGCCGTCTGTCAATGAGCTTGTTATGGAGTATGCAGGCTGCGAGGACTACCTTCTCCACGGTGCTGGGGTGAATATTGAGAGTGGTGAGAAGACACCGGAAGCGGTTCGCCAGCATACCAAAGGCATTTTCAACCTGCCTCCTGGCCCGAGAAAGTCTGTAGTTGAAATTCCTCTTGGGTTGATCGAGTCCTCGGAAAGGGTATGGCTTCTGCAACCACTCCCTCATGGGGAATGCGTCGTCACCCACAAGGAAGTAGGGCACTGGCTTGTCATCCCCTGGGAATGGCTCAGGTGCCGGCAGTCCTGCTGCACCGTCCTCCAGCGCCTTCCGGATGTCGGTCACCTGGAAAATGCCCCCATCAGATGCGGTCCCGTTCGCTCCAACATCCACATACATAAATTTCCCCAGGTGATCAACAACTGCCAGGAGCACAATGGAGTTGTAGTGCTTGTAGTTGAAGTACATGGACCCAGTGTTTGCAGGAGGCTGTATGGCAATGTGCTTTCCGTCGATTGCTCCCACGGTGTGCCGGAAGTTCCACCTGTCATTGAACCCCTTGGCAACCTCCTTCCAGCCTTCTGGTGTTGATGGGCAGACAATTACCTCCTCCATGTACTCTTGAATTATGGCCTCGCACGTCTCACGTACCACCAGGGAAATTGTGTTGGCACCAACAAGAAAATTGAGTGCCATACTCTTGTATGCCTCGCCTGTTGCCAAGAAACGTAGAGTGATGGCAACTCGCAAACCAGGCTCCAGGGGCTTCTTCCAATTGGTTTCCTCCTTCTTGATCCGGGGTGTCACACGGCTTACGATTTCATTGTAGAGCTCCTCGTCCATACGGAGATAGTACTTGTAGGTGGGCTTGTCGATTGCCATTAGCGTCTTCATGAATTGGTGGTAGTGTCCGTAGGATAATCTCTGTCTATACAATGGCTTGACGCTGCAGCTTCGTGGTCTCCTGGCACGTACACGGCGGGCCCGCTTTAATTTCAGGAGGGTGTGGCACATCAGCTGATGATTGAGGGTGGCAACGACAAGCTCCTGGTAGTGTATGGCCCTCTCCAAATCATCGCACAGGTCATCAGGGGGAGCTGCCATGTTGCCGTGTCGATCGCTGGGTTGAGACTGGTGGGGTGTGAGCCAACCCATTTCCTTTATATAGGGCAGGTACAAATGTTCTTGCTACAGTACGAATGTTCGTAAAGCAGTCTGATGTTGTTCTAATGTTGTTCTTCTCTATCGGTTGTTTGTCGGCATTTCATCGGTTTTAGTGCGTTAAAGTTCGGTTCATTATCGTAAATCATTCCAATGTCATTCGGAACTGTGTCTGATGATTCGGGTATGTTCGTAACTCATTCTTTGCATAACGAGTTTATGTTCGGTTCTTGTTCGGTAGTTGTTCGGGAGTTTGTCGTAGGTCGTTCTTGAATATCGTATATTATTCTTAACTCGTTCGGGCCATGTTCGTAGGCCTCACCAATCGAGAGGGTCTCGGCATAATTCGGTAAAAAAGTGCCAAGTCATCCTATTCGGGACTTTGTCCTAGTACGTTCGGCCTCTGTATGACGCGGCCTTAAATTTCCACGAACATTCGGGTAAAAAAAACGTTACAAAATGGTCGGATGTTGGTCGGGATTTATTCGTAACTCGTTCGGTATTTGTTCGGATTAATTCTTTGTTCGTTCTTCTGATTCGGGACTTGTTCGGTACTTTTTTCCATTGCCGATGTTGTTTGGAACTACCCGAACAAATCCCGAACAAATCCCGCACAATTCCCGACAAAACTTCGATAAATTCACAATGAATCGCTCGTATTCCAGAATAAAACCTGCACGAGTTACGATATTTCAGAACAAGTTACGATCAAATTCAGACAAATATACGAATAATGTAGGATGTCTGCTCGATGTATCTTGTTTAATTAGGAATTGAATCCGAATTGATTTCGAACAAGTAGAATTAGCCTCTTTCTAAAATTAAAGGTTCGCTATTGCTCGCCAGGAAAAAATCGACACCTAAAAGGCACGAAAGGTCTTATAGGCTAATATTGATAACAGAATGAGGCGAAAGATCTCAAAATAGCCAAACTAACGGAACGAACGTCTTAAACCTCAAAACGAATATGCTAAACATGTGGGAGAAGGGGGTCCAGAAAAAGCGAGCATGTTATAGATACCGGTACCGTACCTCAGTTCTGCCTCTGGGTTCGAACACTACGATTATTTATGGGTATATCGTTATTCTGGCCTTCATTAGTTGATTTTATTGAGATTAGGAAGGACAATAATTAGGTTAGGCTACGTTAGTCATACGTTAGGTGGTACATTATATATACAGTAAACTCGATTACAATACTTTGTTATTATAGCCTACATTTTGTCTAGGTGTATTTGAAAACGAATGAGAGGTGGAAGGATGGAGTGAGGAAGTACATGAACAAAGGCGGTGCTGGTTGGGGGGAGGGGCATCGACTGACTGGGGACAGAGGTGCTACAGTCGTAAAACGGTCTGATGTTGTTCTCATAATGTTCTTCTCTATCGGTTGTTTGTCGACATCTCATCGGCTAAGTTCGGTTAATTATCCTAAAGCATTCCAATGTCATTCGGATCTGTGTCTGATGATTCGGGTATGGTCGAAAATCATTCTTTGCATAACGAGTGTAAGTTCGATTCATGTTCGGTAGTTGTTCGAGATTTTGTCGTAGGTCGTTCTTGACTATCGGATATTATTCTGAACTCGTTCGGGCCATCTTCGTAATCTTCAAATTTCAGGAGAGTCTCAGCTGTATTCGGTAAAAATTTGCAAGTCATCCTATTCGGGACTTTGTCCTAGTACGTTCGACCTCTGTATGACGCGGCCTTAAGGCATCTAACTTTCAATTAAGCTGCGCAGGCGATGCATATACTGTATATAATTTAACGAATTGATACTATATATTATTATTTGTTTAATTAACATACTGTATGGTAAAAGTGCCATCGGCCTGTTAGCTCAGTTGGTTAGAGCGCCGTGCTAGTAACGCGGATGTCGAGGGTTCGATCCCCTTACGGGCCAGAGGACGACCGTGGCTCCATTATTTATTTTTATCATATATTTTCAATATATTTGTAATAGATGCAAACATAATCAGTTAGGCGCCAAATGAATATCGTGGTTAAGGGGGGTCACCGTTTATTTGTTATCTTGCTCTCCTTTTTTCTCTTTCCCTGGCTTGTATCCATTCGGCACCATTAAGCCAACTGTTTTAAGACGTTTACCCCAATTAGGGAGGAGGATGTGTAGATCAGATTTTTACCCTGAATTGTGTTGTGGAGAAGTATCTGGAGAAGAAACAAAAGGTGTATGTTGCCTTTATGGACTTGGAGAAGGCCTATGACAGAGTGGATAGAGAAGGTTTGTGGAAAGTACTAAGAATATTCGGAGTAGAGGGCAAGTTGCTGAAAGCAGTGAAGAGCATGTATGAGGGTGCAAAGGCGGCAGTACATGTGGAGAGTGAGCAGAGCGAGTTCTTTGACCTGAATGTTGGTTTGAAACAGGGGTGTGTGATGTCCCCGTGGTTGTTTACTGTATATATGGATGGAGTCATGAAAGAAATACTATCAAGAGCAGTGGATGTTGGTGTATCGCTGAAAAGGGAGGGAATTGAGTGGAAGCTACCTATCCTGCTGTTTGCGGATGATACAGTTCTGATGAGTGATAATGAATGGGAGTTGCAGGGTCTGGTAAATGAGTTTGGAACAGTGTGCGAAAAACGGAATTTGAAGGTAAATACGGAGAAGAGCAAGGTTATGGTCTTCGAAAGGGGTGAAGTCACAGAGTGTGAGGTGAAGCTGAACGGTCAGGCTATGGAGATCATCAACTCTTTTAACACCTTAAGAGCGGCCTATGCGGTTTATTTATATGTACCGCCCAGCGGGGTGTTTTTAGCCAAAATAGGGCTGTTTACATGATCATTTTCATGCCTAAATAAGACCCAGAACGTAAAACAAGTATCTATCCCTGAAAGGGCATAAACAGAGCTTTCGAATGACACCATAACGATCCTTTTATGATGGCTAGTTTTCTTGCAATAACCGTGCAACGCGAGTGCAAAAAGCATGTAATTAGGCACTTTCCCCATACAATTCCGTATATAGCGAGTGAGAGAGGGAGGAGGGAGGTGAGATTCGTGTCAGTAGGTTCGCCGCGGTGGTCTGGAGCAGTCATACGCTCGCTACTCTCCTGCCACCACTTGTCTCTCTCTCTCAGCAACATTAAGTGCTGAAATTGCCACTCGACCTATGTCGAGCGCCGCCACATAGTCCAGCTTAATTTAACTCGACTTATGTTGCTCGCCGACAGTTAGGGGTTAAGTATCTGGGCAGTGTGTTGAGTAAAGATGGGACTATGGATGAAGAAGTGCGGGAGAGGGTACAACAGGGGAAGAGGGTTGTAGGAACGCTAAAAGCAGTAACAAGAAATAGGGTGGTCAGTATGGAAGTGAAGAAGTCCTTGCATGACAGTGTGGTAATCCCGACACTGACTTACGGAAGCGAAGCATGGACGTTGGTTGAGAGACTCAGACCAAGAGTGAGAGCAGTGGAAATGAATTACTTAAGGAGTGCGTGCGGAGTTACATGGAGGGATAGACAGACTAATGAGGAAGTAAGAAGGTGTGGTGTGGAGGTAGATGTGCTGGAAAGTGTGAAAAGGAACAACTTGAGATGGTTCGGCCATATGGAACGTATGGAAAGCGAGAGAATGACTAAGAGGGTGTACGAGAGCGAGGTGGAGGGACAGAGAGGGAGAGGTAGACCGAATATGAGGTGGAAGGATGGAGTGAGGAAGTACATGAACGAGGGCGGTGCTGGTTGGGGGGAGGGGCGTCGACTGACTGGGGACAGAGGTGCATGGGGGCGGTTCGTTCGTGGCCACCCCTTCGGGGATCACGGCGTCAGGCAATAGATAGATAGATAGACCCCCATCCAGGTGTCAATATTTACCGCTCGCCAGCATATCTATATATTTTTGCTTACAGCAAGCTAAATTGGTCAATATTTACGAGAATTTGTACATTTTTCGATAGAAACATATCTCCGGCGAAGCCGGATTTCTCTATACAATGATGGCTCGCTATCGCTCGCCAGGAAGAAATCAACACCTGGATGGGGATAAACGTCTTAAAACAGTAGGCTGAATGGGGCCGAATAGATACAAGCCAAAGAAAGAGGGAGAGAAAGAGAAAACAAAAGCGAGGTGGGCTTCCTTAATAATAATTTCTAGGCATATAACGGAGCCAGAGGTTTTTTACACATTGTATGATTTACCTAACCATACGACCGTGTGGCCTAATGGATAAGGCGTCGGACTTCGGATCCGAAGATTGCAGGTTCGAGTCCTGTCACGGTCGAAATTGTTTTTTGTGTTGATGCACTGGTCCAATCATATCGGGGGTTGACGTCACTTCTCTTCCCCACTCTACTTTGTATATATTTATTCTTTTGTAACAATTCAAGGGACTGGAGTTCTCGCAGAGAGGCTTCAGTCCTGACGTTATTTTTGACATACAGTGTGCTGGCTTAATAATCCAATAAGGTTACTAGTCTCTGAAGTCCTATTTTAACAAAAACAAATCCAAACAATTATGTTGTGTAGTTGGTCGATCATCCACATACTTGAAGGGGGGATGGTTCACTTTTTGGGCGACTTTTGCATGTATTCATTATTTAAGGGGGGATGGTTCACTTTTTGGGCGACTTTTGCATGTATTCATTATTTAAGGGGGGATGGTTCACGTTTTGGGCGACTTTAGCATGTATTCATAATTATTTAAGGGGGGATGGTTCACTTTTTGGGCGACTTTTGCATGTATTCATTATTTTTTCTAGTTTCCTCCCTAGACCTCCATCAAATTAAAAAAAAAAACATCCATTAGATCCCCCTTCTAGATTAATTTGTACATTTTTCGGCAGAAAAATTTCCCGGCCGAAGGCCGGTTCTTCCAACATTACAGGCTCAATATCGTTCGCCAGGGGAAAACATCGACACCTAAATAGCACGAAAGGTCTAAATATTGACGAAGAAATGGGGCGAAAGGTCTTAAAATCTACTAACTAATGGGGCAAACATCTTAACATCTGAAAACTAATGGGACTAAACATGAGGGACAAAGTGGTCCAGAAAACCGACCCATCCCCCCTTAAAACAATCCATTCCTCAATCCATGCTCATCCTGTAGCATTAGCGACATTTATAATTCGTGTTATTCCAATGATATAAAAGCACCCGATATATATAAATAATTTGCAAGTGGTGGTATCATGTACATATTATCGTAAATAGTTTACAATGAAACTCCATGCACGACTCTAAATCATATAACTAATTGTTCGATATAATAATGCATTCATACATACTGTATATACAGTATTGTACATACCGGTATATACAGTTTGCTACAAAATATTTATCAGCTCATTGTCAATATTAACACAATCCCAGCCAAAAATGTAATCCTGGTATGGCCAATTTACAAAACAAGAGACCCCCTTCCAAGTCAATCAGGCGAACAACACAAGTTAGCAGAGGACCTGCTCAAAAGACAAAAGATTATTTTACAATCGAGAGGTCCGGGGTCCGAATCCTCGGCTGGGTTGAGACAATTTGGGCTTGTTTCCTCTCACGTTGTAGCCCTCTGTTCACCTAGCAGAGAATAGGTACCAGACGTAATTCGAGGAGTTGTGAGCTCGCTGCCGGGGTGTGTGGTGTGTGAAAAAAAAAGGTCTCAGCCTTACCCATAGATCGGACAATATGAGCTCTGAGCTCTCTTCCGGCAGGGTAATAGCTGGCGAGAGATCCTCAAGGATTTTCAAGATCGTAGGTGAATGACAAGGCTTACATACTTGTATGACAGACATACATGCCCTTGTGAACTTTAGTCACCCATAATGGCACTCTTGGTAGTAAATTCATAGAAAGGATATCCCAACTGCAACACAGCAGTTATGTGGAAGCTCCAACACCACCTTGCCACCTCTACGGTCCAGGTAGTAGAGTTGGGAACAACTGTTCTCAAATATATGGCCTATATGGCCATATATTTCAGAAGCAATGCCACTAAGCTTAATACAAATTTTCTGAAGGCAGTTATTATAAAATACATTATCGTCATTTAATGGTTAAACATAAACACACTAACCTGAGAGGAGAAGTAACATCCAGTTCTTAAAAAAGGGGCCTCTTGAGATCCATCAAACTACAGACCAATAGCTATAAGTCTATATAAGTAATATAAGTCTATATAATAGCTATAAATAGCTACCACTCTTGGTAAAGTCTTTGAAATTATATTAAATAATCACATAATTAAGCATCTTGAGAAAGAAGAATAAATTAATCAGTGATAGGCAATATGGTTTTAGACAATGTCGATCAACTGCAGACATTCTTTGCCTTCTTACGCATCAAATCAACCAAGCTACAGACCAACATGGTGAAACACATACAATAGCACTGGATATATCAAAGGCATTTGATAGAGTCTGGTATCAATCCTTATTGTCGAAGATGTCACACTACGGCCTTGCATCATTAGTTCCACTAATTTCTTCTTATCTTCATAATAGAAAAATATGTGTAATGTAGATGGCCTTTATTCTCAATTTCACTCAATAAATGCTGGTGTTCCCCAGGGATCAGTTTTGGCCCCAACTCTGTTCCTCATTCATATCAATGATCTCATATCTACCACTCATAATCCAATACATTCCTAAGCAGATGACTCAACACTCCACAGTTCCTTCACATTTACCAATTTTTTCACCCAACCCGATCATATAAATTCAAAAATAAACACTGCAATTTCTCTGAACCAGGACCTTTCTAGAATTAATAAATGGGGACAAAAGAATCTAGTGTCCTTTAATGCACAGAAAACCAAGTACATTAAATTTTCTAACCGACAGAATCTCACTGACTCCCATATATTTTGTAATGATGTAATATTCCCACTTCCCCTAGTATTGACATTCTCGGTGTAACATTAACTACTAACTTGAGCTGGACACATTATGTTAGAAGCATTGCTAAGAATGCCTCTAAAAAACTGGGAATCCTGTACAGAGTTTGAGAATTCTTCACTGACGAGCAGTTGGCCGTAATATATAAAAGTCATGTGCGTTCTCAGATGGATTACTGTTCACCTCTGTGGAGTGGAAGTGGAGTGGTTGCATTGAGGCAGTTGGACAAAATTCAAAATAAAGCTATTAGATTAATCAATAACCCTGCAATCACACAGGACCTTCCTACATTATCCATACGAAGAAGCGTTGCATCCCTTGCATTATTCTAGATATTTTCACAGGAATTGTTCCGAGGAACTTGCTTCAATTGTGCCGCCTCTCCACATCTTTCCCCGTAGAACTAGGGCAGCTGAGAGCGCCCATGAATTTACACTTCTCCTCCACAATGCAGAACTTCTGCTTATCAAAATTAATTTATCCCTAGAACTACTACTCTTTGGAATTCACTTCCCTCGAGTTGCTTTCCACAAACTTACAATCTACAAAAGTTTAAATCCAGTTGTTACAAACATTTTATGAATGGAGGATGCCTTTAGGCACATGGACCTTTTTGTTTTATCTGTGTTTTTCCTTCCTCCGTTCATTGTCTCTTTAAAAAAAAAAAAAAAAAAATGGCAGCTATCGAGAAGAGTACAGTACCTTGCCATTAAGTTACATAATTTAATATACAGCTAAATAAAAGCACTAACCTGAGAGGAGAGCATTGAAGGTTGAGCGTACTGTTGATTCTGTGCCACAACAGCAGCGACCCTCTAAACACTGCACTACCATCATAGAGGGCCTGCTTGCAAATGCCATTTGGTGGACTTTTGAAGACGCCATTCATGTAAACTTTTGAAGACGTCGTTTATGTGGACTTCTGAAGACGTCATTCATGCGGACTTCTGAAGAGGCTTTATTATATCCGAGGCTCAGGTTGATTTTATGTATCAAAGTTCAGGTTGACTTTTGAAGATGATGTTCAGGCTGACTTTTGAAGATGCTGTTCATGGGGAATTTTGAAGACACCTTGATGTGGGCTTTCGAAGACGATGTTTGTGTGTACTTTATAAGACGTCAATCATGTGGACCTTTGAAGACATCGTTCATATGGATTTTTAAAGATGTCATTCATGTGGACTATTGAAGATGTCGATTATGTGGATTCTTGAAGATGTTGTTTAGGTGAATTTCTTTAGATATTGTTCAGGTGGAGTTCATGTGAACATTTGAAGATGCTTTTCTAGTGAACCTTAGGCTTTTAAAGACACATTCAGGTGGAAGTTTTAAGACAATTTTTATGTGGACTTATGATTTTAAATGACGCTGTCCAGCTGGAGTTTGTTTTACGCAATAAAGGTGGAATTTCAAAAGATGCCATTCAGGTGAACTTTTCAAGACACCATTCCTTTCTACTTGATAGCTATGGTGATGGCGGAGTGTCAGGATGGTTCTGGAAAGGAAAAAAAAAATAGGCATGAGCAGAATTCAGAATGGGAAATAAAATAAATATTAAAGATATAAGGTAAATATATAGTGGGAGAGCGGGAACACACACGAGGCGAACTTTAACAAGATGCTCATTTCTGAACATAAACTCTTTCATATTCTCACTAAAGTCGCTTCAAATTAACCTGCCAGAAATTGGCAATGCTGCCTTGAGGCGACTTTAGTAAATATGCCGGAAAAATACTCATGTAAGGCTACTTTTATATATATATATATATATATATATATATATATATATATATATATAGAGAGAGAGAGAGAGAAAAAGAGAGAGAGATATAGATACATAATATTATGATTAATACTGATTATACAAGTGCATAGAAAAGTAGTCTTACCAATTTCTGCCAGGTTAGCATGAATACACTATAGCCTGGTAAACATGGAGGAGTGCATCATCCAGGTTACCACAGTTTACCGTCACACTAATTAAATCCCATCTTCTCTATTACCAATATAACCATTACTGAAGGCTTGTGTTGCCCGGATAACTTCCAGTAAACCATTCAACAAGTACTGCTTAACCCCTTCTGTACCAGCGACGTCCTTTTCATTATATTCTGACAACTATTAGACTATTATATTCAGTTTAGGAAGAACGTCTACCCATTAAAAGGCTACATACTAACTCAATTAATCTGTTTAGCTACCATATATCCTTCTTAACCCTCTCCGACATATGACGCAATTTTGAGCCTATTAGGGATACTTTAAAGACTATTACCATCAGGGGTATTTACAAACCTTTAGTTTAGTTACTTCAACCTCTGCAGTTGTCTTTGAGTTAACTGTGGGCAGAAAACTAGTTTTGGAGAGGTAATTATAAGAGTGAGAGAACTCAATTTCTTATTGCTAATCTGGCAATTTCTGCGTCATATGAGTCTGAAGGGGTGAAGCTGCACAACATCATCTAAATATAGTAAGAATATAATATAAAAGACGTCGCCGGTACAGAAGGGGTTAACCAGTGACAAGTCTACCTGTAATGCTAGCTTAGGTTATGTTAGATTAGAACTTTTCATTGGCACTAACTTATAATGTTGGTCCTGGTTGATTTGGTACTGGTTCAGACACACATTCTTCTAACACACACACAATTCTCTCTCTACATAAAACACATCCTTCCACACACACACACACACACACACACGTTTCCGATGTCGCCAATTGGCTAAAATACAGACTACACACACATCCACAGCCATTCCAACAGTACATAAAACACTTAACATGCATTTCACGCAATACATTCCCAGTTAAGGAGGCGCGATAATAATGGAGCTTAGCTCGCATTGCGTGGATTCCCCTTGACGAACAAGTAACTGAGTAACTGAGTAACTGAGTAACACACACACACCCATCCACCCACTCAAACACACCCACACCCACAACACACACACACACTCACCCACCCACACCCACACCCACACACCCATCCACCCCCTCAAACACACCCACACACACAACACACACACACCCATCAACCCACTCAAACACACCCACACACAACACACACACCCCCACAATACACAGACCCATCCACTATTCACCACACCACTCCCTCTGCAGTGGCCAAACACCTACAAGAAAATCCCTCCACCCTCACCCCAACTTTCCTCCACAATCTGGCCTCTACCACCACCACCACTTTTTATCCCACAACTTCTAGAGACAGACAAGGGCAGGGCAAGCAACACAGACAAGGGCAGGGCAAGCAACACAGACAAGGGCAGCGCAACACAGACAAGGGCAGGGCAACACAGACAAGGGCAGGGCAACACAGACAAGGGCAGGGCAAGCATCACAGACAAGGGCAGGGCAAGCATCACAGACAAGGGCAGGGCAACACAGACAAGGGCAGGGCAAGCAACACAGACAAGGGCAGGGCAACACAGACAAGGGCAGGGCAACACAGACAAGGGCAGGGCAACACAGACAAGGGCAGGGCAAGCAACACAGACAAGGGCAGGGCAAACAACACAGCCAAGGGCAGGGCAACACAGACAAGGGCAGGGCATCACACACAAGGGCAGGGCAAGCAACACAGACAAGGGCAGGGCAACACAGACAAGGGCAGGGCAAGCAACACAGACAAGGGCAGGGCAAGCAACACAGACAAGGGCAGGGCAACACAGACAAGGGCAGGGCAACACAGACAAGGGCAGGGCAAGCAACACAGACAAGGGCAGGGCAAGCAACACAGACAAGGGCAGGGCAAGCAACACAGACAAGGGGCAGGGCAACACAAACAACGGCAGGGCAAAACAGACAAGGGCAGGGCAACACAGACAAGGGCAGGGCAACACAGACAAGGGCAGGGCAACACAGACAAGGGCACGGCAAGCAACACAGACAAGGGCAGGGCAAGCAGCACAGACAAGGGCAGGTCAAGCAACACAGGCAAGGGCAGGTCAAGCAACACAGACAAGGGCAGGGCAAGCAACACAGACAAGGGCAGGGCAAGCAACACAGACAAGGGCAGGGCAACACAGACAAGGGCAGGGCAACACAGACCAGGGCAAGCAACACAGACAAGGGCAGGACAACACAGACAAGGGCAGGGCAAGCAACATACAGACAAGGGCAGGGCAACACAGACAAGGGCAGGGCAAGCAACACACACACAAGGGCAGGGCAACACAGACAAGGGCAGGGCAAGCAACACAGACAAGGGCAGGGCAAGCAAAACAGACAAGGGCAGGGCAAGCAACACAGACAAGGGCAGGGCAACACAGACAAGGGCAGGGCAAGCAACACAGACAAGGGCCGGGCAAGCAACACAGACAAGGGCAGGGCAAGCAACACAGACAAGGGCAGGACAACACAGACAAGGGCAGGGCAAGCAACACAGACAAGGGCAGGGAAACACAGGCAAGGGCAGGGCAACACAGGCAAGGGCAGGGCAACACAGACAAGGGCAGGGCAACACAGACAAGGGCAGGGCAAGCAACACACAGACAAGGGCAGGGCAACACAGACAAGGGAAGGGCAAGCAACACAGACAAGGGAAGGGCAAGCAACACAGACAAGGGCAGGGCAAGCAACACAGACAAGGGCAGGGCAAGCAACACAGACAAGGGCAGGGCAACACAGACAAGGGCAAGCATCACAGACAAGGGCAGGGCAAGTAATACAGACAAGGGCAGGGCAACACAGACAAGGGCAGGGCAAGCAACACAGACAAGGGCTGGGCAACACAGACTAGGGCAGAGCAAGCAACACAGACAAGGGCAGGGCAAACAACACACAGACAAGGGCAGGGCAACACAGACAAGGGCAGGAAAAGCAACACAGACAAGGGCAGGGAAAGCAACACAGACAAGGGCAGGGCAACACAGACAAGGGCAGGGCAACACAGACAAGGGCAGGGCAACACAGACAAGGGCAGAGCAAGCAACACAGACAAGGGCAGGGCAAGCAACACACAAACAAGGGTAAGCAACACAGACAAGGGCAGGGCAAGCAACACAGACAAGGGCAGGGCAACACAGACAAGGGCAGGGCAACACAGACAAGGGCAGGGCAAGCAACACAGACAAGAGCAGGGCAACACAGACAAGGGCAGGGCAACACAGACAAGGGCAGGGCAACACAGACAAGGGCAGGGCAAGCAACACAGACAAGGGCAGGGCAACACAGACAAGGGCAGGGCAAGCAACACAGACAAGGGCAGGGCAACACAGACAAGGGCAGGGCAACACAGACAAGGGCAGGGCAACACAGACAAGGGCAGGGCAACACAGACAAGGGCAGGGCAACACAGACAAGGGCAGGGCAGGGCAACACAGACAAGGGCAGGGCAAGCAACACAGACAAGGGCAGGGCAACACAGACAAGGGCAGGGCAACACAGACAAGGGCAGGGCAACACAGACAAGGGCAGGGCAACACAGACAAGGGCAGGGCAACACAGACAAGGGCAGGCAAACACAAGGGCAGGGCATGCAACACAGACAAGGGCAGGGCAAGCAACACAGACAAGGGCAGGGCAAGCAACACAGACAAGGGCAGGGCAAGCAACACAGACAAGGGCAGAGCAAGCAACACAGACAAGGGCAGAGCAAGCAACACAGACAAGGGCAGAACAAGCAACACAGACAAGGGCAGAGCAAGCAACACAGACAAGGGCAGGGCAAGCAACACAGACAAGGGCAGAGCAACACAGACAAGGGCAGGGCAACTCAGACAAGGGCAGGGCAACACAGACAAGGGCAGGGCAACACAGACAAGGGCAGGGCAAGCAACACAGACAAGCAACACAGACAAGGAAAGGTCAAGCAACACAGACAAGGGCAGGTCAAGCAACACAGACAAGGGCAGGGCAAGCAAGGGAATTGAGTGGAAGCTACCTATACTGCTGTTTGCGGATGATACAGTTCTGAAGAGTGATAATGAATGGGAGTTGCAGGGTCTGGTAAATGAGTTTGGAACAGTGTGCGAAAAACGGAATTTGAAGGTAAATACGGGGAAGAGCAAGGTTATGGTCTTCGAAAGGGGTGAAGTCACAGAGTGTGAGGTGAAGCTGAACGGTCAGGCTATGGAGATCGTCAACTCTTTTAAGTATCTGGGCAGTGTGTTGAGTAAAGATGGGACTATGGATGAAGAAGTGCGGGAGAGGGTACAACAGGGGAAGAGGGTTGTAGGAACGCTAAAAGCAGTAACAAAAAATAGGGTGGTCAGTATGGAAGTGAAGAAGTCCTTGCATGACAGTGTGGTAATCCCGACACTGACTTACGGAAGCGAAGCATGGACGTTGGTTGAGAGACTCAGACCAAGAGTGAGAGCAGTGGAAATGAATTACTTAAGGAGTGCGTGCGGAGTTACATGGAGGGATAGACAGACTAATGAGGAAGTAAGAAGGTGTGGTGTGGAGGTAGATGTGCGGAAAAGTGTGAAAAGGAACAACTTGAGATGGTTCGGCCATATGGAACGTATGGAAAGCGAGAGAATGACTAAGAGGGTGTACGAGAGCGAGGTGGAGGGACAGAGAGGGAGAGGTAGACCGAATATGAGGTGGAAGGATGGAGTGAGGATGTACATGAACGAGGGCGGTGCTGGTTGGGGGGAGGGGCGTCGACTGACTGGGGACAGAGGTGCATGGGGGCGGTTCGTTCGTGGCCACACCTTCGGGGATCACGGCGTCAGGCAATAGATAGATAGATAGACCCCCATCCAGGTGTCAATATTTACCGCTCGCCAGCATATCTATATTTTTGCTTACAGCAAGCTAAATTGGTCAATATTTACGAGAATTTGTACATTTTTCGATAGAAACATATCTCCGGCGAAGCCGGATTTCTCTATACAATGATGGCTCGCTATCGCTCGCCAGGAAGAAATCAACACCTGGATGGGGATAAACGTCTTAAAACAGTAGGCTGAATGGGGCCGAATAGATACAAGCCAAAGAAAGAGGGGGAAAGAGAAAAAAAAAGCGAGGTGGGCTTCCTTAATAATAATTTCTAGGCATATAACGGAGCCAGAGGTTTTTTACACATTGTATGATTTACCTAACCATACGACCGTGTGGCCTAATGGATAAGGCGTCGGACTTTGGATCCGAAGATTGCAGGTTCGAGTCCTGTCACGGTCGAAATTGTTTTTTGTGTTGATGCACTGGTCCTATCATATCGGGGGTTGACGTCACTTCTCTTCCCCACTCTACTTTGTATATATTTATTCTTTTCTAACAATTCAAGGGACTGGAGTTCTCGCAGAGAGACTCCAACCCTGACGTTATTCTTGACTTACAGTGTGCTGGCTTAATAATCCAATAAGGTTAATAGTCTCTGAAGTCCTATTTTAACAAAAACAAATCCTAACAATTATGTTGTGTAATTGGTCGATCATCCACATACTTGAAGGGGGGATGGTTCACTTTTTGTGCGACTTTTGCATGTATTCATTATTTAAGGGGGGATGGTTCACGTTTTGGGCGACTTTAGCATGTATTCATATTTAAGGGGGGATGGTTCACTTTTTGGGCGACTTTTGCATGTATTCATTATTTAAGGGGGGATGGTTCACGTTTTGGGCGACTTTTGCATGTATTCATATTTAAGGGGGGATGGTTCACTTTTTGGGCGACTTTTGCATGTATTCATTATTTTTTCTAGTTTCCTCCCTAGACTTCCATCAAATTAAAAAAAAAAAAACATCCATTAGATCCCCCTTCTAGATTAATTTGTACATTTTTCGGTAGAAAAATTTCCCGGCCGAAGGCCGGTTCTTCCAACATTACAGGCTCAATATCGTTTGTCAGGGGAAAAAATCGACACCTAAATAGCACGAAAGGTCTAAATATTGACGAAGAAATGGGGCGAAAGGTCTTAAAATCTACTAACTAATGGGGCAAACATCTTAACATCTGAAAACTAATGGGACTTAACATGAGGGAGAAAGTGGTCCAGAAAACCGACCCATCCCCCCTTAAAACAATCCACTCCTTAAATGACCGGACTGCTCATCCTGTAGCGTTAGCGACATTTATAATTCGTGTTATTCCAATGATATAAAAGCACCCGATATATATAAATAATTTGCAAGTGGTGGTATCATGTACATATTATCGTAAATAGTTTACAATGAAACTCCATGCACGACTCTATATCATATAACTAATTGCATTAATTCGATATAATAATGCATACATACATACTGTATATACAGTATTGTACATACCGGTATATACAGTTTGCTACAAAATATTTATCAGCTCCTTGTCAATATTAACAAAATCCCAGCCAAAAATGTAATCCTGGTATGGCCAATTTACAAAACAAGAGACCCCCTTCCAAGTCAACCAGGCGAACAACACAAGTTAGCAGAGGACCTGCTCAAAAGACAAAAGACTATTTTACAATCGAGAGGTCCGGGATCCGAATCCTCGGCTGGGTTGAGACAATTTGGGCTTGTCTCCTCTCACGTTGTAGCCCTCTGTTCACCTAGCAGAGAATAGGTACAAGACGTAATTCGAGGAGTTGTGACCTCTCTGCCGGGGTGTGTGTAGTGTGTGAAAAAAAAGGTCTCAGCCTTACCCATAGATCGGACAATATGAGCTCTGAGCTCTCTTCCGGTAGGGTAATAGCTGGCGAGAGATCCTCAAGGATTTTCAAGATCGTAGGTGAATGACAAGGCTTACATACTTGTATGACAGACATACATGCCCTTGTGAACTTTAGTCACCCATAATGGCACTCTTGGTAGTAAATTCATAGAAAGGATATCCCAACTGCAACACAGCAGTTATGTGGAAGCTCCAACACCACCTTGCCACCTCTACGGTCCAGGTAGTAGAGTTGGGAACAACTGTTCTCAAATATATGGCCTATATGGCCATATATTTGAGAAGCAATGCCACTAAGCTTAATACACATTTTTTGAAGGCAGTCATTATAAAATACATTATCGTCATTTAATGGTTAAACATAAACACACTAACCTGAGAGGAGAAGTAACATCCAGTTCTTAAAAAAGGGGCCTCTTGAGATCCATCAAACTACAGACCAATAGCTATAAGTCTATATAAGTAATATAAGTCTATATAATAGCTATAAATAGCTACCACTCTTGGTAAAGTCTTTGCAATTATATTAAATAATCACATAATTAAGAATCTTGAGAATAATAAATTAATCAGTGATAGGCAATATGGTTTTAGACAATGTCGATCAACTGCAGACATTCTTTGCCTTCTTACGCATCAAATCAACCAAGCTACAGACCAGAATGGTGAAACACATACAATAGCACTGGATATATCAAAGGCATTTGATAGAGTCTGGTATCAATCCTTATTGTCGAAGATGTCACACTACGGCCTTGCATCATTAGTTCCACTAATTTCTTCTCATCTTCATAATATAAAAATATGTGTAATGGTAGATGGCCTTTATTCTCAATTTCACTCAATAAATGCTGGTGTTCCCCAGGGATCAGTTTTGGCCCCAACTCTGTTCCTCATTCATATCAATGATATCTACCACTCATAATCCAATACATTCCTACGCAGCTGACTCAACACTCCACAGTTCCTTCACATTTACCAATTCTTTCACCCAACCCGATCTTATAAATTCAAAAATAAACACTGCAATTTCTCTGAACCAGGACCTTTCTATAATTAATGAATGGGGACAAAAGAATCTAGTGTCCTTTAATGCACGGAAAACCAAGTACATTAAATTTTCTAACCGACAGAATCTCACTGACTCCCATATATTTTTTAATGATGTAAATATTCCCACTTCCCCTAGTATTGACATTCTCGGTGCAACATTAACTACTAACTTGAGCTGGACACATTATGTTAGAAGCATTGCTAAGAATGCCTCTAAAAAACTGGGACTCCTGTACAGAGTTCGAGAATTCTTCACTGACGAGCAGTTGGCCGTAATATATAAAAGTCATGTGCGTTCTCAGATGGATTACAGATGGGCAACACAGACAAGGGAGGGCAAGCAACACAGACAAGGGCAGGGCAACACAGACAAGGACAGGGCAACACAGACAAGGGCAGGGCAAGCAACACAGACAAGGGCAGGGCAAGCAACACAGACAAGGGCAGAGCAAGCAACACAGACAAGGGCAGAGCAAGCAACACAGACAAGGGCAGAGCAAGCAACACAGACTAGGGCAGAGCAAGCAACACAGACAAGGGCAGGGCAAGCAACACAGAGTAAGGACAGAGCAAGCAACACAGACAAGGGCAGAGCAAGCAACACAGACAAGGGCAGAGCAAGCAACACACAGAATAAAAGAACAAATAAGAAGACAAATCAAGACGCCATGCAAGAAAAGTTATAAGAACGAAAATGAGCCCACTACACAGACTAGCATATAGAGTGATATCTATTGCCGGACGCCTTACGCCTTACGGACGCCTTAAATGAGGGTGGCAGGGCAACACAGACAAGGACAGGGCAACACAGACAAGGGCAGGGCAAGCAACACAGACAAGGGCAGGGCAACACAGACAAGGGCAGGGCAACACAGACAAGGGCAGGGCAAGCAACACAGACAAGGGCAGGGCAAGCAACACAGACAAGGGCAGAGCAAGCAACACAGACAAGGGCAGAGCAAGCAACACAGACAAGGGCAGAGCAAGCAACACAGACAAGGGCAGAGCAAGCAACACAGACAAGGGCAGGGCAAGCAACACAGACAAGGGCAGAGCAAGCAACACAGACAAGGGCAGAGCAAGCAACACAGACAAGGGCAGAGCAAGCAACACACAGAATAAAAGAACAAATAAGAAGACAAATCAAGACGCCATGCAAGAAAAGTTATAAGAACGAAAATGAGCCCACTACACAGACTAGCATATAGAGTATCCATCAATCTATCTATTGCCGGACGCCTTACGCCTTACGGACGCCTTAAATGAGGGTGGCCATACACAAATATATTTACTCAGATGATAACAATGTACAAAAATACAAATTCCAAATAAATATAGCCAGCAAATAACCCACAAACATTATTAACAAAAAGAAAAAATATTAAATAAGAGTAAGAAAAACCCTGCCAGAGTCTGAAGAAACTCAAAAGGTCAGGATAAACACAAAAACAAAAATAATGCGAGAACCTCCGGTCAGAGGTGTTGCAGTACGGTACGCTTTCATTTTTTTTTTTTTTTTTTTTTAAATCAACACCACTTCTCATCCGACTGACTCTCTACACATAAACAGGAACGCTCTGACATTCTTAACCTCTGAAGTGCGCATGGGGGTAATTAGACACCTCTCCCTGTGCGCATGTATTTGAGGTGTTTCCGTCACTAAAATATTCATTGTACCATTAATAGCATTAACCCGTGGAGCCCCGGCTAGTTTTGTAATGTTTGCGCACCAGAACCCGGCCGGTTTTCAAAAATGGTTTTATTCCAGAAACAATAGCGAATGGGTTAGGAATGAAGGAAAAACCACGAAAAACCGCTCAAAAAGCTTAAAAAATGGTCCTACAGAGCCCCCGAAAATGGATTTTACAAGAGTAAAAAAATTGAAGGCAATTATCCAAAAAAAACAGGTTATTGCGCGCTCGTGCGCACGCACGTGGACTTTGAGAGTTTTCAACCATCGGCACGGATGCGTGGGATACGTACACAGTTCCCATACAAATCTGAGCCCTCTTGAGTGGCTACACCTGAGGTTACGGTCGGCGCAATTAGGGTGACGCGCCAGGCGCATCTCTGGGGCTGTGCGTTACATACATCGCCGACGCGTCAGGCGCGTCGCTGGGGCTATACGGGTTAATACTTATCCATATGCGCCTATTATGGGTTGATTATAAAGGTATTAACCTGAAACAACAATAAAACGAGTGAAAACAGCGTTTGGATGGTCAAAATCGGAGATATAGCCCGCGAGTTGTATAATGTATACAACTGCAAGCTGCTTTCCCGCCAATTTCCCCCAAGGCCACTGAGACACAGTCGATCGATACTCTCTCTCTCTCTCTTGCATTCGCTTGCTATCAGTGATGACCACACACTCCAACCGGATTTCTAATGTTAGCACGAAAATATACCTCAGAATAAGGGAATAACAGGGAAAATAGGTGATAACTGAAGGAGAGGAGGAAAGTGGGGAAGGAGGGGAGGTAGAGGACTGAGATTTTGCATGGCCCAGGGGCCAAAAAAAAATAAACAAATAAACAAATAAATATATTTTATTTTTTGTTTTCAATGTCAAAAGTTGATTTTTGTTTTCACTCACTCTTAAGAGTCTCCCCGCAGTCCGCCGGGGGAACTCTTAAGAGTCTCCCGGCAGTTCCAAGGTTAAGGGGGGTCACCGGCTTTTTTGTTTTTATCTTTCTCTCCTTTTCTCTCTTTCCCTGGCTTGTATCCATTCGGCCCCATTCAGCCAACTGTTTTAAGACGTTTATCCCCATCCAGGTGTCGATTTCTTCTTGGCGAGCGATGGCGAGCCAGCTTTGTATGGAGAAATCCGGCTTCGCCGGAGACATTTTTCTATCGTAAAATTTACAAATTTAGCTTGCTGTCAAAACAAAAATATATATATACTGGCTCCCTACTGCTCGGAGGAAAATATTGACACCTGGATGGGGGTAAACGTCTTAAAACAGTAGGCTGAATGGGGCCGAATGGATACAAGCCAAAGAGAGAGGGAGAGAAAGAGAGGTGGGCCCCCATAACGTGTGTAGGTATGTTACATTTATACAGATATTAACTAGTTTGAAGTACCGGTATATTAGATTAGGTTTGGTTTAGTACAGCAGGCAATAAATCCCTGTGTCCCAGAGACATCTTAATTATGCTGTAATCAATCAATTTGTAATTGCATAAAGAACAAAACATATGGGATCCACGAATATTTATGAGTGACTGTACCATGTCAACCAACGCCGCGACTACATTCACTACCTCAGCCATAACAACCTTAACCACAGCCACCATCTCTACCACTTCAACCATCATTAACCCCTACAGTACCGGTGATGTCCTATAAATTCTATTCAAGCTATATTCAGACGATTTTGGGCAACTTAAGGATCTGTGGTAGTAAAAGAGGTTAAGTGAGATAGTTCGAAGTCTGTTAGTTGCTGGCGGGCCTTTTTAGACTGAATAAAATCGTCTAATAGTTGCCAGAATGAAGTTAAAAGGACGTTACCGGTACTGAATGGGTTAACACACTATCATAATAACTACCAGGATGCTCAACCAGGGCAATTTGGTTTTAAGACTGGAATGAAAATGAAAAGTGACATCGGAAACTTAATTGAAATTTAGCTGTTTAGGCCATCTGATCACTTCTAATGCGATAATATGTAGAGCATAGCTGTATATTTGCGTATTTAATATCAATAATGACTATAAAAGAACGGACTCTATTTTAGGATTGGTCATTTCTCATAGACAACAATATAGGCTAATGTAGAGCATACCTGTACATTTGAGTATTTATAATTAATAATGTTTAGAAAAGAACAGACTCTATTTTCGGACTGGTCTTAAATAGCTTCTTGCTTGCCAACATGCTAACAACCCAGCATTAAGGGGAGGTTTTTAGTTTGCTCCCTAAAACTTCCATCAAGCTTAAAATTACACCTAGACCCCCTTTCAAGATAAATGTAAATTTTTCGGCAAAAGAAATTTCCGACGAAGGCCGGTTCCTCTTATATTACAGGCTCGCTCATCGACACCTAAATGGCACGAAAGGTCTTAAAATTTACAGAAATGGGGCGAAAGTTCTTAAAATCGCTAAACTAATGGGGCGAATGTCGTTAAATTTCAAAAGCAATGGGGATAAACATGAGGGAGAAAGGATTCCAGAAAAAATCCCTCAAGTGGAAATCTCCCCTTAATCACACCACTTTCGTCACAACAACCACCACCACCAATCCCTCAACCACAGCCACACCATACCAACCACCAACACTACCATTAAGGGAGCCCACCTCGCTTTTTTATTTTCTCTCCCTCTCTCTTTGGCTTGTATCCATTCGGCCCCATTCAGCCTACTATTTTAAGACGTTTACCCCCATCCAGGTGTCAATATTTTCCTGGCGAGCGGTAGCGAGCCAGTATATATATATTTTTGTTTTGACAGCAAGCTAAACTTGTTCATTTTTCGATAGAAACATTTCTCTGGCGAAGCCGGATTTCTCCATACAATGCTGGCTCGCTATCGCTCGCCAGGAAATTCCGTCACTTCCATACTGACTACCCTATTTTTTGTTACTGCTTTTAGCGTTCCTACAACCCTCTTCCCCTGTTGTACCCTCTCCCGCACTTCTTCATCCATAGTCCCATCTTTACTCAACACACTGCCCAGATACTTAAAAGAGTTGACGATCTCCATAGCCTGACCGTTCAGCTTCACCTCACACTCTGTGACTTCACCCCTTTCGAAGACCATAACCTTGCTCTTCCCCGCATTTACCTTCAAATTCCGTTTTTCGCACACTGTTCCAAACTCATTTACCAGACCCTGCAACTCCCATTCATTATCACTCATCAGAACTGTATCATCCGCAAACAGCAGTATAGGTAGATTCCACTCAATTCCCTCCCTTTTCAGCGATACACCAACATCCACTGCTCTTGATAGTATTTATTTTATGACTCCATCCATATATACAGTAAACAACCACGGGGACATCATACACCCCTGTTTCAAACCAACATTCAGGTCAAAGAACTCGCTCTGCTCACTCTCCACACGTACTGCCGCCTATACACCCTCATACATGCTCTTCACTGATTTCAGCAACTTGCCCTCTACTCCGTATATTCTAAGTACTTTCCACAAACCTTCTCTATCCACTCTGTCATAGGCCTCCTCCAAGTCCATAAAGGCAACATACACCCTTTGTTTCTTCTCCAGATACTTCTCCACAACACAATTCAGGGTAAAAATCTGATCTACACATCCTCTTCCCTTCCTAAAAACCTCCCTGCTCGTCGCCTATCCATTTCTCCGTTCTCACTCTCACTCTCTCAATCACTACCGGTACCCTACTGTATACCTTCCCTACTACGCTTAGAAGACATATTCCTCGGTGGTTACCACACACTCCTCTTTCCCCTTTGCCTTTATATAGGGGGACTATTATGCCAGTCTTCCAGTCATCTGGTGCACTCCCCTTCTCCCATGCTAGTTTGCACATTTTCCATACCCATTTTATCACTATCTCACCACCATACCTCAACATTTCCCCACACACTCCATCTGTTCCTGGTGCTTTCCCTAACTTCACTCTTTTCATGGCTTCCCACACTTCTGACCTCCTGATCCCCACCTCCTCCTCCACTACTTCTCTTCTTCTCCCTCCCATACCATATCCAGCTATGTTTGCTGGCTCTTCATTCCTTACATTTAGCAACTCACTGAAGTACTCCCTCCATCTTTCGACCCTCTCTTGCTTCTCGGCTAGCATTCTCCCATTCTTATTGTTCACACCCTTACTTTTTCCCTTGCTACCTTCCCTAACTTTCTTGACTTCTTCCCAGAACAGTTTCTTACTCTCCCTCCATTTTACACTCAGGTGCTCGTTTCTGTCTCTTGGAATCTTCATTCCGTCTACTACCCAACCACTCTCTATATGCTTTCTTCTTTTCTTCCACAGGTATTCTTACCTCTTCTGTCCACCATGCTGTACCTTTCACTCCCCTCCCTCTTCTCCTCACTCCACACACCTCCTCACATGCTGCACAGATCTCATCCTTAAACACCTTGCTCATCTCCTCCACTTCCTCCATAACTTCCAGGTCGAACCCTCCTAGTCGTCCTTCCACTGCTCTCCTGTACTCCTCCCTGACTTCCTCCTCCTGCAACCTCTCCACCCTCCTCACCATTCCACCCTCCTCTCACCTCCCTCCAGCTCTCCTCACCCACTTCTTTTGTATCCTAACCTTAGCTACCACTACATAATGATCAGACAGACCCCCTCCAATACCCCTATACACCCTAGCATCCATCACAGATTTCTTCATTTGTTCATCCACACATACATAATCAATCAATGACTTTTGTTCCACCACTGTCTTATCCTTCATCGTCAAAATCTGTTTCCACGTGTACCTGTGGATCATTCTGTGTCGGAAGAAGGTGTTGGCTATCCACAGCCTCCTCCCCACACATACATCCACAAGTGCACTACCATTCCCATTCACCTCTGATGGTACCCCACACCCTCCCACCACTCCCTCAACTTTCCTATCACCCACCTTACCATTCATATCCCCAATCAGAAATATTCTTTCGTTCTTGTCAAACTTCTCCAGGCACGCCTCCACATTCATCCAGAATTCCTCTTCCTTTCTTTCAAGTATATCCACTGTCGGGGCATACACGCATACAATCAATACAATATTTTTAACATGAGGTTGCTTATAATAATTTGTACCTCTGCAGTTTCTCCATGGCTAACGAAAAAGGTCACATTCCTAAGAAGTCCCAACCAAAAAGGCCAAGCTTCTGTACAGAACAAATGCCACACCATTACCCTTATGGTGACCCTATCAAATAATCAAAACAACCACACTTCTTAACCCAATTCCTGCGGGGCCCCTCATATGACGGAGACGATTTTCCGGCTATTTTGTAGCCTGTGAGCCAGGCCAGCTTTTGCAAGCAGCACGGATGGACGTCAGCCGGAGCCTACAGGCCCCGCCACGACACTGAGGTTTGTGTGAGAGAGAGTTCACTTATGCGCAGCGTCACACATAGCGAAAACAGAAAATAATTGGTAATTATTAGCGATTTCGCCTAGGCCTATCGGATTTGGTAATTTTTAGCAATTTTGCCCTTCGTTTGCAAGATCCTTACAAGAAAACCAGATGTCGTACAGGGATGATTCAGGAGTAATTTGAAAGCTATTACCGTACTTTCACGAATACATAATTGTATTACGCTCTGGCTTTTGCTTATGCATGAAAATGAGCAGGGAATGAAGGCAATTTCGGCCTCTACCACCTCGGCCTCTACCACCACCACCACTTTTTATCCCACAACTTCTAGAGACAGACAAGGGCAGGGCAAGCAACACAGACAAGGGCAGCGCAACACAGACAAGGGCAGGGCAACACAGACAAGGGCAGGGCAACACAGACAAGGGCAGGGCAAGCATCACAGACAAGGGCAGGGCAAGCATCACAGACAAGGGCAGGGCAACACAGACAAGGGCAGGGCAAGCAACACAGACAAGGGCAGGGCAACACAGACAAGGGCAGGGCAACACAGACAAGGGCAGGGCAAGCAACACAGACAAGGGCAGGGCAACACAGACAAGGGCAGGGCAAACAACACAGCCAAGGGCAAGGCAACACAGACAAGGGCAGGGCATCACAGACAAGGGCAGGGCAAGCAACACAGACAAGGGCAGGGCAACAAGGACAAGGGCAGGGCAAGCAACACAGACAAGGGCAGGGCAAGCAACACAGACAAGGGCAGGGCAACACAGACAAGGGCAGGGCAACACAGACACGGGCAGGGCAAGCAACACAGACAAGGGCAGGGCAAGCAACACAGACCAGGGGCAGGGCAACACAAACAACGGCAGGGCAAAACAGACAAGGGCAGGGCAACACAGACAAGGGCAGGGCAACACAGACAAGGGCAGGGCAACACAGACAAGGGCAGGGCAAGCAACACAGACAAGGGCAGGGCAAGCAGCACAGACAAGAGCAGGTCAAGCAACACAGACAAGGGCAGGTCAAGCAACACAGACAAGGGCAGGGCAAGCAACACAGACAAGGGCAGGGCAAGCAACACAGACAAGGGCAGGGCAACACAGACAAGGGCAGGGCAACACAGACCAGGGCAAGCAACACAGACAAGGGCAGGAAAACACAGACAAGGGCAGGGCAAGCAACATACAGACAAGGGCAGGGCAACACAGACAAGGGCAGGGCAAGCAACACACACACAAGGGCAGGGCAACACAGACAAGGGCAGGGCAAGCAACACAGACAAGGGCAGGGCAAGCAAAACAGACAAGGGCAGGGCAAGCAACACAGACAAGGGCAGGGCAACACAGACAAGGGCAGGGCAAGCAACACAGACAAGGGCCGGGCAAGCAACACAGACAAGGGCAGGGCAAGCAACACAGACAAGGGCAGGACAACACAGACAAGGGCAGGGCAAGCAACACAGACAAGGGCAGGGCAATACAGGCAAGGGCAGGGCAACACAGACAAGGGCAGGGCAAGCAACACACAGACAAGGGCAGGGCAACACAGACAAGGGAAGGGCAAGCAACACAGACAAGGTCAGGGCAAGCAACACAGACAAGGGCAGGGCAAGCAACACAGACAAGGGCAGGGCAAGCAACACAGACAAGGGCAGGGCAACACAGACAAGGGCAAGCATCACAGACAAGGGCAGGGCAAGTAATACAGACAAGGGCAGGGCAACACAGACAAGGGCAGGGCAAGCAACACAGACAAGGGCAGGGCAACACAGACAAGGGCAGAGCAAGCAACACAGACAAGGGCAGGGCAAACAACACACAGACAAGGGCAGGGCAACACAGACAAGGGCAGGAAAAGCAACACAGACAAGGGCAGGGCAAGCAACACAGACAAGGGCAGGGCAACACAGACAAGGGCAGGGCAACACAGACAAGGGCAGGGCAACACAGACAAGGGCAGAGCAAGCAACACAGACAAGGGCAGGGCAAGCAACACACAGACAAGGGTAAGCAACACAGACAAGGGCAGGGCAACACAGACAAGGGCAGGGCAAGCAACACAGACAAGAGCAGGGCAACACAGACAAGGGCAGGGCAACACAGACAAGGGCAGGGCAACACAGACAAGGGCAGGGCAAGCAACACAGACAACGGCAGGGCAACACAGACAAGGGCAGGGCAAGCAACACAGACAAGGGCAGGGCAACACAGACAAGGGCAGGGCAGGGCAACACAGACAAGGGCAGGGCAGGGCAACACAGGCAAGGGCAGGGCAACACAGACAAGGGTATGGCAGGGCAACACAGACAAGGGCAGGGCAAGCAACACAGACAAGGGCAGGGCAACACAGACAAGGGCAGGGCAACACAGACAAGAGCAGGGCAACACAGACAATGGCAGGGAAACACAGACAAGGGCAGGGCAACACAGACAAGGGCAGGGCAACACAGACAAGGGCAGGGCAACACAACCAAGGGCAGGGCAAGCAACACATACAAGGGCAGGGCAACACAGACAAGGCCAGGGCAACACAGACAAGGGCAGGGCAAGCAACACAGACAAGGGCAGGGCAACACAGACAAGGGTAGGGCAACACAGACAAGGGTAGGGCAAGCAACACAGACAAGGGCAGGGCAAGCAATACAGACAAGGGCAGAGCAAGCAACACAGACAAGGGCAGAGCAAGCAACACAGACAAGGGCAGAACAAGCAACACAGACAAGGGCAGAGCAAGCAACACAGACAAGGGCAGGGCAAGCAACACAGACAAGGGCAGAGCAACACAGACAAGGGCAGGGCAACTCAGACAAGGGCAGGGCAACACAGACAAGGGCAGGGCAACACAGACAAGGGCAGGGCAAGCAACACAGACAAGGGCAGGTCAAGCAACACAGACAAGGGCAGGGCAAGCAAGGGAATTGAGTGGAAGCTACCTATACTGCTGTTTGCGGATGATTCAGTTCTGAAGAGTGATAATGAATGGGAGTTGCAGGGTCTGGTAAATGAGTTTGGAACAGTGTGCGAAAAACGGAATTTGAAGGTAAATACGGGGAAGAGCAAGGTTATGGTCTTCGAAAGGGGTGAAGTCACAGAGTGTGAGGTGAAGCTGAACGGTCAGGCTATGGAGATCGTCAACTCTTTTAAGTATCTGGGCAGTGTGTTGAGTAAAGATGGGACTATGGATGAAGAAGTGCGGGAGAGGGTACAACAGGAGAAGAGGGTTGTAGGAACGCTAAAAGCAGTAACAAAAAATAGGGTGGTCAGTATGGAAGTGAAGAAGTCCTTGCATGACAGTGTGGTAATCCCGACACTGACTTACGGAAGCGAAGCATGGACGTTGGTTGAGAGACTCAGACCAAGAGTGAGAGCAGTGGAAATGAATTACTTAAGGAGTGCGTGCGGAGTTACATGGAGGGATAGACAGACTAATGAGGAAGTAAGAAGGTGTGGTGTGGAGGTAGATGTGCTGGAAAGTGTGAAAAGGAACAACTTGAGATGGTTCGGCCATATGGAACGTATGGAAAGCGAGAGAATGACTAAGAGGGTGTACGAGAGCGAGGTGGAGGGACAGAGAGGGAGAGGTAGACCGAATATGAGGTGGAAGGATGGAGTGAGGATGTACATGAACGAGAGCGGTGCTGGTTGGGGGGAGGGGCGTCGACTGACTGGGGACAGAGGTGCATGGGGGCGGTTCGTTCGTGGCCACCCCTTCGGGGATCACGGCGTCAGGCAATTGATAGATAGATAGACCCCCATCCAGGTGTCAATATTTACCGCTCGCCAGCATATCTATATATTTTTGCTTACAGCAAGCTAAATTGGTCAATATTTACGAGAATTTGTACATTTTTCGATAGAAACATATCTCCGGCGAAGCCGGATTTCTCTATACAATGATGGCTCGCTATCGCTCGCCAGGAAGAAATCAACACCTGGATGGGGATAAACGTCTTAAAACAGTAGGCTGAATGGGGCCGAATAGATACAAGCCAAAGAAAGAGGGGGAAAGAGAAAAAAAAAGCGAGGTGGGCTTCCTTAATAATAATTTCTAGGCATATAACGGAGCCAGAGGTTTTTTACACATTGTATGATTTACCTAACCATACGACCGTGTGGCCTAATGGATAAGGCGTCGGACTTCGGATCCGAAGATTGCAGGTTCGAGTCCTGTCACGGTCGAAATTGTTTTTTGTGTTGATGCACTGGTCCTATCATATTGGGGGTTGACGTCACTTCTCTTCCCCACTCTACTTTGTATATATTTATTCTTTTCTAACAATTCAAGGGACTGGAGTTCTCGCAGAGAGACTCCAACCCTGACGTTATTCTTGACTTACAGTGTGCTGGCTTAATAATCCAATAAGGTTAATAGTCTCTGAAGTCCTATTTTAACAAAAACAAATCCTAACAATTATGTTGTGTAATTGGTCGATCATCCACATACTTGAAGGGGGGATGGTTCACTTTTTGTGCGACTTTTGCATGTATTCATTATTTAAGGGGGGATGGTTCACGTTTTGGGCGACTTTAGCATGTATTCATATTTAAGGGGGGATGGTTCACTTTTTGGGCGACTTTTGCATGTATTCATTATTTAAGTAAAACATACATTGCAAAATAATCGTAATTAGGTACCGGTATGAATATGGAGGCATAGTTGTTGCTTAACCATGGCAAATTATCACATGGAAGAATATTTCAAGACACATGCAGTATGTAGCCTATTTGTCTCTCGCCGCCATCACGGTCTCAACGTACCCCCCTGGACCCATACTCATTACTAGATAACTTGTGGCTAATTCACTGTTCTTAATTGGTGAAAACCCATGTATTAGTAATGCAATCTGGTGTTTATATTTCGATCCTTCAGTGATCCAATATGGCCAGTGGTCCTCTGGTGGTTATATTCCGATCCTTCAGTGATCCAATATGGCTAGTGGTCCTCTGGTGGTTATATTCCGATCCTTCAGTGATCCAATATGGCCAGTGGTCCTCTGGTGGTTATATTCCGATCCTTCAGTGATCCAATATACCCAGTGGTCCTCTGGTGGTTATATTCCGATCCTTCAGTGATCCAATATGGCTAGTGGTCCTCTGGTGGTTATATTCCGATCCTTCATGTTATATTCAGGTTATCCTAGCTTGTAGCAGACGACGCACGCCCACCTCTAATCGACCTAGCTTTGAATGTTCTTATTAACTCTAGTAGTTATCGTATTCAGTATCCTACTGTAGCTATATATATCTGTAATTTTGGTTGTTGCTTGCATGATCTTGAAGTAACCTTTGACTGATAACTTTGTTTATCTAAATATAATCCTGCTTAACTAGCCTACAGTGACACCAGCGCCATCTGTTGATACAGTATATTAACCCCTTGTGTGCAGTTACACTTTATTCTTATATAATCTCTATTTGGTGAATTGTATATTTAGTTACATATTATATTATATATATATATATATATATATATATATATATATATATATATATTTGTTTTGCTTTTTTAGGTATGTTATCACCCCTGGTAGCCTACTTCTGCATATTTCATACTTTTTGTTTTTGGTTATTTTTGTTTTTGGTTAGTCTAGGCTATCATCCCTGGTGGCCTATTTCTGCGTACTTCAATTTGTAAATTTTCAGTTAGGCTATCACCGCTGGTGGCCTATTTCTGCGTACCGGTATTTCATAATTTTTGTTTTCGGTTAGGCTAGGCTATCACCCCTGGTGGCCTATTTCTGCGTACCGGTATTTCATTTAATTTTTGTTTTCGGTTAGGATAGGCTATAACCCCTGGTGGCCTATTTCTGTTTAAATAAAAATAAAATTGTTTTTGGTACGGCTATCACTGCGTATTCAAATTTAATTTTGTTTTGTATTAATTTTCGGTTAGGCTATCACCGCTGATAACCTATTTGTGCGTATTTCAACATTTTTGTTTTCGGTTAGGCCTATTTAAGTAAGTGAAGCGACCTGAAGGGAGTGAAGTGTTTTTTAAAGTGAGATAAGTGTTTTTTTAAAGTGAGTTTAGTGTTTTTAAGTGAGTGAAGTGATCTGAAGAAAGTGATCGTCACCATGCCTTGTGCCTGTACGAACTGCGCCGGTAGATTTGGTGCTTCCATGTTTGCTCCTGCCGATCCACAAGTCTGCCGACTCTGCCAGCAACGAGAGGATTTGACAGCAAAATTGAATGAAGCCCACAACAAGATCAACGCCCTCACCAGGAAGCTGGAATCACTCCAAGAGTTTGTAACACTCAACGTTGGAGTATCACTAACTCCAATTGTTTCAACTCTAACATCCACCACCGCCCCAACGTCATCTGCCAACAATCCAACACCTGCAGTAGCCACTGCAGCATCTTCTGACGAACCTGAGCCGACATCAAACCAGGACAGCCTTAGTCTCTCCCCCACTCCTCGTGCAAGAAGACTGCTAGCACGAACAGTACCAACCCCTCGCCCCCGTTCTAACCACTCCTCTCCCCGACCTGTATGCAGAGTCCCGCCACCACAGGTTTCCGGATTTACACCAGTGAGGAACGGTGCACGGCCAACGCAGAAAAGGTCTCATCTACCAGTCACAATGTCAAACAGATTTGAGATATTGGTAGAGATGGAAGACGAACCAGAAGAGATCAGGCTCGTTGGGGATTCCATCCTACGAGGACAGGTCGAAGAGTTCTGCGACAGAGTCCCAAATCGACGAAAAAGATTTTCCATCCCAGGAGCTGGACTGGACGACATTGTGGAAACCTTCGAAGATACAACAAAGGATGCAAATGAAAATACCCTTTTTGTCATCCATGCTGGTTCAAATGACGTCATGCGCACCAGATCCGAAGAGCTGATGGAGAAATATCGCAAGATGATCCAGCACTACAAAAACAAGTCAAGGAATATCATCATCTCAGGCATTCTCCCCAAGATCGACGTACCTGACAAATTCTACGACAAGGCCTTCAGCACAAATAGCCGAATAAAATGTTTGTGTCTGAGGGAAGAAGTTGAATTCATCAACCTCTGGGACAACTTCTACAACCAGCCTACTCTGTTCCGCAAGGATGGCACTCATCTCAACCCTGTGGGTTCAGCACGCATGGGTCGTCTCCTACACGAAGCAGTCCGCAGCCATGGATCAAAATATGCCATCCGAGAAGAAGCAGCAGTGACATAAATCATCCAACGCCAAGCAAAAAACAGAGGCAACCGAGGACCACCAGCGATAAGGACCGAAGACAGCGAGGACCGAGGACAGCCATGAACATAAATGTAGATCCGACAAGAACCAAAAATATTAAAGAGCGTTCCGTGAGTTCTAAAATAACAAATTTAAAGGTTTTCTATGCAAACGCTCGTAGCATACGCAATAAATTTTCAGATTTAGAGGAGCTAGTGTTTACAGAAAATTATGATGTGATTGGCATAACAGAATCTTGGCTCAATACAGAAGATAGAGACTTTTTAGCAGAGTATTCACTTCCCGGTTATGTAATGTTTGAGAAAAGCTGAATAAATCGAAATGGAGGTGGCGTTTTACTTTATATCAAAGAAAGTCTTAACCCTACCTTCTTGTCAAAACCTCAAATTGTGAACGTCGACACATCTTTTGTGCTAATAAAGAATAATAAAGGGACAAAAATAATACTTGCGTTAATATACAGACCTCCAGCTCAATCAGTGCAAACTGACCGAGAAATTTACGAACAAATTGCAGATGTAAGTAACTCACAAGATACCGTTATTTTTGGCGACTTTAATTTACCTGTGACCAAGTGGGGCGATACTCTTACTTCACACTCCGGACATGACTTGTATACAAACTTGCAAGAGAGTTCGCTTTATCAATTTGTTCGAACGCTGACCCGTGGTAATAACGTTCTTGACATGGTACTTGCAACAAAAGAAGAATTGATAGAGAATTTGAATGTTGGTGATGAATTCAGTAACAGCGACCATCGTACGATAACTTTCACTTTAAAGTTTACTAGTAACGAACCAAATAGTAGCATCGAAAAAGTCCCTAATTTCAAGAAAGCAAACTTCCATAAACTTAGAGCTATGTTTAAAGAAACTGACTGGAGCTTTTTAATTAACAATAACGACATAAATACATCTTGGAAGTTATTCGAAACCACTTACCTAAAAGCAGTGCAAGACTGCATACCATCGAAAATACGGCGTCCAGGCCATAATAATAAGCCCAAATGGTGGAATAAAGATATTTCAAACTGCCTGCTTGCTAAAAAATGTGCTAATGATAGATTAAAATCCTCACAAAATGACGAAGAACGGGTGAAATTTGTAGAGCTACGACGCAAAGCCAAAAAGTTAATTAAGCAAAGTAAAAAGACCTTAGAGTTACATATTGCGAATCAAAGTAAAACAAACCCGAAAGAATTCTATAGTTATATCAGAAAGAAAAAAGTATTTACTTCAACTGTTGGACCGTTAGTCGATGAAAATGGAGAATACACCAAAGACGAAGTACAAATGAGTAATGCCCTCAATACCTTCTTTGCATCAGTTTTTACAACAGAAGACCTCAGTGATATCCCTACACCATCGCCGATTCAGATTGATAATTCAGATGTTCTAAGCAATATCACCGTTACAGAGAGAGAAGTATTGAATTGTTTAGATAAACTCAAGGTAAATAAAACGCCTGGACCTGATACAATCTCGCCTAGAGTTCTAAAGGAAGCTAAGGATGAGCTCTCCAAACCACTGACATTACTATTCAATAAATCCTTCCAGTCTGGAACTATGCCTGATCAGTGGAAGCTAGCCAACGTAACACCGATATTCAAAAAGGCAGCAAATCCCTACCCAGTAACTATCGTCCAATTAGCTTAACCTCAGTTGTATGTAAAATGCTAGAAACGGTCATACGAGACAGACTCGTAAATCACTTAGAGGAAAATAACATACTTAAAGATACTCAACACGGCTTTCGTAAAAAACGTTCCTGTTTAACAAACCTCTTAGACTTCTTCCACGATATCCTCAACCTCTACGATGAGAGTAAAGCTGTAGATATTATATACCTTGATTTTCAAAAGGCCTTTGACAAAGTTCCCCACAAACGTTTACTGCTAAAACTAAAAGCGCATGGAATACAAGACGGTGTGTTGAAATCGATAGAAAATTGGCTCAGCAACAGAAAGCAAAGAGTAGTTGTAAACTGTAAGGCATCTAAATGGACCAATGTAAGTAGCGGGGTACCCCAGGGATCGGTACTAGGACCAATTATCTTTCTAATTTACATCAACGACATAGATGAGGGTCTCACCTGTACAATCTTAAAATTTGCTGACGATACAAAATTGCAAATAGCATACTCTCAAAAGAACAAGTTGACGATATGCAACACAATCTAGATAAATTGTCATGTTGGGCCCAAATTTGGCAAATGAGTTTCAATGCGGATAAATGTAAAGTACTACATATCGGATACCTAAATGAGAAAGCAAACTATTCGATGAATGGCACTCAGCTTAAGAATGTAAACAGAGAAACCGATCTGGGAGTAACAATATCGAGTAACCTAAAACCGAGTCAACAATGTTCAGAAGTTGTTAAGAAGGCAAACAAAATAATTGGCTTTATAGGCAGGTCATTTGAGCATAAATCCAAAGAATTTATCCTAACCCTTTACAATTCCTTAGTCCGCCCTCTTCTGGAAAACTGCGTTCAATCCTGGTGCCCTTATTACCAAAAAGATATAAACAAGCTAGAACGAGTTCAACGTAGAGTTACCAAAATGATACCTAGCCTAAAGAACAAACCATACGAAGAGCGTCTTAGAGAATTAAATCTATTTCCTTTAACCCAGCGCAGATTAAGAGGTGACTTAATTCAAGTGTTCAAAATCATCAAAGGCATCGACAATATGAACTGTAGTAAGTACTTCACTATCGACCAATCTAATTACACGCGGGGAAATGGTTGCAAAATTATTGGTAAATCTTTTAACTCGCACAAATCTAAGAATTTCTTCTTCAATCGAGTTGTCAACTTGTGGAATGGGCTTCCCCGAAACTTTATAGACTGCATCGCTGTTGATTCATTTAAACTCCGCCTAGACAAATATCTCGCATCAAACCCGCGACTGACTGCGTTTGTAAATGAATAACTTTATTTTATCCCCCCCTCAGTTACTAACCCCTCTGTCCTCTACTAACTTCCTAATCCTGCCACGGACATTAGTTCCAGGACAGTAATTCCCTTTCCAATGTTCCCTTACCCACTCTAAACCACTGTTTGGACACCTGATCCTCAGTGTTTTGGAGGACAAGCAACCTAGAAGGGTCACTAGAGCTGTTGTTGCTTGATTTTCTTTGTACTCCTTTGTACTTCAGTGATCCAATAAGGCCAGTGGTCCTCTGGTGGCTATATTCCGATCCTTCAGTGATCCAAAATACCCAGTGGTCCTCTGGTGGTTATATTCCGATCCTTCAGTGATCCAATATGGCTAGTGATCCTCTGGTGGTTATATTCCGATCCTTCAGTGATCCAATATGGCTAGTGGTCCTCTGGTGGCTATATTCCGATCCTTCAGTGATCTAATATGGCCAGTGGTCCTCTGGTGGCTACAGTATATTCCGATCCTTCAGTGATCCAATATGGCTAGTGGCCCTTTGGTGTTTGTATTCCGATCCTTTAGTGATCCAATATACCCAATGGCCCTCTGGTGGCTATATTCCGATCCTTTAGTGATCCAATTTTCCCAATGGCCCTCTGGTGGCTATATTCCGATCCTTCAGTGATCCAATATTCCCAATGTCCCTCTGGTGGCAGTCACACGCAGGAAAGTGTGAAGGCCAGTCCAGGTATAGTTTCAGGTAAGTGGTATAGATACTGATAGTGCATTAACCCCTTCTGTACCGGCGACGTCTTTTTCATTTTCTTCTAGCTATATTTAGACGATTTTGTACAGTTTAAGAAGGACCTGTGGTAGTATAATGACTTACGTGAGATAGTTCGAATCCTGTTAATTGCTGGAGGCCCTTTATAAACTGAAAAAATCGTCTAATAGTAGCCAGAAAAAAGTTAAAGATACGTTGCCGGTACAGAAGGGGTTAATGACCTTGCTTGAAGTGGAGTAGATAATGAAGCTAGCTGTAAAATAGTACAAACAATAACAAACATGTATGCATCCATAAGGACAGTGTTTTATGTTTCTATTGCAAAAGAAGTAACGAAAATAACTAATTAGAACTGTGAACGAAGATCAAAGATGAATATAGCGTTCAGTGTTCAAGTACATAACATTCTGCAGCCGATAGAACTAGTCCACACTAACTTCCATATCTTCGATGTCTTTTATATTCTCTCCCTTCACAAACAACTTTTCCAGGTTGCCCAACATTTGGTCCAACTGTTCCTGACCTTCTCGTAGCTTGCTATACTTCTCCTGCCTTTTATTTTCCAACTTTTCGTATTCAGCCTTTCTTTTCTCCTCATTTTCATCCAGGCGATCCACAATATCCAGAACCTGTTTGGACATATGATTAACTAAACATGTCTTACCTGTGATATTCAAGCAGGAGACCATTTTATCGTATCTAATATGAATTCCTGGATAATTTTGCTTTAAGTTGTCAATCTGGGATTGGAAAATAAGGTATACTGTGTTATTAATGAACACTTTCTTGGTTACTTCCTCAGTCCCTAGTTGTTTTACTTGGCGATTCTTCAATAGCCTGTGGCAAACCCTTTCAAAAGAGGTTATATTATCCAGGGACGAGCCCTTCATAACAAAAAGGTCTCGTCGCTCCTCGTACCATACTTCGTGGCCCTTCATCGTGGCCAGTTTCAGTAAAGTATTCTTGAGGGCAATGTAGTCTGCCTTCTTTATCCTGAGAACCCTTTTGTAGTTCTCTTTTTGAACAAGGACGTTCATTTTAAGTGCTTAGGATATGATTATGGTATAAATAATAACTGTAGGTCTTGCTTAACTATCGATTACCTAAGAATTCGGAGCGCTATATGTTTACCTTTTGAAGTTTCGACAAGGAATGATTCTAACGGCTGTGAAAGAGTTGAGCACAACATATTTGTCTCCCTTTGTTTTCTTTAACATTCTTAATTTTATATCACAATGTTTAGTGTATATTTGATACATGTATTTTTACTGATTGATTACTATAATAATTTGAGTAATTAACGGTCTTACAAAGAAATATTTTGAAATATTATTTCAATATATATTTTAGTTAGTCATCTAATGTATTTGTTTTCTTCAAGCTGCATTCAAAGAAAACGATTTCATTAAATAGTAAACTAGTATATAAATATATAACACGCACGCGTATACGTTAGTGTATTTATACGCACATCTTCAGTACTAACAACGTTCTCCATAGTTTTAGGGCTTGTATTGAATGATAAATATAGAGTAAAACTTCCATAAATTGTAGGCTATATGAGCGTGTAGCCTATACATATCAATGGGGACAACATATCGATTGTCCCCATTGATAATTATACTCACAGATACTCACAGAAGTCCTTCTGGAAGAGGCCTTATCAGGCCTGTGGCCCCAGCTCTACGGTTACATTACTTTGTTGTCCGTGATGGTAACTGGTGGCGGTGGTGGAGGACTTTATTGATGCCTTATAGTTATATTTTTGTTCTTGATTATTCCATACCCTGTCTAAATTCCTCTCAAATATTTCTACCGTGTCTGAATTTATAACCCATCCTGGTAGCCTATTCCATGTATCTACCACCCTACATGGAAATTAATATTTGTTTATGTTCAGTCTTGATCTTGTATTATATATTTTCTTCACATGTCCTCTGGTCATGCTATCCTCCCTCAGATGGAATATGTCCTTGCAACAGTCTTCGTCATATCTCCCCGACAATATTTTAAAAGTTTCAATAATATCCCCTCTTGATCTTCTGTATGAAAGTGTAGGGAGTTTTAGAGTTCTCAGTCTTTCTTCATAAGATTTATCTTTCATGTTTGGTAACATCTTGGTGGCTCTGCGTTGCACATTTTCCACTGCATCCACATCCTTGACCAAATAGGGATTCTAAACTTGATTTGCGTACTCCAAGTGAGGGCGGACGAGAGCTGTGTAGAGAGATTTGAACATTTCAGTATCTAGACTTGTGAAGGTTCTTCTTATGATCCCAACAATTCTGTTAGCTTTATTAATTTTCTCAGATAGATGTGCTGAGAAGGTAAGTTTGTCATCAATCAGGACACCAATATCTTTCTCTACTGAGGATTTTGCAATAGTTTTACCTAAGTAATAGCCTCCTCACTAACATCTGATTTGCCGATTCTCATGTGTCTACTTTTATCAGGATGGGAACTTAATATCCATTTATCTGTCCACAGTTTCATTTCTTCCAAATCCTCTTGCAGTTTAATACGGTCATCCTCAGTTTCAATTATTCTATATATTTTTGTGTCGTCTGCATACAGATATACTTCACTTTCATTCTTCAGGCATTTTGGCAGGTCATTGATAAAAATTACAAAGAGTAACGGCCCCAAGACAAATCCTTGTGGCACACCGCTGATAACTGGTGTCCACTCCGATGTTTTGCCATTCACAACCACTCTGTGTATCCTATTAGTTAAGAACTGCTCAATCCAGGCTAAATGTTTACCCTTAATACCACAGCATGAGATATTTTCCAGTAGTCTTTTATGTGGCACCCGGTCAAAGGCTTTTTCGAAATCACAGTAGATCACATCTGTAGCTTTTCCCTTGTTAAGAGCTTCAGTCCAATCGTCAATCACTTTGATCAGTTGCAGTACTGTAGACCTCCCTGTAATAAAGCCATATTGTTTTTTTGAAAATAAATTATTTGTCTTCATGTGACTAATTATGTCTTCTCTTATTAAAGTTTCCATTATTTTACATACTATGCTCGTTAGGCTAACAGGTCTGTAATTTGCTGGGTCACATCTGTCTCCTTTTTTGTAAATCGCAGTGATATCCGCAGTCCTCCAATCAAGCGGTATTTTGTGTGTGTTAACCCTTTCATACTCATATGACGCAGAGGTTGCCAGATTAGCAATAAGAAATAGAGTTCTCTCACTCTTATAATTACCTCTCCAAAATTAGTGTTCTGCCCACAGCTAACTCAAAGACAACTGCAGAGGTTGAAGTAACTAAACTAAAGGTTTCTAATTACCCCTGATGGTAACAAAGGCTTTAAAGTATCCCTAATAGGCTCAAAATCGCGTCATATGTCGGAGACATATCTGCCTACATTACCGTTATGATTTTTCCAACCATTTCATAACCACTAATTTGATATTCCACCTCACTCCTTCCATGGTGGTCCTCTGACGCCGTGTTTGCCCTTCCTGGTTTGATATAAGTTTTTTGCCTCCTGCCATAAGTTCGTATCCTGCTCCCTCTGCCTCTTAGTCATATCGTGTACCACTCTCACAGTCTCATAGTCCTTATTGCCACGAAGCTTGTGTAGATTATCAAGTAATTCGAATTTAATGTCAGCACATGAAAGAACCACCAGCATTGGTCTCCTCTTACCTTCTTCTGCCTTGCTCAGCCTGTTCACTTTAATAACCTTTTTTTGGTCACAGGTAACCTCACACACCTGCATGAGCTTCAGCACATATTCTCTGTCATACTTAATCCTTTCTTGTGCTGCCTCGGAGGTTGACTCGGGTACCCCATATAGAACTATGTTGTTTTCCCTTTTCTTCCTTTCGTTTAATTCCTCGAGCAGTTCTTTGCAGTTTCAGACTTATTTCCCCCTTGTCCCTCAGTGTTATTCCTGCTGTTGCCTTCTCCAGGCCTAGGCCATTCACTGCATATCACTTTACTTGTTAATTTGTCCTCAAACTCCATAGATTTTGCCTCAAGAACTCCAAGTCTATCACCAAGCTCTTTGTAATGATCTAAGTTCTCATCTACCTTCTCCCTGTCTATAACTGACTGGGCCTCCAAAACTCCCACCCTGCTATCTAATTCCTTATTTTTCTCTTGACCTTCAGTTACAGTACCTGCCATATCCTTCATGTTGTCCTCCAGCACTGCCTGTCTTGACAAAAGTTCAGTATTGGCTGCTTCTAGTATTTTCATAGAGCGGTGCAGCTTAACACACACCCTCTTACATTGTATACAGTACCAATTCACCTGCTCACCTACACTCTCTATGTAATTGTACACTTCTTCTGGCATATCTTCGCACCCTATGTGAAACCAATAGTTGCATACCTCACACGAAATAGCCTTTTGTCCTTCCTCCACTGCATTACCACATATACCACAATTCTCCTTCAATTCTTGAAGTTTATCCTGGCCATTGTTTACGCCGCCTGGTGCCGCTGTCCCTTCTAATTCGGGCTCTCCGCCGACGCCATCTTTGTCCTCACCACCTTCGCTTTTCCCCCCTTTTTTCTCCATATTACGTTCACTTCGCCGACTCATATTTATATTCTCATTGTGTTTCTCTTGATCGTCAATGTCGAAGTCCTTGTTGCATCCCATGATCAAGTTTTGAAGATTGTCTTGATCTATGTTTACACTAGATGTTGCCGCTTTCACTCCCGATCCCGACGCCCCGCCGACGCCATTTTGGTCATCACCTTCCTCGCTTACTTTTCCTTTTTTATCCATATTACGGTCACTTCGCCGGCTCATGCTGGTAAACTCACAATCACTTCACCCTTGTATATCCTTCAGATCAGCTATAAACACCAGTCCTCCCCTTATTGCAGTCCAAAAGTGACAAAATGCAAGAGCGAGCTTAAACACAACCCGTCGCCACCACCACCTCAACGATCTCCCTTTCTAAGCTATATATAGCCTATACTCTCTCTCTAGTAGATATCTATCATTCCCCCCACCCCTACTGTTTTTACAATTTTTTATATACTAGAAGCTAGAACGAAACTTCGGTAGGGCCGGTGTAGTGTGAAATTCTTCCCTGTGATATTGTGACAAGTTAAAGCAGCGCATATGCCTATAATTTTAACCAAAATCAGATAAATCACGAGTTCACGACTGTATTTCGATATATTTGTACTTAATGTTATTGCATTAGGTTAGGTTGGTTAGGTTAAGTTAATAAATACAATAACATTAAGTAAAAATCCATCGAAATAGAATCGTGATGAGAGGTAGCTGTAAACTGTTTAAAACGAGGGCCCGATTGGACATCAGAAAATACTCATTCTCAAATCGTGTGGTTAACAACTGGAATGATCTTCCTGAGTGGGTAATTGAAGCATCTACTGTTGTAATTTTGAAAGGCGTCTCGATAAGTATTGGAAGAACCAGGAGCGCAGGTTTAACTATAGAGAGCCAATATCCGCTACTCGCCACAGTCGCCACAATCAGTTAAGTGATGAAGAGCATGATCCGTAGCCACAGGCCTAGCGGGCCTCTTCCGGTACTACATCTACGGTAATCTACGGTAATGTCAAGGTATAGCGGTTGCGGCCAAGGCGCCCTGGGAGCAATTGCCTTCTATAAGTAGCTTTTATTTTTATCCCACCAAATTATGGTTATTTATAGTTTTTTCTGCATTAGTATTATTATAAGTAGTGAGAGGTTAGGCTCGCTAACGATCGATCAAGGAAAGTTGAGTTAAGGTATTTAAGTTATCTGAATAGGCTGCATCATTTCCGTAATGATGTTCTGACCGTGGCACAAAGTGAACCCTGGCAAATTATCACGCGACACCAGAGCGGGCATGTCAATCGCCTGAGGTGCCCTTTAACCCCCAAAGAAAGAAGAAATTAAGCTAGAACGAAGTCACTGAAATGTTTAATATGATAGAATATACTGTATACTAAACGCATAAATTCTCGATCTAAGGTAATGCCGTCCCTTTAGACATTGACTTACGGTCGTCATGTTTACATAGGTCGATCGCTCGCGGTTAAGTTCCCCTCTATTTTGACGGCTATTTTTGTTCTGTTATTTGCCCTCCTGCTGGCAATATGTATGATGATGACAATAAGTCATGGGGGGGGGGGGGGTGAGGCCCCCTCAGCCTATTTATTGTATCCCACGGCATTCAAAATAGACGGGAACCTGATCGCGAGCGTCCGCGTAGTGTAAACAAGTGGGCGGTACGCCCTAATACTACATCCTTGCCCAGGACAAAGGCTTCTTCCTAACTTCATCATTAATTTCTGTCATGAGTTTTTTGCTCCATTCACCGCCAAAAAGTTACTGTCACATTCACATTCGGCTAGAAGTTACCACCTTGGTCTTGGTCTTGGTAGGAGAGTCACTCTCGGGTGTTTCAGAGGTGGGGTATTAGTATCGGCTCTTTTTCCTATGTTAAAAACACACACACCACCGCTTAGGACTACAGTATGTAGTCCTGCGTCATGTTTCCCTCGCGGTCTTCATCTCAGATTCTCAGTCCTGACGTCTCCTGCCACATCTTCTCCAGGAACTCCTTAACCCCTTCCACTGTCATCAGGTTCCCCTTGTCCAGGTTGCTCAGGCCCAGGAGGAATATCACTGGACGCACTAAATCCCATTCAATCATTTCTGTAATTTCCGCCCATTTAGCTTCTCCTATTTCTTGTGTTATGCACCTTAGCATGTCTTCCCTTTCGCTGCCATACATGTCGCACACTAGCATTATATGTTCGATAGTTTCATCTACCCCTTCCGCACACATACCACACAACTTACTCCCTTCATTTGCCCATCTATACACCCTGCTATTGACTTCCAAAGATTTTGTTCTTGCTTGAAAAGAAATTCACTCCCCATGCTGCCATCATAGAAGAGCTCACTCTTTGGTTTGGCTTTTGCCATGTACCAGTCCAGTGAGCTCTTCAATCTCATCTTCTCCATTCATTCATCCAGATCTATGTCCTGCACACGGGTGTTAATTTGATTTTTCCACCTCTCATTGTTCCACAAGTTCATGCTTTCACCCATTATTATTCCACACATTCCATAGTACCATACTTCCCAATTTTCTTATCGCACATTTTATTCCATCTGCTACAATCTTTCGACCATTCAAACACCTTACGTGCCCATCTATTATCATCCATTTTTTCTAGCCTTACTCTGTACCTCAACACACCTTTCATAATTTGTTTACAGTTGCAGCGAGGGTCTCTAATATTGAGAATCGAGGTGATGTTGACTCATTTTGTGGGGATTGCAATGAATATTGACTGGTTTTCTTGACCCAACAGGGGGCATGGGATCGACAGGGATGGGCGTGGTTACATCATTCATAATACTGATGGGATCTCTACTTACCAGGTGTAGGATGGGACAAAGGGTACATCGTATTTTTCGGATCCAGTTTTCCAGGCCGGAGCCATATGGGTATTCTTGATATTTTTAAGGGTGATCTGATGTTATATCAACTAATATCGAGGTAAATATTGAGGCGGGAGAAGGATAGTGTGCTAGACATAACGCCCCAAAGGTAGTTCCAATTGTAGGTATTCTGTCTGTGACTGTGCATAGATTAAGTTCATTGAGCATGTTCACAATTCGAGTTGTCATGGGTCAATGAAGGAAAATTATCATTGCAATATTCTGAAGTTTCTCCAAGGGTTTAAGTAAGGCTGAGGGAAGGAGGGATAAATTAATGGCACGTTAATCTAGAAGAGATCTAATGTACATTATATAAAAGGCTTTGGCAAGGGGAATGCTAACCACAGCTTCTTATTCTTATTCTTACCTGGTGGGCTTCCCAGACCCCAGAGCTAAGTAGTAGGTCAGGGTCCACGGAAGCCACACACTGCTGATGCGCCAGCCCAAAGATAGTTTATAGTTTATAGCAAAAACAGGAAAGTATAGAGATCTATGGACTGGAAAGTGCATCATAAGCAGCTAAGTTAACAAACAAGGTACAAGTATAAGTGGTTGAGGAGGCCAGAAGGTGTGACATCGAGAACAAAATCATGAATATTCATATAAAACTCCTGCAAGATAGTCGGAAAGGGCAGCCTTGAAAGATAACAGGTTAGTCAGGGATACCAAATCTGTGGGCAAAGAGTTCCACAGAGACACATATCTAAGATTAAATTTTTGTTTCTTATTTCAAGCTGGCATCTCGAGTGAGCAATTTTATATGGGTGACCCCTGGTTGCAAAATATTGGGGATGATCAAAAACATCTTCAGGAGTAATTGAGCGGAGACCATGAAATATTTGCCAGTACTTAATTATGTCATGTCTAAGAAGTCTACCCTTAATGGAAAATAGGTTTAATATCCTCAATCTTTCACTATAATCAAGATTCTCGAGACCCCTAATAGATTTAGTCCAGCGTCTCTGATCAGACTCCAGTAGTCTTAGGTCCCCCAAATATCCAAGGTTCCACAGAGAGGAAGAATATTCTAATATGGGACGAATATGGGAAATAAATAGTGGCATCATAAAGGAGGCATCCCGGTTGACAGTTGACCTTAGGATACTATGGGTGAGTCCTCCAGCCTTGTGGACAATATAAGAAATGTGTGTATGAAACTTGAGGGAGGAATCGATTAAAATTCCTAGATCGGATGCAGAGTCTCTAATAGGGATTAAGGAGTTGTCAAGATAGTATCTGCCAGAATGACCCAGGTCATCCCAATCAATTTCTTTCCTACAAAATCTTAGGTGGACACATTTATCTGGGTTCATTGTTAGGCCCCAGGATTTAGAGACCTTAGCAAGCACGTTTATATCAGACTGGCAAGCAAACATACAATTAAGAAAATTTAAGAGGTTATCATATTTGATTTTTACATACAGTTTCAGATCATCAGCATATATTTTGGTAGACGAGTTAATATTACGAGTAATATAATTGATAAATATGAGGAAAAGCAGGGGACCAAGGACAGAGCCTTGAGGGACTCCGCTAAGCACATCCCTGAAAGAACTAAAATGATTATTTACTTTGACATGCATAATACGGTTATGGAGAAAGTCCCTAATCCAGTCCAGTACCTTACCCCTAATTCCCAGGCTATAAAGTTTGGTGATCAGAATGTCATGATTAACCACATCAAAGGCCTTGGAATAGTCAAACAGGATCAAGTCAACATTATAACCTTGGTCATCCATTTGGTGATGTCCTTGTAAGTAAGAAGGAGTTGGTCCTCGGATGATCTGCCTGGTCTGAATCCAAATTGGTCCTTATTGAGAAGAATGTTAGTCAAGATATTCATAAATATATTTAGTTATAATACGTTCCAAGGACTTTGCACAAATGGAAGTTAGAGAGATTGGTCTATACATTAGTGGATTGTAGCGAGAACCCTTTTTAAAAATGGGTATAACTGAGGAATTCTTCCAGGCAGAAGGGAGGGTTCCAGAGACTAATGAGGCACGGTATATCAACAAAAGAGGATATGCAAGGGTATGGACACAGGATTTGAGTAGGTGGGCGTGGATACCGTCTGGACCCATCGATGAGGACGTATCAAGTTTGTTCAGAACAGATATGACATCATTAAAATTAATATTGATATCTGGAATTATACTGTCTGTTACCTGATGTGAGGCAGGGGAGGTGAGAGCAGATGTTGAAAAAACACTGGCAAAGGAGGACACAAACAGTTCAGCCATAGCCCCTGCATCGTGAATGATGTTACCTGTGGAAGACTTGAGTGGGCCAATACTGGGTCTACCTACCTTCTTTTTCCGGATATAGGAATGGAATATTTTGGAGTTGGTTGTGAGATGGTCAATCAGTGAAGCCTCATACCTGGACTCCATCCTTCCACCTCTCTTTCGGTCTACCTCTCCCTCTCTGTCCCTCCACCTCGCTCTCGTACACCCTCTTAGTCATTCTCTTGCTTTCCATACGTTCCATATGGCCGAACCATCTCAAGTTGTTCCTTTTCACACTTTCCAGCACATCTACCTCCACACCACACCTCCTTCTTACTTCCTCATCAGTCTGTCTATCCCTCCATGTAACTCCGCACGCGCTTCTTAAGTAATTCATTTCCACCCCTCTCACTCTTGGTCTGAGTTTCTCAACCAACGTCCATGCTTCGCTTCCGTAAGTCAGTGTCGGGATTACCACACTGTCATGCAAGGACTTCTTCACTTCCATACTGACCACCCTATTTCTTGTTACTGCTTTCAGCGTTCCTACAACCCTCTTCCCCTGTTGCACCCTCTCCCGCACTTCTTCATCCATAGTCCCATCTTTACTCAACACACTGCCCAGATACTTAAAAGAGTTGACGATCTCCATAGCCTGACCGTTCAGCTTCACCTCACACTCTGTGACTTCACCCCTTTCGAAGACCATAACCTTGCTCTTCCCCGCATTTACCTTCAAATTCCGTTTTTCGCACATTGTTCCAAACTCATTTATCAGACCCTGCAACTCCCATTCATTATCACTCATCAGAACTGTATCATCCACAAACAGCAGTATAGGTAGCTTCCACTCAATTCTCTCCCTTTTCAGCGATACACCAACATCCACTGCTCTTGATAGTATTTTTTTCATGACTCCATCCATATATACAGTAAACAACCACAGGGACATCACACACCCCTGTTTCAAACCAACATTCAGGTCAAAGAACTCGCTCTGCTCACTCTCCACACGTACTGCCTGCCGCCTTTGCACCCTCATACATGCTCTTCACTGCTTTCAGCAACTTGCCATCTACTCCATATATTCTAAGTACTTTCCACAAACCTTCTCCACTATCAAACCTATCCACTCTGTCATAGGCCTTCTCCAAGTCCATAAAGGCAACATACACCTTTTGTTTCTTCTCTAGATATTTCTCTACAACACAATTCAGGGTAAAAATCTGATTTACACATCCTCTTCCATTCCTAAAACCTCCCTGCTCGTCGCCTATCCATTTCTCCGTTCTCACTCTCACTCTCTCACTCACTACCCTACTGTATACCTTCCCTACTACGCTTAGAAGACATATTCCTCGGTGGTTACCACACACTCCTCTTTCCCCTTTGCCCTTATATAGGGAACTATTATGCCAGTCTTCCAGTCATCGGGTGCACTCCCCTTCTCCCATGCTAGTTTGCACATTTTCCATACCCATTCTATCACTATCTCACCACCATACCTCAACATTTCCCCACACACTCCATCTGTTCCTGGTGCTTTCCCCAACTTCACTCTTTTCATGGCTTCCCACACTTCTGACCTCCTGATCCCCACCTCCTCCTCCACTACTTCTCTTCTTCTCCCTCCCATACCATATCCAGCTATGTTTACTGGCTCTTCATTCCTTACATTTAGCAACTCATTGAAATACTCCCTCCATCTTTCGACTCTCTCTTGCTTCTCGGCTAGCATTCTCCCATTCTTATCTTTCACACCCTTACTGTTTTCCTTGCTACCTTGTCTAACTTTCTTGACTTCTTTCCAGAACAGTTTCTTACTCTCCCTCCATTTTACACTCAGATTCTTTCCAAATTCCTCATCTACTCTTCTCTTACTTTCCTTCACTACTCTCTTCACCACCCTCTTACTCTCCACATACCTCGCTCGTTTCTGTTTCTTGGTTAGATTTTGTCCACGAAACAACAACAAACCCCAGCTGTGACTAGGCCTATGCTATTTACCGATTGTTTTTTCACATCAGAATTGCATTTATATAATCCTTATGATAATTAAATTGGCGGTGAATGTTATTCCGATGAAATGGAAGTTGTATAGCCTAGCCTATATATATGTAAAATGGTGCTCTGGCTTGGAGCAAGCCTGTGTTGTTTTTCCCATCTTGTGATGATCTTGTGACGGCTAGGTTAAGACGGTGGTCTTGCGACGGGACCGGAAATCACGTCTCATACATCTCAACCATAAGAACAACAACAACAACCACGTTAAAAAAAAAGAAGCGAAGTTCTCAACAAAAACCTCCTTGTAATAGTCTATGTGATGATATGGCTGCACATTATTTGGTTCGTGTATTAGCACTTTATTTGGATATGGTATTTATTAGTTTTCTTCCTTTGACGAAAGCCTAAACTTTACTTTATAAAATTTATGAATGCTAGACTACTGGCCCACGGGACAGCTCGGCCCATGGCGCAGGATGCCAAAATAGGATTTTTCCAGTTAGGTATGAATTATCGAAATTGGGCGAGGTAAGAAATAAAGTTCGTACGAGGGGGCCCGGGAGGTCCGGGGAGGACGCCCGGTCCCGGACGCCGGCGAAATGTGATTATAACAAAATTAAGGAAATAGCCTAGATGTTACAAAGGAAATTTTAATGAATGAAACTAGGCTAGACTAAATAATTATTTTACTAGTAAAACAAAAATGGGCTTGGGTTACCGGGCTCAGGGGGGCTTCGCCCCCCGGACCTCCTACTAATAGACCTACTAGGGCCTAATACTGATACTGTAGTATGGCTAAGTTGCTAACTAGCCTAACCTTAACACTTATACTGCGGGCATATTTGGGCTATTTAGGGCATATTCAGGCACTTCTGAATGATTAATCAAGCATCTGCATTAAATTAACTGTATTCTGCCGAAAACTAGGCGAAAATAGCTTCAAAATGAGACCAGAACGGGCTTCGTAGGTGGCGGGGTTCACCCGCAGCGGTGCCATAGACATGCGGGAAAACCGCTAATTATTAGATCTCGCTCGCTCGGCAATACTGTTGTGAGACACACGCGCGAGACACAGTCTCCCTCAGTGAGCGGCTCGCTGCTTTGAGGGTCGGAGGTGGGTCCCTCACGCTCCCGCCCACTGACACTCGATTTCTACGGCTTTCACAGGATTTTAAAGCCTGGAAATTGCTATAAATTACCAGGACATTCCAGAACGCCACCCGCAGTCAATGGGTTAAAATCGTGTAAGTATAAGTTAGCCTAATAGGCCTAGGCTATAGCCCGGATAGCCTGCTACATTAAAATAGGTTAGGCAGCTAGCCTTGGCTGCCCTAGGCTAGGCTAGACTTGTCAAAATCACTGTTTCTGCTTGCCATGCGAGATGTGACAATGTCAGTGCTATAATTTCATTTAATAGATAGATTCATGTATAGCCTAGTGTCAACTCATTCATTCATGACCAGGAATTGAGGCCAGAGCCGCCAGATCATGAGAGTAGACTCCAGTGAGTAGGGGGCAAATTACCGAAAAAATTGCCGTCAAAATAGACGCGAACTTAACCACGGCGATCGACAAATGTAAACATGAAGGCGGCGGGGGAGGCGTCGGACCTTTGCAATCATGTTCCCGTCTATTTTCAATGCCATTGGATACAACAATATGTTGAGGGGGGGCTTTCCCCCCCCCCCCCTCACCCCTCTCCCCATGACATATTGTCATCATCATATATATTGCCAGCAGGGGCCAAATAACCGAAAAAAATCGCCGTCAAAATCGACGGGAAGTTAACCGCGGCGATCGCCCTATGTAAACATGACGACCGTATGCCCGAACTCTACATCCATCCCAGATATTGTTCAATGTTTCTTAGTAAATAGGCATCTGAAAAACAGGGGTTGGATGTAGAGTTCGGGCGTACGGTCGTCATTGTTTACATAGGGCGATCGCCGCTGTCGCACTTACGTTCCCGTCTATTTCGACGCTATATTTTCTGCTATTTGCCCCCTGTCATTACTACATGAATACTAGGTTAGGTTAGGTTAATTTAGGTTAGGTTAGGTTAGGTTAAAATAGACGGGAGCATGATGGGAAAGGTCCGACGCCACTACGCGTTATGTCAACAAAGATGGCGGTACGCCCGCTCACTACATCCTACCCAAAAACAGTTCTACCCACTACACAGGATCTTACCTACCAAACAAATAGTATGGGAGTGAATGTTGTTTATAGAAAGTACACGGTTAGCACTCCTATTTCCAAAGATAGCGTAATTTTTTCAAGTTATTTCATCCATTTTCTGCCCAGCGAAGGGAAATAAATTCTTAAGTATATCACCTTTTGTATCTTCCCCGTTAAGCCTCTTCATTTCTTTGAATTGTAGAGTGCTAGAGCAACATTTGAATATAGTCATTGAAGATGGAATATTATCATAGAATTGCTTTGCAGCTTCTCCCAATATATTTTTTTTTTTTTTTCTATGTGATTGAGGGAGGCAAAAGGCATAACTGCCTATAGCGAGTGCCTCCCCCATAGTTGAAAGAGTGACAAGGCCAAAATCAAGGGACGTTCGAGCCAAAATGCCTGGACACACGGAGTTTGAAGCAATTTAAGTCATAGGAAGAGGGAAAGACTGATTCTGGGAGAGAGTTCCAGAACTCAGCTGTTGAGTAGAAGAAAGTTTGAGAGTAACGTTTCACTCTTGGGTTGGAGAGTTGCACAGAGTAGGGGTGGGATTGAGTTGCAAGACGGGTACCACGTGCCCTACGTAAAGGAGGTGGTATGCACTGGGATAGCTCTGAGGAACACTGATTATTATAGTAGCGATATAGAATAGCGAGAGAGATGCAACATTGCGGCGGAGAGATAGAGATTGCAGAGAGTTGGTGAGTGGACGGGAGTCAATGATACGAAAGGCCTTCCTTTCAACTTTGTCTAGGAGAGCAGTGTGAGAGGAACCTCCCCACACATGTGAACAATACTCAATACAATGGCGCACTATGCCCCTGTACAGAGCAAGAAGCTGTGCAGGGGAAAAGAACCCCCTAAGGCGGTTGAGCACACCCAGCTTCTGGGAGGCTGCCTTAGCAAGACTGGTAATATGGTCCTTCCAAATGAGAGCAGAAGAAAAAGAGACACCAAGAATATTGAGAGAAGATGAAGGGTTGATTTTTGTATTGTTGAAGAATAAGGGATAGTCCGCTGGGAGATCCTGACGGGTAGATAGATGGAGAAATTGGGTTTTGGAAGCATTAAAGTTAACAAGGTTTTCTCTGCCCCAATTGGAAATAGTATTTAGATCAGAATTTAAGAGTTCTATGGCTTCATTACGTTTGTCGTTGAGGGATTGCTGGCTGGGGCGTTCTGAAAAACTAATGGAGTAGTGCAAGGTTGAGTCGTCTGCGTATGAATGGATGGGAATTAAGGTACAGTTAAGGAGATCATTTATACAAATTAGAAAGAGAATAGGAGATAGGACAGAGCCCTGAGGAACACCGGAGTTTATAGGGTGAGGAAGTGAACAATGGCCGTCCACAACCGCGGCTATGGAACGGCCGGAAAGGAAATTAGAGACAAAGGCACAGATGGAGGGATAGAAACCGAAGGAGGGTAGTTTAGAAATTAAAGATTTATGCCAGACTCTATCGAAGGCTTTCGATATGTCTAGTGCAATAGAAAAAGTCTCACCGAAGTCCCGAATATGGTCTGCATTGGCCAGAGGAACCGAGACCGCTCCCCACCGACGCCTGATAACAAATGGGGTCACAAGAAGTTCTTTGACCAGCAGCGGGAGAGAAGCCAAAGATCCCCCGCCGACCCCGGTGTGGGAGAGAGACTGCTACAGGAGTGGAGGTGGCTACAGTGAAGACAAAGGTACAGTAAATAACTAATTTAATGCAAAGTTATATATAATTGTAGCCTTCAATAGTTTTACTGTACTGTACAGTACTAGTCTAATTGGCCCAGGTGAAGCCACAGATATCTAGGCCCAATAGGCCTAATATTGGGTGAAACATGTTCAGGTGATGTATGGTAGTGGGCAGTTTTGATGAGTTGGTAGACTGAGAAAGACCTTGGTCCTGGAATGATGTCTTGAGTTGGCCGGGGGGTGAGGAAGGATCTCAAGGTTAGAGGACTAGTGTAAAATTTCAATTTATTGCAGGAATCGCTGAATCGTTGCTATAATTTAATGATGCGGCGGTTACATTTTTGTTTAATTTGAAAAACAAATCCTGAATACAAGTGATTCTGCATAGCCTATATGGCAAAAATCATCTAATAACCTTAACCCAAACCTAACCTAGTATTATTGGCAGATGTTGCCTCCATACCCCCTCTAATGAGCTATTTAGGTGGGGAATTATATATCCTATACAGTGCAATGCCCTTCCAACGGTAATGACATACAGTATATAGCAATGAAGTACAGTATATGATAGAAGAAACCTATAGGACTCGCAAATATCAACACAGGTTCCATATCTGCAATAGCCTAGGCCTTGAATTTTTCAAAGGACTTTACTACAGTTGTTGTTGTTGTTGTTGTTCCCCAAGTTGCCTGGCCGAACAGCCCCAAGGCCCCGAGCAAGGCCAAGGCCATAACCGAGCGCCCCCACTGAACCCTCCCTGCCGACCACAATAAAGCCTGGGTGACCGAAGCCACTCCATGGCTGGGAGCTGAGGAGCGTGCGGAAACGCCTGGGAAACCAAAGATCCACCCAGGGCCCTGTGCCCCTCAGCAATTATGAAGAGAAAGTTGAGGGGCAAAGGAAAAATGTGACGCTTTGGTTTCCAATCTTGGTAGATTGGGAGGTCAATCCACGGAAGAGACGCCGTCACTTGAGATCTAGAAAATATATAAGTAAAAGGAACAGTCAGACTAAGCTATGGGTATGGCAGAGATCGCTCAGTTCTCACTCTGATAGACCAGCCCATCACCACATGACTAGAACCCAATCCTCTCAGCATCAGCTAGGAAAGGCCCTAGAAAGCCGCCTTTGGCGGGGGGATAGCTCCCCTATTTCAACCCCTCTCGGGGTTGGGCATTCGCCCTCTTTACTACTTTACTCTTTACGCCCTCTTTACTACTCTGTTGGCTCACCTCAGATAATCAGATTTTAAAATTTTGTGGTTTTATTACTTAAAAAAATGGAAAATCCAAGCTACCTTTTCACAAACTTATTTTACTGATCAATACTGTATATATAGACATACATACACACATTTAAAGACCGAGTGCTCCACACGAAGCGCGGTTCCGGTCTCACGTCCTAATGGCGGAGGTCCAGGCAACCATGTTAAGAGCTGCCTCACTTGTCAGGTTCTTTGATTTTAAGTCAGACCGCAAGGTCCGATCCCACGTCTTTCTTGGTTCATCCCTTGGTGCAGCTCCCTCCACATTAATGGACTTGCATCTTTTCACCCAGCTTAGTTCATCCATCCTCTCCACATGTCCAAACCATCCAAGCCTGCTAGTATGCATCTCATCACTCATCTCATCATAAGATAGATAGATAAATAGATAGATATATAAATAGATTAATACATAGATAGATAGAGAGATAAGATAGATATATAGATAGATAAATAGATAAATAGATATATATATAGAGAGAGATAAGATAGATAGATTGATAAATAGATAGAGAGAGAGATAAGATAGATAGATAAATAGATAGATATATAAATAGATAAATAAATAGATAGATAGAGAGATAAGATAGATATATAGATAGATAAATAGATAAATAGATAGATAGAGAGAGATAAGATAGCTAGATAGATAAATAGATAGATAGATAGATAGAGGGAGAGATAGAGAGCGAGAGAGATAAGATAGATAGATAGAGAGAGAGAAAGGTGATGAGAGAGAGAGAGAGAGAGATAAATAGATAGATAGAGAGATAGAGAGATAAATAATTAGATAGAGAGAGAGATAAGATTGATAAATAGATAGATAGAGAGAGAGAAGGGTGGTGAGAGACAGAGAGAGAGAGAGAGAGAGAGAGAGAGAACGTTCCTGGCATACACCAATATATCTTAAGTCACAATATTCCCAAACACCCCTTGTACAGTTGCCCAAATAAGTGATGGTGCGGCACCAAGTATATTTTGATCAATAATTGGTATCAGCACTATCTAAACATTAATTCATCATTTCGAGTGAGATATACAAACATTTTCCTATCTTTATACACCCTTTTCAACATCTGACAGACATTAATACAGCACATAACGAGCAAACCGTAATGACAGCTGCGACATGACTTATTTGTCCAACCGTACCTCACACAGGGTGATAAACAAATAATTATGGACAGAATATGAAGCTACATTGATCTTACTGATCTCACACACACACACACACACACACACACACACATTAACCCCTTATGTACCGACGACGTCTTGTTTATGTTTCCTAGCTACTGTACGTTTAGACGATTTAATGAATCATAGGAAGGATATATGGTAGCTAAAAGGATGAATTGATATAGTCTGTGGCCTTTTAATGGGTGGACATCCTTCCTAGCCTAAATAAAATCGTCTAATCGTTGGCAGAATATAATGAAAAGGACGTCACCGGTACCGGTACTGAAAGGGTTAACCTCTAAAACGCGAGCTGTATGTAGTGGACACCATGAAACTGGGCGACGATATTAGGCCCCATTCCCACCTAAAATCGTCATTTTATGATAAATATCGTTATTACTCATTTATATGCGCCTATTTTACGTTTAATATGAGGATAGTAACATGTAACAACAATAAAACAAGTGGGAATAGTGTTTAGATGGTCAAAATCGCGAATTATTGCCGACCGGTCATTCATGAAATGTGAGGCAGGCACCCTCTCTTCTCGAGGCCTGAAGCCTGACTGACTCACTCTCTCACACTCTCCCTTACGCAACACACTCGCTAGTCACATGACCACACCCTAGAACCGGCTTGGAGATGTTGGCACGAAAATAAACCAATAAATAAGGGAATAAGAGGGAAAATAGGTGATCATTGAAGAGGGGGGGGGAAGGGGGGGATTTTGACAAATATGGAGGAGTGATAGCAGGTATGGAGGGGAATTATCTCACTTAACCCTTATTTAGCGGCGAGCAACATAAGTCGAGTTAAATAAAGCTGGACTATGTGGCGGCGCTCGACATAACTCGAGTGGCAATTTCAGCACGTAATGTGGCTGAGAGAGAGAGACAAGTGGTGGCAGGAGACTAGCGAGCGTATGACTGCTCCAGACCACCGCGGCGAACCTACTGACACAAATCTCAGCTCCCTCCTCCCTCTCTCACTCGCTACATACTCAATTATGTACTGAAAGTACCGAATTACCTGCTTTTTGCACTCGCGTTGCACGGTTATTGCAAGAAAACTATCCATCATACAAGGATCGTTATGGTGTCATTCGAAAGCTCTGTTTATGCCCTTTCAGGGATAGGTACTTGTTTTACGTTCTGGGTCTTATTTAGGCATGAAAATGATCACGTAAACAGCCCTATTTTGGCTAAAAACACCCCGCTGTGCGGTACACATAAATAAACCGCATAGGCCGCTCGTAAGGTGTTAAACACCATTTCTGTTGTTTTAAGTGCTACTGGGGCCTTTTAAAAGTTTTTTTTAGACCTTACCTCTTAACCCTTTCACGCACTTATGACGCAGAGGTTGCCAGATTAGCAATAAGAAATAGAGTTCTCTCACTCGTATAATTTCCTCTCCAGAATTAGTTTTCTGCCCACAGCTAACTCAAAGACAACTGCAGAGGTTGAAGTAACTAAAATAAAGGTTTCTAAATACCCCTGATGGTAACAAAGGCTTTAAAGTATCCCTAATAGGCTCAAAATTGCGTCATATGTCGGAGTGGGTTAAGAGTCTTCTCGCCTTTGCCAACCAAAACCTCTTAAGTGTGTTCTCGCCATTCCCGGGTTAAGTCAAGGTCAACACAAGTTTCCTCCATCATGCTTAAAAATACACCACCTACACCCCCTTTCAAGATAAATTTGTACATTTTTCGGTAGAAAAATGTCACGGACAAAGGCCGGTTCCTTCTAAAATTACAGGCTCTCTATTGCTCGCCAGGAAAAAATTGACACCTAAATGGCACGAAAGGTCTTAATATTGAAAAAGAAATGGGGCAAAAGGTCTTAAAATGGCCAAACAAGTGGAACGGACATCTTAAAATCTCAAGACTAATATGCTAGACATGAGGGAGAAAGGGGTCCAGAAAAAGCGACTACCTCCCCATTAAGTCAAGGTCCACACAATTGACAGCAATAACATCTGCAGTTAGAGGCTCGATCCTTAGCTTATATTTAAATGTAAGCAGAAGGAGGTGACACACAGGGATGAAAGGGGTACAAGCGGTAGGAGGCTAGTAGGTGAGGGAAACAAGAACAAAATACAGAATGGTGTTACGACCGGGGCTACGAATAAAACAAGGGCACTTAATGATTGGACTAGTAATAGGGCACTATGCAACAATGGTACGCTAGATCCAAACCCTCGAACTTATATGCCGGCGAACAAAACACTTATACCCTCCAGAGTTAATCTGCGATAGCGGGGTATCCTTAACTGGGCATAAATGTACTCTACTTCAGGCTAACCCACACTGGTATAGCCTGATAACAAACAAGATGCAAGTTACGTTAAAATGCATAAAAGGAATCTATGGAAAGATCAATTAGATCACTGCAAGATATAATACAATAAAAAGATGCTTCAATACAGTTACTCTAAACAACAATAAACTCTTTACTCCTCACTGAAAGAAAGTGAAGTATAGTCCTACAGCATAGACCTGGAAACTTCCGAAGACAGTCTGATGCTCATAAGATGCTCGTATCTAATCTTGAACTATATAAAGGCAGGAGGCAGGACACCACACGTGTAAATGGAATACACTAAAAGATAGGACATATAATGTTAACTGACACGAGAATACTATAAATGCGCAATGGTAGCAATGCTCGACACTAAAAGAAGTACTTCCTCATCAACGAAACAGTCTGCTATGGTTGTGCAACTCAACAACAACCTAGACTAATAAATGCTGTGAATAATAATGCGTACATATCAAAGAGCTTATATTAAATACTAATAAGTGTCTACTCGATTAATAATGTCTAGCTGGGATACTCTAGGTAAGGAACTGGGGTTGAGCAAGACAGGCTCGTAGCCTAGCGATGTCCTTAAGACTGCATCGTTTAAGTTACGTAAATTGACTAGGGTGCTCTCTTGATAGATCCAGATCACAAGTACCTGGTTCTATCCTGGCGACCCTCTAAAGACAAGCAAAGAGGCAGCAAAATGTGGAACTGGAACAGGCCAAAACCCTCAGTCAACACAATGCTGCACTCGTAAAGGACGCAACCGAAAAGACAACACAGGCTACCACAGGACCGGTTGAAGTCGCGTAGGTATAAGCAAACCATACACACATCGGAGACAACGACTACAGATACCTTATCCCAGTCTAGCATTAAATAATAGAGCAGAAACACTAAATCAATAATGGAGACACACTAAGTTCTTAACCTATACTAACTAAGAACCCTCAAACCTATTCTAAGTACATGTAAATATCTCTGAGGACGGCTCATGCAATACAATGGGCCGGCTATGGAAACCGTATGCAGAACCCAAGGGGATAAGTAATTGAATAAAGGCGAGAAGTAATGGAAAAGAAGAAGGTCAGAGAGAGAAACAGTGATAAAGGGGGTGATCGGGAGAGATTATGCAAGGGGATGTTAGAAGAACGCGCGCCAAGCCTGTCCTGACGAGGACAGCTCCTGGGAACCCTCATGTAGGAGGCAAGTTATACAGGAGCCCACAAAAGCACGATGGTCGGCCAATCACGGGCCGAGACGTCACAAGACAGCAGGTGTCACGTGACACAGCGCCCGCACCTACAGACACTCACTACCATCTCGCTCTGAAAGTCTCTCTCATTCCCACGCTGGTACTATCATCACTACTATTGATATAAAATACACCCCGTTGTCACAAACGAAAACAAAGACCACCACTGGACTGTCTGTGACAATGCAATTACAGGGAAAGAAATAACAACATTCTCCGATAACTGTAGCCCATTTCGATGTCCCTGGCGAGCGTTAGTGGCTAACGAGAGGCGATTCTGCCAACGCTGGTAGACGTCACACCCCGCCCAAGATATGGGACGCTCAACATGAGGCGAGCACCATATCTGACAAGGCAGAATGCCGACAAGACCCGTCACACCCAGCCACTCCACCAGAAATGAAATGCAAAGCTCAATTCTTACATAAAACAATATATTGGCATAAAGAAAATCTTATAACCCCTCCCAAACACAATACTATAATTTTAGCCTGCTATGCTCCCTGAGCGAGCTTCACAGAGCCCAGCCTACTAAGTGAAAGACAGGTTCAACTTAGGACTTTAGCTATAACATTGGCAACTTACAATTAACTATAAAAAAGAAAGAGTTTTTATGTGATTTTGTTTATTTAATTTAAATGTTGTTTTTGATGGCTGCTCTATAGGGGCAAGCCTGGTTTTTCTCCACTCAAACACACACTTGACTGAACGGCGAGGGTTCTCCTGCAAACATACCCTCCCGAGACAAACAATCAGCCATAACATTATCAGTGCCCTTAACACACCACACATCCCACACATCCAACTTGTGTTCTGGCAGCAAAACAACACCTGGCACTGATAAACTGCCCAGTTCATCACAAGACTGGCACTTCTCTTCGCTCTCTCCGGCAACGGGACCTGCCAATAACCTTTCACTATTTCTACCTTCGTGATAAATGAGGTAGCCCCGATGCGGTCTATGGTGTCGTCAACTCTGGGTAATGGATAGGCGTCTGTCAGGGATAATGCACACACACTCTTGCAGTCAACATACACACAGATCTTGCCACTCAACTCAGGCTGCAAACTCACTGGCAACGACCACTCACGATATCCCTTATCCCTCAGACCCTTTTTCCATATGTAGTCTAGCTCTGCTTGCACAACAGGCTGTCGAGCAGGATTTATACGGTAGGGAATTAACTTGAGCCTTTCACTGTCTCCAGCCTCCATGTCGGATTCTACCCCGTACATCAGGCCTGGAGAAGCAACAAACATGCGGATGTACTGCCACAGCCTAGTAAACAACTTTTCTTGACGCTTAGGAACAAGAGGTTACAACTTATCTCGAAAAACAACATACTCATTGCCCTCCCGCAACCCAGCCGAGACTGCAGTTTCTACACTATAGTCTCCCTCCTTCTCCACCTTTGTCCCTAGACCAGCCAGGTCATGAGAGGGACATTATGTACCACCTGTGCAGTAACTCCCATAGTTCATTATTGCTAAGGCATCCCCGCCAATACCGTACATGCGCACCCCCGCATTCCTTACGACTACATCTGCCTGCGCAGCATCAGCGCCTTCAGCGACATGGCCAGATACAGTCGGTCTATGGTAGGGCTGTTGCATCTTACTAGAGCAGCATTGGGAGGCTATGCGACGACCGGGCGCATCCACTCCACAGCCTACCTCACCAATCTGCTCAATGTCCTCATTCTGACCACCACCCTTGGCAGCCATGGGTCGACCCTGACCTGACACCCATGCCAAAGCCTCGTCGCCCACCTTGAACCACTGAAACAACGAGGCCAAAGGCTGACTAACACTCAAGTGACCTGCCAGCGGAACCTCGTGCACCGCATGAGTTGTGAGGCCTGGGTGCTCGGAACAAACAGTGGGGTATGAACCGAGCAGGGGCTGGAGCGCTGCACCCTGCTGCTCAGGCAGGTGCTCTAGCGCTTCCACAGCCACCTGGCTCATGTCCCCCGCCGACTGCTCCACCGAGACATGACAATCCCAACTCTCCTCCACCTGAGCCCCACTGCCCCCCTCTCCTTCTCCACCTTGGCCGCTGAAGACCAACATAGGGACAGTAGGCTGCTCAGGTGGTTGCCTCACAAACTCCTTTAACAGGTTTCACATGACATGCCTCCCCGTCCTCGAGATCAATAGCCCCGTTCCCACAACTCTCATCCACCTGGGAACTACTCTGTCGCAGAGTGCCATCACGCCCTACCATGTCCCTAGGGGGTACAGATTCTGGGGCCACTCCGGAGCTCATCTTTGGTGTAATACTGAGTCATCAAGAAGAGCCGCTGGATCAAAACTCACAAAACTTCTCCCAACTTTAGCTTGCTCCTTCCGACCGTTCCTCCGCTGGTATAGAGACTGAGGAATAGGTTGTGACACCTTAGATGAACGAGATCGGGTGACAACACATGCCATCTGCTGTAATTGACACCTCTCGACTAACTTCTGCCCCTCCCTACTCACGTCGGCCGCCCTCTCGGCAGCGACTAAGGGTGGAACCTCAGAAGTAGGCACCGCAAAGTCGTTGCCGAGAAGATGGTCGACGCCCTCCACTGGCAGTTTCTCTACGATTCCAACATCTATCTCTCGTGTCACACCATCAACCTCCAGCTCCACTCGAACCAACGGGTATAACCGTGTAGCATTAATACCCTGCACCACAACTACCCGTGCCGCGTTTATAGGTTGGCCTGTAAAGTTTTTCATCAGAGTCTGGGATGCATCTGTATCACGCAACAACTCCAACCCATGCTTGCAACTGGCCCAACTCACGCAGACACGCCCTCTATGGTCGCAAAAAGCATCGTGGACAGGTTTCGAGCCTTCCGGACACTCCTTCACTGGCTGTGCCCCCGCATCTGACATATCACCCCGGGTAAATGCAGAAGACCTCAGAGACACCCCAACGTTGCTTGCCAAAGACACGACTGCTGTAGGTTGGTTACTAGGGCAGGAACGTGCAAAATGCCCCTTTTCATGACACTTAAAACACTCTACTTCACCCTTGGACTACCCCTGAGGTGGGGAAGGGCCCTGACCTTTCTTAAACGGGACGGTTTTTGGTTTGTGATCAAAATTAGTTTCATTGCTCTTACTTTCGTTATTAAATGTTGCATCACTGACTCGGGGGGGGGAGTGTTGCGCCCCTTGTTAATTGCATCGGTCTGTTGTGCAGACCCGCACCCACGAATCAGCGATAATCTCAGGTCAGCCAACTCAGCTGCCTTTTGTAGAGTTTTAGGCTGTTTCTCTTTGAGGTTCAAAGTCAGGTCGCCACCTGTGCATTTAAAAAATTGCTCTAGAAGGACTAACTGCTCAAGCTCTTCGAACGTCGTCACCTTCCCTGACCTCAGCCAATTTCTCAAAGCATCAGACAGTTCCCGGGCATGTTCTAGAAAAGTGCACTCACGACCCTTCGTAACACCCCGAAACTTCAACCTATATGTCTCTGGTTGTAACTCGTACGCCCGCAGAACAGCTTCCTTCAATACCTCATAATCGATGCAAGACTCCAAGGGCAACGCATCATATGCCTTGAGTCCTTTGCCAACCAACCTAGAGGAAACAAGGGCTGCCCACTTAACCCTTAAAGATTGGGGTCGGACTTAAGTCCAGTTCCAATTTGCAGCAAGTTAGGAGCATTAATAAGGCTTTTAAAGGGTTAAAATCGAGTGCAAATGGCCGGGAGCACAGAGGGCCAGACATCCGACTCCCAGGGCTTACTGCCGCCCATTAACTCATGTTCCCTGTGTTCTCGAGAGGCCGGCAGTGTAGCCAGTTGTGAGCATAGCTGGGAAAAATATGACACTATACACTAAACTCCCATGTTACTGGTATCACTGTATGAGAACCACGAGTGCTACGTAGCTCGTTCGGGTCTCATTTTGAAGCTTTTAGCGCATAGCTTTTTGCTAAATACATTTTTTTTCATGCAGATACATGATTTATCATGCAGGAGGGCCTGAATATGCCCAAATAAGCCCAAAAACCCCCACTAGACAAGGGTTAACCTCGGGCCATTGGTGCTCCCGGCACTTCTTCTCAAAACGCAGGAAAAACTCGGTGACACCCGACTCGTCAAATGCAGAGACTAACTTAAGAAGGTGCGATAAAGACTGATCAAGACCTCGATTCCCAGAACCGAGACGCTGCCCTGTCGACTCCACCCGAGACTTCTCAAGCTCTATGTCTGCACAGTACATGACCTTTCTCTCCTCAGCCTGAATCTTAGCCATCTCAATCTGCTGCTTAGCCATCTCAAGCTCAGATTCATGCTTTCGTTGCTCAGCCTTATGCTTTCGTTGCTCAGCCTAATGCTTTCGTTGCTCAGCCTGCTGGTTAAGTTTGGCGAGTTCGAGCTGAAACAACATCTCGGCTAGGCATACCCACGCTGCCCTGTCGACTCCACCCGAGACTTCTCAAGCTCTATGTCTGCACAGTACATGACCTTTCTCTCCTCAGCCTGAATCTTAGCCATCTCAATCTGCTGCTTAGCCATCTCAAGCTCAGATTCATGCTTTCGTTGCTCAGCCTCATGCTTTCGTTGCTCAGCCTCATGCTTTCGTTGCTCAGCCTGCTGGTTAAGTTTGGCGAGTTCGAGCTGAAACAACATCTCGGCAGACAAACCTTGAGGAGGGGGTGGTACGATTGGGGACCCACCCCGTGAATCACCTAGAGGCATACCCAACCGCCAGCGGGTATCGGCCTGCGGGAACGTACCCAGCTCCAGAGCCCGAGGGGGCGCCATGGTAGGAGTCGAGTGGAATGGGGGCTGGTCAGAAGGTGCCCCAGCTCCCGCTCCACCCGAAGCCCCACGCACCCCACCTAGCACACAGGCAACCAGCTCGCTTCTCGACAAACCGCTAGTACCGGGAAACCCTAAGACCGTGGCTACACACTGTAGTCCGTACCGGTCTAGCCCCAACACACGATCCGCTGACACAGGCTCCTCCAAAAATATCCGAGCATCCTCCTCACTGTTCACCACCCAAGCGCCCCTAGACAACTCCACCTTCTCCACCTCCTCGCCTGCTTCCCGTACTGTGTCCTCACTGTGCACTGATCCGTCGTTAGACATAGTGTCCACCGGAAATCTTCAACGTTTATAAAAAAAAAGAAGTACCTAAACTCTCATGTAGCACTATTTATAATAAAGATGAATGGAGATATAACACCAGTACTCTTCAATCCTTTATTGGCTAGGGTTGAGTACAGGAGCGCCGAGACGCTTGTTGGCTATGTGAGAGTCTGGTGTGAACTGAAGGACTTGCTGCCTCCACAGGCCTGGGTGCCACTGGCACCCGCAAGTCTAAAGTGTCTGTGGTGCCATATGATGTTGGACAATAGTGGTGTATACATTATTATTATACTATTCACTCAAAAAAATGCTTGAAGACAGCTCAAGTGCTATACTATGATGCCAAAAAAATTCCAACGTGTCCAAAATATTCCTCAAAAAACAAATGTCCAAAAATCCTGCAATTATTTCTTAGTTCACTAATTTCGCCATTTGGTATGACGACTAAGATAAGATACTAGGCAAGGTCGCCATTTGTTACGACCGGGGCTACGAATAAAACAAGGGCACTTAAAGATTGGACTAGTAATAGGTCACTATGCAACAACTACACGCTAGATCCAAACCCTCGAACTTATATGCCGACGAACAAAACACTTATACCCTCCAGAGTTAATCTGCGATAGCAGGGTATCCTTAACTGGGCATAAATGTACTCTACTTCAGGCTAACCCACACTGGTATAGCCTGATAACAAACAAGATGCAAGTTACGTTAAAATGCATAAAAGGAATCTATGGAAAGATCAATTAAATCACTGCAAGATTTAATACAATAACAAAATGCTTCAATACAGTTACTCTAAACAACAATAAACTCTTCACTCCTATCTGAAAGAAAGTGAAGTATAGTCCTACAGCATAGACCTGGAAACTTCTGAAGAAAGTCTGATGCTCATAAGATGCTCGTATCTAATCTTTAACCCGTTGAGCCCCGGCTAGTTATAATATTTTGTTCACCCCAGTCCCAAGCCATTATCACTTCTTTTTTTTGTTTGCTAAAAGGGAAAACAAGGATGAGAAATGAAAAAAAAAAAAAAAAAATCACCTCGGACATTTTTGTTTTTTGGGGGGGGGGGAGCCTCAAAAAATTGTTGAGCCAAAATGGAAGAGAATGGTGAGAAATGAAGACAAAAATAAAAAAAGCTCATTTCGGTCATTTGGGGGGGTGGGGGGGGGGGTTCAATAGTTCGTCTCCCCCGCATGACCACCCGCCCGGGAGCACTAGGGTAAAAACTGGGGATGGCATTGTACGGCATACATCCTAAGGAGTGTCTCACATAAATATCAAGCCTCTAGCTCCCATACGACCGGAATAATGAAGGTTCAAAGTGGCGGTGAACTAAGGGTAAACTATCCCCACTAAGCCCACCACCAGCTCGCGGCTGTCTCGGCCCGCTCACACCTACTGGCCCGGCTCCCACACACTACGGTACCTCCCCCTCCTATTCTCCCGCCATTCCTACCTTACGAGCCACGTAAGTGTTTTTATATGTCGGACGCACGTGATGCGTCGCTGGGAGTTGGTGATCAAACACTGCCGACGCAACACTGCGACGCTGGGTCTCACTGGGTTAACATATAAAGGCAGGAGGCAGGACACCACACATGTAAATGGAATACACTAAAAGATAGGACATATAATGTTAACTGACACGAGAATACTATAAATGCGCAACGGTAGCAATGCTCGACACTTAAAGAAGTACTTCCTCATCAACGAAACAGTCTGCTATGGTTGTGCAACTCAACAACAACCTAAACTAATAAATGCTGTGAATAATAATGCGTACATATCAAAGAGCTTATAAATACTAATAAGTGTCTACTCGATTAATAATGTCTAGCTGGGATACTCTAGGTAAGGAACTGGGATTGAACAAGACAGGCTCGTAGCCTAGCGATGTCCTTAAGACTGCATCCTTTAAGTTACGTTAATTGAATAGGGTGCTCTCTTGATAGATCCAGATCACAAGTATCTGGTTCTATCCTGGCGACCCTCTAAAGACAAGCAAAGAGGCAGCAAAGTGTGGAACTGGAACAGGCCAAAACCCTCAATCAACACAATGCTGCACTCGTAAAGGACGCAACCGAAAACACAACACAGGCTACCACAGGACCGGTCGAAGTCGTGTAGGTATAAGCAAACCATACACACATCGGAGACAACGACTACAGTTACCTTATCCCAGTCTAGCATTAAATAAAAGAGCAGAAACACTAAATCAATAATGGAGACACACTAAGTTCTTAACCTATACTAACTAAGAACCCTCAAACCTATTCTAAGTACATGTAAATATCTCTGAGGACAGCGCATGCAATACAATGGGTCGGCTATGGAAACCGTATGCAGAACCCAAGGGGATAAGTAATTGAATAAAGGCGAGAAGTAATGGAAAAGAAGAAGGTCAGAGAGAGAAACAGTGATAAAGGGGGTGATCGGGAGAGAGTATGCAAGGGGATGTGAGAAGAACGCGCGCCAAGCCTGTCCTGACGAGGACAGCTGGGACCCCTCATGTAGGAGGCAAGTTACACAGGAGCCCACAAAGGTGCGATGGTCGGCCAATCACGAGCCGAGACGTCACAAGACAGCAGGTGTCACGTGACACAGCGCCCGCACCTACAGACACTCACTACCATCTCGCTCTGAAAGTCTCTCTTATTCCCACGCTGGTACTATCATCACTACTATTGATATAAAATACACCCCGTTGTCACAGACGAAAACAAAGACCACCACTGGACTGTCTGTGACAATGCGATTACAGGGAAAGAAATAACAACATTCTCCGATAACTGTAGCCCAATTCGATGTCCCTGGCGAGCGCTAGTGGCTAACGAGAGGCGATTCTGCCAACGCTGGTAGACGTCACACCCCGCCCAAGATATGGGACGCTCAACATGAGGCGAGCACCATATCTGACAAGGCAGAATGCCGACAAGACCCGTCACACCCAGCCACTCCACCAGAAATGAAATGCAAGGCTCAATTCTTACATAAAACAACATATTGGCATAAAGAAAATCTTATAACCCCTCCCAAACACAATAGTATAATTTTAGCCTGCTATGCTCCCTGAGCGAGCTTCACAGAGCCCAGCCTACTAAGTGAAAGACAGGTTCAACTTAGGACTTTAGCTATAACATTGACAACTTACAATTAACTATAAAAAAGAAAGTTTTTATGTGATTTTTTTTATTTAATTTTAATGTTGTTTTTGACGGCTGCTCTATAGGGGCAAGCCTGGTTTTTCTCCACTCTCAAACACACACTTGACTGAACGGCGAGGGTTCTCCTGCAAACATACCCTCCCGTGACAAACAATCAGCCATAACATTATCAGTGCCCTTAACATGCCACACATCCAACTTGTGTTCCGGCAGCAAAACAACACCTGGCACTGATAAACTGCCCAGTTCATCACAAGACTGGCACTTCTCTTCGCTCTCTCCGGCCAATAACCTTTCACTAGTTCTACCTTCGTGATAAATGAGGTAGCCCCGATGCGGTCTATGGTGTCGTCAACTCTGGGTAATGGATAGGCGTCTGTCAGGGATAATTCACACACACTCTTGCAGTCAACATACACACGGATCTTGCCACTCAACTTAGGTTGCAAACTCACTGGCAACGACCACTCACGATATCCCTTATCCCTCAGACCCTTTTTCCATATGTAGTCTAGCTCTGCTTTCACAACAGGCTGTCGAGCAGGATTTATATGGTAGGGTATTAACTTGAGCCTTGCACTGTCTCCAGCCTCCATGTCGGATTCTACCCTGTACATCAGGCCTGGAGAAGCAACAAACATGCGGATGTACTGCCACAGCCTAGTAAACAACTTTTGTTGACGCTTAGGAACAAGAGGTTGCAACTTATCTCGAAAAACAACATGCTCATTGCCCTCCCACAACCCAGCCGAGACCGCAGTTTCTACACTATAGTCTCCCTCCTTCTCCACCTTTGTCCCTAGAACAGCCAGGTCATGAGAGGGACAATCTGTACCACCTGTGCAGTCACTCCCATAGTTCATAATTGCTAAGGCTTCCCCGCCGATACCGTACATGCGCACCCCGCATTCCTTACGACTACATCTGCCTGCGCAGCATCAGCGCCTTCAGCGACATGGCCAGATACAGTCGGTCTATGGTAGGGCTGTTGCATCTTACTAGAGCAGCATTGGGAGACTATGCGACGACCGGGCGCATCCACTCCACAGCCTACCTCACCAATCTGCTCAATGTCCTCATTCTGACCACCACCCTTGGCAGCCATGGGTCGACCCTGACGTGACACCCATGCCAAAGCCTCGTCGCCCACCTTGAACCACTGAAACAAAGAGGCCAACGGCTGACTAATACTACTGCCTAGGTAAACTCTTTCGTCTCTGTCTATCCTCTAACGTCTTCCCTTCATGCTGGAAGTTTGCTCACGTTCAACCTTTCCCAAAGAAGGGTGACCGCTCTCAACCCTCCAACTATCGTCCAATTGCTCTCATTTCTTGTCTTTCTAAAGTTTTTGAAACTATTCTTGCTTCCAAATTTCTTAAGCATTTCTCTTCTCATAATCTGCTCTCAGATCGCCAGTATGGCTTCCTTAAGGGTTGCTCTACTGGTGATCTTCTTTCATATCTTACTAACTCTTGGTCATCTACTTTCGGGACTTCGGTGAGACTTTTTCTATTGCACTAGACATATCGAAAGCCTTCGATAGAGTCTGGCATAAATCTTTAATTTCTAAACTACCCTCCTTCGGTTTCTATCCCTCCATCTGTGCCTTTGTCTCTAATTTCCTTTCCGGCCGTTCCATAGCCGCGGTTGTGGAAAGCCATTGTTCACTTCCTCACCCTATAAACTCCGGTGTTCCTCAGGGCTCTATCCTATCTCCTATTCTCTTTCTAATTTTTATAAATGATCTCCTTAACTGTACCTTAATTCCCATCCATTCATACGCAGACGACTCAACCTTATACTACTCCATTACTTTTTCAGAACGCCCCAGCCAGCAATCCCTCAACGACAAACGTAATGAAGCCATACAACTCTTAAATTCTGATCTAAATACTATTTCCAATTGGGGCAGAGAAAACCTTGTTAACTTTAATGCTTCCAAAACCCAATTTCTCCATCTATCTACCCGTCAGGATCTCCCAGCGGACTATCCCTTATTCTTCAGCAATACAAAAATCAACCCTTCATCTTCTCTCAATATTCTTGGTGTCTCTTTTTCTTCTGCTCTCATTTGGAAGGACCATATTACCAGTCTTGCTAAGGCAGCCTCCCAGAAGCTGGGTGTGCTCAACCGCCTTAGGGGGTTCTTTTCCCCTGCACAGCTTCTTGCTCTGTACAGGGGCATAGTGCGCCCTTGTATTGAGTATTGTTCACATGTGTGGGGAGGTTCCTCTCACACCGCTCTCCTAGACAAGGTTGAAAGGAAGGCCTTTCGTATCATTAACTCCCGTCCACTCACCAACTCTCTGCAATCTCTCTCTCTCCGCCGCAATGTTGCATCTCTCTCGCTATTCTATCGCTACTATAATAATCAGTGTTCCTCAGAGCTATCCCAGTGCATACCACCTCCTTTACGTAGGGCACGTGGTACCCGTCTTGCAACTCAATCCCACCCCTACTCTGTGCAACTCTCCAACCCAAGAGTGAAACGTTACTCTCAAACTTTCTTCTACTCAACAGTTGAGCTCTGGAACTCTCTCCCAGAATCAGTTTTTCCCGCTTCCTATGACTTAAATTGCTTCAAACTCTGTGTGTCCAGGCATTTTGGCTCGAACGTCCCTTGATTTTGGCCCTGTCACTCTTTCAACTATGGGGGAGGCACTCGCTATAGGCAGTTATGCCTTTTGCCTCCCTCAATCACATAGAAAACAAATAAAATAAAAATAAAAAGTTACCTGCCAGCGGAACCTCGTGCACCACATGAGTTGTGAGGCCTGGGTGCTCGGCACAAACAGTGGGGTATGAACCGAGCAGGGGCTGGAGCGCTGCACCCTGCTGCACAGGCAGGTGCTCTAGCGCTTCCACAGCCACCTGGCTCGTGTCCCCCGCCCACTGCTCCACCGAGACATGACAATCCCAACTCTCCTCCACCTGAGCCCCTCTCCTTCTCCACCTTGGCCGCTGAAGACCAACATAGGGACAGTAGGCTGCTCAGGTGGTTGCCTCACAAACTCCTTTAACAGGTTCACATGACATGCCTCCCCGTCCTCGAGATCAATAGCCCCGTTCCCACAACTCTCCTCCACCTGGGAACTACTCTGTCGCGGAGTGCCATCACGCCCTACCATGTCCCTAGGGGGGACAGGTTCTGGGGCCACTCCGGAGCTCATCTTTGGTGCTAATACTGAGTCGCCAAGAAGAGCCGCTGGATCAAAACTCACAAAACTTCTCCCAACTTTAGCTTGCTCCTTCCGACCGTTCCTCCACTGGTCTAGAGACTGAGGAATAGGCTGTGACACCTTAGATGCACGAGATCGGGTGACAACACACGCCATCTGCTGTAATTGACACCTCTCGACCAACTTCTACCCCTCCTTAATCACGTCGGCCGCTCTCTCGGCAGCGACTAAGGGTGGAACCTCAGAAGTAGGCACCGCAAAGTCGTTGCCGAGAAGATGGTCGACGCCCTCTACTGGCAGTTTCTCTACGATTCCAACATCTATCTCTCGTGTCACACCATCAACCTCCAGCTCCACTCGAACCAACGGGTATGACCGTGTAGCATTAATACCCTGCACCACAACTACCCGTGCCGCGTTTATAGGTTGGCCTGTAAAGATTTTCATCAGAGTCTGGGATGCACCTGTCTCACGCAACAACTCCAACCCATGCTTGCAACCAGCCCAACTCACGCAGACACGCCCTCTATGGTCGCAAAAAGCATCGCGGACTGGTTTCGAGCCTTCCGGACACTCCTTCACTGGCTGTGCCCCCGCATCTGACATATCACCCCGGGTAAATGCAGAAGACCTCAGAGACACCCCAATGTTGCTAGCCAAAGACACGACTGCTGTAGGTTGGTTACTAGGGCAGGAACGTGCAAAATGCCCCTTTTCATGACACTTAAAACACTCTACTTCACCCTTGGACTTCCCCTGAGGTGGGGAACGGCCCTGACCTTTCTTAAACGGGACGGTTTTTGGTTTGTAATCAAAATTAGTTTCATTGCTCTTACTTTCGTTATTAAATGTTGCATCCCTAACTCGGGGGGGGGGGAGGTGGAGTGTTGCGCCCCTTGTTAACTGCATCGGTCCATTGTGCAGACCCGCACCCACGAATCAGCGATAATCTCAGGTCAGCCAACTCAGCTGCATTTTGTAGAGTTTTAGGCTGTTTCTCTTTAAGGTTCATAGTCAGGTCGCCACCTGTGCATTTAAAAAATTGCTCTAGAAACACTAACTGCTCAAGCTCTTCGAACGTTGTCACCTTCCCTGACCTCAGCCAATTTCTCAAAGCATCAGACAGTTCCCGGGCATGTTCTAGAAAAGTGAACTCACGACCCTTCGTAACACCCCGAAACTTCAACCTATATGTCTCTGGTTGTAACTCGTACGCCCGCAGAACAGCTTCCTTCAATACCTCATAATCGATGCAAGACTCCAAGGGCAACGCATCATATGCCTTGAGTCCATTGCCAACCAACCTAGAGGAAACAAGGGCTGCCCTCTTAACCCTTAAAGATCGGGGTTGGACTTAAGTCCGGTTCCAATTTGCAGCAAGTTAGGAGCATTATTAAGGCTTTTAAAGGGTTAAAATCGAGTGCAAATGACCGGGAGCGCAGCGGGCCAGACAGCCGAATCCCAGGGCTTACCGCCGCCCATTAACTCATGTTCCCTGTGTTCTCGAGAGGCCGGCAGTGTAGCCAGTAGTGAGCATAGCTGGGAAAAATATGCCGCTATACACTAAACTCCCATATTACTGGTATCACTGTATGAGAACCACGAGTGCTACGTAGCTCGTTCTGGTCTCATTTTGAAGCTTTCAGCGCCTAGTTTTTTGCTAAATAATTTTGTTTTCATGCAGATACTTGATTTATCATGTAGGAGGGCCTGAATATGCCCATATAAGCCCAAAAAACCCCGCTAGACAAGGGTTAACCTCGGGCCATTGGTGCTCCCGGCACTTCTTCTCAAAACGCAGGAAAAACTCGGTGACACCCGACTCGTCAAATGCAGGGACTAACTTAAGAAGGTGCGATAAAGACTGATCAAGACCTCGATTCCAAGAACCGAGACGCTGCCCTGTCGACTCCACCCGAGACTTCTCAAGCTCTATGTCTGCACAGTACACAGCCTTTCTCTCCTCAGCCTGAATCTTAGCCATCTCAATCTGCTGCTTAGCCATCTCAAGCTCAGATTCATGCTTTCGTTGCTAAGCCTCATGCTTTCGTTGCTCAGCCTGCTGGTTAAGTCTGGCGAGTTTGAGCTGAAACAACATCTCGGCAGACAAACCTTGAGGAGGGGGTGCTACTATTGGGGACCCACCCCGTGAATCACCTAGAAGCATACCCAACCGCCAGCGGGTATCGGCCTGTGGGAACGTACCCGGCTCCGGAGCCCGAGGGGGCGGCATGGTAGGAGTCGAGTGGAATGGGGGCTGGGCAGAAGGTGCCCCAGCTCCCGCTCCACCCGAAGCCCCACACACCCCACCCAGCACACAGGCAACCAGCTCACTTCTCGACAAACCGCTAGTACCGGGAAACCCTAAGACCGTGGCTACACACTGTAGTCCGTACCGGTCTAGCCCCGACACACGATCCGCTGACACAGGCTCCTCCAAAAATATCCGAGCATCCTCCTCACTGTTCACAACCCAAGCGCCCCTAGACAACTCCACCTTCTCCACCTCCTCGCCTGCTTCCCGTACTTTGTCCTCACTGTGCACTGATCCGTCGTTCGACATAGTGTCCACCGGAAATCCTCGACGTTTATAAAAAAAAAAAGTACCTAAACTCTCATGTAGCACTATTTATAATAAAGATGAATGGAGATATAACACCAGTACCCTTCAATCCTTTATTGGCTAGGGTTGAGTACAGGAGCGCCGAGACGCTTGTTGGCTATGTGAGAGTCTGGTGTGAACTGAAGGACTTGCTGCCTCCACAGGCCTGGGTGCCACTGGCGCCCGCAAGTCTAAAGTGTCTGTGGTGCCATATGATGTTGGACAATAGTGGTGTATACATTATTATTATATCTCCCCCCCCCCCCCCCCCTATTGGCGTCCGACGAGGCGATGGTGGAGTCGGGCGGTGTAGGTTGAGTGGAGGGCGGTAGGCGAAGCTGGCGTTGGAAGCGGCGGTTGCGGAGTGTGGCTCGCCCCGACCCATCCACCCGGATGGTATACTGGTGGTGTGGATGCACCTCCACTACAGTGCCAGTCTTGTTCCACCGTGTCGGGTTGTTGCCGCCCTGGTTCTGGACGGAGACCCGGTCACCGATGTGGAGTGGTGATAAAGGCCGGGCTGAAGCATTATAGTATGTAGCTAGGGCAGCGTTACGGTGGAAAAGGGCTGCCTCACGAGCTTCGGCCGAGAGAAGCCAGTGGGGGTGGAAGTGGAGAAGTGCAGGATTGCAGGGGACGTGGTCCCGTAGGGTCCTGCCAAAGAGAAGTTGAGCTGGTGACTTGTCAATGGTCGAGAGGTGTGTGTTTCTGTATTGGAGGAGGGCGCGGGCTGTGGCGTTGTTGTCTAGGGAGCCAGTAGGGGATGTACAGTCCGCGATGATGCGGCGGGCTGCTTTAACAGCCAGTTCGGTGCGGCAATTAGACTGTGAGTAGAACGCAGAGCTGACCCGGTGTGACACACCCCAATGTGCCAGGAATTCTTGGAAGTCTCCGGCTGTGAACTGGAGCCCACCATCGCTCGCCAGTACCCGGGGTGCTCCGTAGTGGGTCAAGAGGGTACGGCACGCCGAGATGAGGTGGTGAGCATCACATTTACCTGGTGGCAGGTAGAAGATGTGGACATTGCTGGAGAAGCGATCGACGTAGACCAGGTAGTGTTTGCCCTGGTGCTGAAAAAAATCGGCGGCTACCTGGTCATATGGCCATTGGAGTGAGTCAGATGACATGAGTGGCTCTTTCGGCTGGGACGGGGCGGGGGCGCGGCAGTAGTGGCAGGCATCCAGGCAGTTGCGTAGGGCCTTGTCAATACCTGACCAGTAAACACTCGCACGTGCACGGGCCTTCATGCCAGTCATACCCTGATGAGCTGAGTGAAAGGCCTCGAGAACTCTGGACCGAAGATGATGGGGGATGACTGGTCGTTGATCCATGTGGGCCATCCCGTCGACCGAAGTGAGGCGGTCTCTAACACCCCAGAATTGTCGTAGTTGTGGGGCGGTCGCCTCTCTGGAGTCCGGGAAGCCCTCGGGGATGGTCTGAAGAAGGGAGGTATACTCGCTGTCTTGTTGGCCGGCAGATTTAAGGTCAGACCATGATAAAACTGGGTCAGGTATGGCGGCGAGCATGGTGAAGGAGGCCAAGTCAACGGAGTGGATATCGAGCTCGCTGGCGCCCGCACTATGCACATCATGGGCGTCCGTGGATGGCCGGGTCGGGTAGCGGGAGACAGCGTCCGGGCCGTGGTGCCATTTGCCAGGCGTATGTTTAATGGTGAACTGGTATCGTAGGGTACGTTCCTTAATCTTGAACAGGCGAGGGTTTGGTATGTTGTCAAGGGACCGGTCGTTAAGGATGTGCAGTAGAGGTCTGTGGTCCACGACGACGACGAGGTCAGGGCAGCCCAGGACGAACATTCTGCATCTGTCAAGGGCGTCAGCCACTGCTAAAGCCTCGCCTTCGACGGGTGCGTAGTGGGACTCCGCAGGTGTGGTAAAACGGGAGCCGGCGAAGATAAGTTTCCAACCGACCTTGCAACAGGTGGGGGCAGATGCGGTGGGGCAGGAACAATGTTGTTGGAGTTGGAGGAAGCCAAGGCCGGTTTTGCTCCAGTCTGTGGCGAGGCACGTGGGTCTGCCGATCTCGAAGGAGCAGACACCTTCCTCAACCAGGTGTGTGATGTGGTCCTTAGATGTGGCAAAGGTACGGTCGAGTGCCTCATCCCAGTGGAAGGGGGTTTTGGACTGCACAAGTTCCTGGAAGGGCGCCATTTCCGGTTTGATGCTGAAGGCCCAGGCGACCTGTTCAACGAGACCAAATCACGACCAGGCTCCCGTGATGTCTGTGGGCGTGGGAAAGTCACGGATGGCCTGAATCATGGACGTGCATGGCTTAATTCCAGTGTCTGTGATGGTGAGTCCGGCGAAGTCAACTGAAGGGGCGGCGAAGGTAAACTTGTCAGGGTTGAAAGTGACACCGTTGGTTGCGCAGAGGACCAGGTAATCAAAAGTGTGCCAAAAGGCCACCTCGACTGAAGAGTCCCACAAAAGGGCGTCGTCGACACACTTCACCTTACGAGGGACAGCCTGTATGATTGCGTTGAATCGTCGGGTATAGGCGTCGCCAGCTGCCAAGTAACCTTGAGGGGCCCTGATATACCTGTAACGGCCAAATTCCGTGATAAATGTCGTAGCCTCCCTGCTGGATTCGTCGAGTAAAACAGAATGGTATCCATTTCAGGCGTCTAGGACCGTCTTACGAGTGCCTGCAGGGATGGATTGGGCCAAGTTGAATGGGCTCGGGGTGTGATGTGTCTCCCGAAGGCAGGCGTGGTTGAGTGCCTGCAGGTCAACTGTACGGCGGGGTTGTCCAGTTTTCTTGGCGACCACCACCATCCTAGAACACCAGGTAGTAGGGGTACCGATGGGGATAGGCTCAATAATGCCCAGTGCGACGTCCCTGTCGAGATCTGCTTTGACCTGGGCCTTCCAATGATGTGGTATAGGGGCAGGGGTGTGCACGGCACGTGGAGATGCGCCAGGCTTGATGTGGATGTGCATGGGAGGGCCAGACATCGTGGGGAGTGGGCCGCTGGTGGTGTTGAATGCTGAAGATGCAAACTGTGACAAGAACCAGTCACGAAGGTCAGACAGGTGCAGGTCGTTAGGTGGGAAGGGGAGGGAAGTGGGCCGGTGTGGTGGAGGGGTCCTGGTCAAGGTGGGTGGTGGTTGGGCGGTGTGGGCGGCCATGCAGGGGGTAGGTGTGGGGAAGTCGGGAGGGATGATATGTAGTGCCCTACAAGCTGAAATGCTGATAAATAACGGTGACTGTGCCTGAATAATAAAAACATCATCATCAGTAGTGTAGGGGGTGCCGGCAACGTCGGTGGCGGGTAATGGTAGTCGGCATAGAACCCATGACCTGGAGAGTGTGACCCCACACGGCCGTGATCCGTTGGTGAGTAGGCTGTAGGTGTTGGCGTTGGAGGCCCAGTGCCCGTAGTAATTGCAAACCAGCCACAGATTCTTGGGTGCCCGTGTCAGGGTGGGCAGTGACGCGGGTGGGGTGAGAGTGGGGCGACATGGCAGTAGAAATGGTAATGGGCAAGGAGGAGAGCCGTGCTGGTGGTGGTTTGTTAACAGCCTGCTTGATGGTACCAATGATAACAGCCGTGGATGAAGGTGAGGGCGTGGAGTGACAAACTGTGGAGTAATGGTTGAGTTTGTTGCATGACGGGCAGGTCTTGCCCCAAGCAGGGCATTTGGATGGGCGTTCGGCTCGAGAGTGTGTGGATAGGCTTCACCCACTGCACTGAGAAGAAGTGGATTTACAAACCTTGGCAAAGTGGTTAGGTTTATTACACGCCGTGCAGGTTTTGCCCTATGCAGGACACTTAGAAGATCGTTGGGCTTGTGAATGTGAAGATAGGCCACACCCGGAGCAACGTGTGGGAGATGAAGTGGGGCCGACGTGGGGAGGTGGTGGGACGGGCGACGGGGACTGAGTGGGTTGGGCGGGGGGCTGGATTGGGGCGGGGCGTGGATAAGTACTCTTGAGACGCTGGAATGGTGATTTCACAGTATGTACCCCCGGTTGCATGGCCGTCTGGTCAAGTGCCGCAGATTCGAACCCCACACAGTAGTTGATAACATCTTGTAAGGTAGGTAGGGTGCGGTCTTTAGTTAAAACATCTTGCTGAAGGGACGAATAACTAATCCCGATAGTCACCTGGTCCCGTATGTGTTCGTCAGAGACATCAGTGTGGCAACAGGGGCAGGTAAAGCCACAGTCCAAAGTGGCCTCCGTAATACATGTGACGTAGTCCCGGATCTGTTCAGTAGGTTGTTGGAGGAGAGACCGGAAGTGGTAGCGAGCGGCTGCGCGGTTCCGTTGTCGGTGGACGAGTTGTGTGATGAGAGTTGCTAGGTCGATTTCTGGCAATGAGGAGAACGCCTGATAGTGAGCAAATATGGCGCTCTGAAGGGCAGGGTTGCACGTCTGGTAGAGCTCGATGGTAGCCTTGTGAGGTGGTAGAAGGACAAGCCGTTTGTAGACCTCCCAATCAGCCCAGAATTTGCGTAGGGCGTGTCCCGGCATATGTAAAGCGGCCTGGGGCCGCGTAGGGGCAGCCCGGCGGGGCAGGGCGGGGCGGGGCTGGGCTGGATATGAAGGGATTTGAGGTGTGTAGATAGTCGCGCCGTAAGGGTCCGTGCCAGCTGTACGATAACCGGACATCATGGCCGGGGCGGGGTGGGACGGGGCCGTGGTGGTGGTGGTAGGGTGTAGGATGACGTCATGCGCATAAGAGGCTGCGCCGTGAGGGTTGGTGCCCGCCGTACGATATCCAGGGGGAGGGGCCGTCGCGTGATGGGTGACGTCATGCGCAAAAGAGGCTGCGCCGTGAGGGTTGGTACCAGCCGTACGATAGCCAGGGGGGGCATAATGGCCGCCGTAATACCGACCGTCGCTACCGACACCAGTGTGGGCCTGGCCGTCAGTTGGGGAGGGTGTGGGATGTTCGCTCTTGATAGGGTGGGTAAGGGGATCAGTCATGTTCATATGTAACAAAGACATGTGGGGAATAACTGGCATATGGTGGGGCACTGAGACATGGGTAACTGGCATATGGTGGGGCACTGAGACATGGGGAGATGTATGGGGTAGCACTGGGACATGGAAAGATGTGTGAGGTGTGGGTGTCTGTGTAGAGGGGTGAATAAGTGTATCACTGGTGGGGTGTGAGGCAAAGGATGGGTCAGTCTGGTGGATAACATTACTGGCCTGGGGCTGATGTTGTAGAGGCTGGTGGGGCTGGAGATCCTGGCGGGGCGGTAGTGGAGCTGTCGCGGGGCGATGTTGTAGTTGTGGAGGCTGGTGGTCCTGGTGATGCTGTAGAAAGGTGGCAATACTCGATTGGAGGGAGTCGATCCTTTCATTCAAGTAGGTGATGGATGGGTGTGGAGACAGGGCATCGGGCAATGAAGGCTCGACCGGTTGGGAGGTAGATGTAGCAGGGTAGGGGCCGCATGGCTGCAAGCCGGCATCCACAGCGGCTGCAGCCTCAGCTAGGTAGTGCAGGTTCTCCATGTAGGTTCAGATACTGATATACACTGTGCCATATAATAAAGATGAATGGAGATATAACACCAGTACTCTTCAATCCTTTATTGGCTAGGGTTGAGTACAGGAGCGCCGAGACGCTTGTTGGCTATGTGAGAGTCTGGTGTGAACTGAAGGACTTGCTGCCTCCACAGGCCTGGGTGCCACTGGCGCCCGCAAGTCTAAAGTGTCTGTGGTGCCATATGATGTTGGACAATAGTGGTGTATACATTATTATTATACTATTCACTCAAAAAAATGCTTGAAGACAACTCAAGTGCTATACTACGTTACCAAAAAAATTCCAACGTGTCCAAAATATTCCTCAAAAAACAAATGTCCAAAAATACTGCAATTATTTCTTAGTTCACTAATTTCGCCATTTGGTGTGACGACTAAGATAAGATACTAGGCAAGGTCGCCATTTGTTATGACCGGGGCTACGAATATAACAAGGGCACTTAAAGATTGGATTAGTAATAGGGCACTATGCAACAACGGTACGCTAGATCCAAACCCTCGAACTTATATGCCGGCGAACAAAACACTTATACCCTCCAGAGTTAATCTGCGATAGCGGGGTATCCTTAACTGGGCATAAATGTACTCTACTTCAGGCTAACCCACACTGGTATAGCCTGATAACAAACAAGATGCAAGTTACGTTAAAATGCATAAAAGGAATCTATGGAAAGATCAATTAAATCACTGCAAGATTTAATACAATAAAAAGATGCTTCAATACAGTTACTATAAACAACAATAAACTCTTCACTCCTATCTGAAAGAAAGTGAAGTATAGTCCTACAGCATAGACCTGGAAACTTCTGAAGAAAGTCTGATGCTCATAAGATGCTCGTATCTAATCTTGAACTATATAAAGGCAGGAGGCAGGACACCACACGTGTAAATGGAATACACTAAAAGATAGGACATATAATGTTAACTGACACGAGAATACTATAAATGCGCAATGGTAGCAATGCTCGACACTTAAAGAAGTACTTCCTCATCAACGAAACAGTCTGCTATGGTTGTGCAACTCAACAACAACCTAGACTAATAAATGCTGTGAATAATAATGCGTACATATCAAAGAGCTTATATTAAATACTAATAAGTGTCTACTCGATTAATAATGTCTAGCTGGGATACTCTAGGTAAGGAACTGGGGTTGAGCAAGACAGGCTCGTAGCCTAGCGATGTCCTTAAGACTGCATCCTTTAAGTTACGTTACTTGACTAGGGTGCTCTCTTAATAGATCCAGATCACAAGTATCTGGTTCTATCCTGGCGACCCTCTAAAGACAAGCAAAGAGGCAGCAAAGTGTGGAACTGGAACAGGCCAAAACCCTCAGTCAACACATAGCTGCACTCATAAAGGACGCAACCGAAAAGACAACACAGGCTACCACAGGACCGGTCGAAGTCGTGTAGGTATAAGCAAACCATACACACACCAGAGACAATGACTACAGTTACCTTATCCCAGTCTAGCATTAAATTAAAGAGCAGAAACACTAAATCAATAATGTAGACACACTAAGTTCTTAACCTATACTAACTAAGAACCCTCAAACCTATTCTAAGTACATGTAAATTTCTCTGAGGACGGCGCATGCAATACAATGGGCTGGCTATGGAAACCGTATGCAGAACCCAAGGGGATAAGTAATTGAATAAAGGCGAGAAGTAATGGTAAAGACGAAGGTCGGAGAGAGAAACAGTGATAAAGGGGGTGATTGGGAGAGAGTATGCAAGGGGATGTTAGAAGCACGCACGCCAAGCCTGTCCTGACGAGGACAGCTCCTTGGAACCCTCATGTAGGAGGCAAGTTACACAGGAGCCCGCAAAGGCGCGATGGTCGGCCAATCACGAGCCGAGACGTCACAAGAGAGCAGGTGTCACGTGACACAGCGCCCGCACCTACAGACACTCACTACCATCTCGCTCTGAAAGTCTCTCTCATTCCCACGCTGGTACTATCATCACTACTATTGATATCAAATACACCCCGTTGTCACAGACGAAAACAAAGACCACCACTGGACTGTCTGTGACAATGCGATTACAGGGAAAGAAATAACAACATTCTCGGATAACTGTTGCCCATTTCGATGTCCCTGGCGAGCGCTAGTGGTTAACGAGAGGCGATTCTGCCAACGCTGGTAGACGTCACAATGGAGAGAAGGACAGGAGACAAGGAAGATGGGAGGGAGGTGAAAATGAGAGACGGAGTGTAAGGGGGGGGGGGGGGGGAAACTTGGAGCCAAGGTAGGCAGAAAGGGCTCGAATCTAAGGAAGAATATAAAGAGGTTTAAGAAATATAAATGGAAGGGGTAAAGCAAGTGGTAACTACACCTCCCTCGCACCAACTGTGCAAACCTGGAATGCAAGGATGCGACGTCAATGTGTACCTAAATGTGTGTTAGAGAAAGTAGACTGGGAAATTCAAATGACCGTCATATGACAATTGCTTGGTCAG
>CM064513.1:58384145-58453156 GCA_032716605.1 Paralithodes platypus | reverse complement strand
CAAAGAGAGAGAGAGTGTGTGGATCTAGTGGTGTGTGGCGTGAGAGTTGAGTTGTTAGAGTGAGGAGAATGTGAGGAGAGAGAGAGAAAATTGCAAATACATAGTTTTACGTTAGCTTGTAGTACTTTGCTACTAAATGTTTTGTTTGTCCCTATTTAAATCGACGATGGTCTTTTCTGGAACCCCCCTCCCACCTACACACACCTACACACACCCTACACAAACACCTACACACACCTACACACCACACACACACACACCCACCCACCCCCCCACCTACACACACACACACACACACACATCCACACACCCACCTACCTACACACACACACACACAGAGACAGACAGACAGCAACAGACCTCTAGTTGCCCTCTATTAATTTAGTTATTCTAAGATATTGCTCTCCATTAGTTTGACGATTATAGGACGTTCGCCATCTTTCAGGTGTCCATTGATTTCTTGCGCTGAGCGATAGCATTTAAGTGCAAATCAAACCAAACTTTTACCAATTTTACTTTAAGGGGAGTTTGTGCTGCCTGGTTTTAATTTAGTAATATATATATTATATATGAATATATATATATTTTTTTTTTTTTTTTTTTTTTTTTTTTTTTTTTTCATATGGGAAGTGTGGTCTGAGGAGCGTTTTATTGTCTTGAAGGGAGGCTGGCACACAAACTAGAGGACAATTACCTAAACAAAATAAAACTTAATAACAATATTATAATAAAAAACACCACAGCAATAACTCTCAATAACGTCGGATGGGTAGTGTTCAATCTTGTCTTGATTCATTATATTAAGGCTGATATTCGACGATTTGTTCCAGCTTTGGGTGGACTTTTAGACATTTAAAAAGGTATTGCCTCTCTAAATTACTATTTCTTAAGGGGAGATTTCCACTTGAGGGATTTTTTTTCTGGACCCCTTTCTCCCTCATGTTTGGACCCATTGCTTTTGATATTTTAAGACGTTCGCCCCATAATTAAGAACTTTCGCCCCATTTCTGTCAATTTTAAGACCTTTCATGCCATTTAGGTATCGATTTGTTCGTGGTGAGCGATAGCGAGCCTGTAGTTTAAGAGGAACCGGCCTTTGGCCGGGACATTTTTCTCCCGAAAAATGTACACATTTATCTTGAAAGAGGGCCTAGAGGGTGTAATTTTAAGCTTGATGGAGGTCTAGGGAACTAACTAAAAACCTCCCCTTAACTGTCCCAGATACTTTGAATATAATCGTGTAATAAAGCAAAAAAAAAAAGAGCAAATCATCTTATTGAATCTATCTTTATTATTCATTTGTATATATTACCCCTTTTTATTAATTAAGGGGGTGAGGGTTTATTGATTGATGGGTGTATATATTGATTGATGGGTGTATATATTGATTGATGGGTGTATTTATTGATTTACTAATTTCTTCCTCCCTAGACCTCTATCAAGCTTTAACAAATATCCCCAAGATCCCCCATCTAGATAAATGTGTCCATTTTTCGGTAGAAACATTTCCTGGCCTACTAAATTTCAGGCTCGCGATAAAATCAACACCTAAATGGCACGACCGGTCTTAATATGGACAAAGAAATGGGGTGGAAAGTCTTAAAATCGCCATACTAATGGGGCGAACGACTTATGATATGAAAACTAATTGGGCTATTTGTGAGGGAGAAGGGGGGGTCAGAATAACCAAGCCTTAAGGGGAGGAGTTTAGTTTGCTCCCTAGACTTCCATCAAGCTTAAAATTACACAACGTAGACCCCCTTTCAAGATAAATTTGTACATTTTTCGGTAGAAAAATAAAGGCCGGTTCCTCTTAAATTACAGGCTCTCTATCGCTCGCCAGGATAAAATCGACACCTGAATTGCACGAAAGGTCTTAATATGGGGTGAAAGTTCTTAAAATCGCTAAACTAATGGGGCAAACGTTTTATAATATGAAAAGCAATGGGGCTAAACATGAGGGAGAAAGGGGTCAAGAAAACAATCCCTCCAGTGGAAACCTCCCCTTAAGTTGGTAAGTAATTGGAAGTGTTCCTTTATAAGTTGTAAACATTCCGGTGTGTGACTGACGTTCTTCAGTTTAACCCCTTCTGTACCGGCGACGTTTATTGATTTTATCCTAGCTATGTCTAGACGATTGTGTGCCGTTTAAGAAGGATCTGTGGAAGTAAAAAGGGGTTACGGGGATAGTTGGAAGCCTGTTAGTTGCCGGAGACCCTTTGTAAGCTGGATAAAATCGTCTGATAGCATTCGGAGTAACAAAGGAGGCCGCCGGTACTGAAGGGGTTAATATTTTAAGTTATTGTGAGTTTATTTCATCGACAATACACGCTCAAGTGGGTAATAAAGAAGCTCTACACATTTTAAGATGATTTATTTCATCGACAATATACGCTCAAGTGGGTAATAAAGAAGCTCTACACATTTTAAGATGATTTATTTCATCGACAATACACGCTCAAGTGGGTAATAAAGAAGCTCTACACATTTTAAGATGATTTATTTCATCGACAATACACGCTCAAGTGGGTAATAATGAAGCTCTACACATTTTAAGATGATTTATTTATTTTCAGATTATATTTATGTGTTCACGTGTTACAGTGGATAGTTTTAGTAGGATATTAAGGGGGGAGATTTCCACTTGGGGTATTTTTTTCTTGGGCCCCTTTCTCCCTCATGGTTAGCCCCATTGCTTTTGATATTTTCAAATGTTCGTCCCATTAGTTTGGCGATTTTAAGAACTTTCGCCCCATTTCTGTCAATGTTAAGAGTTTTCGTGCCATTTAGGTGTCGATTTTTTCCTGGCGAGCGATAGCGAGCCTGTAATTTAAGAGGAATCGGCCTTCGGCCGGGACATTTTTCTATCGAAAAATGTACAAATTTATCTTGAAAAAGGGGGTCTAGGGGCTGTAATGTTAAGCTTGATGGAAGTCTAGGGAACTAACTAAAAACCTCCCCTTAATTGAAACACTTGTATAATATGCCTCATAACTATAGATAAATATTCCAAAATAAAATATTCGAATTTTGTTTTGCTCCAGTTTATGGGTTCTATATGTTTACTGTGTATATACTGTTTATAGATTGATATGTTTATTGTTTAATGAGGGATGCAATTTATAGATTTATTTAATTGCGTTTTTCTTTTTCAGAGCGGTATGAGTTATGAACGGCCATGGAGGGTAAGTGTTAATGAGTCATATATTGTATTAATATCATTACTAGGTTTTGTATTATTTATATTATTTGTATATATATTATTATTATTATTATTATTATTATTTTTATTATTATTATTATTATTATGTGTGTTATTATGATTATGTGTTATTATTATTTGTATTATTATTGTTATTATTGCTATTATTATTATTATTATTGTCATTATTATTAGTAATAGTATTATTGTCGTGGTTTTTGTTTTAGTTGATTTTTGTAAATATTATATTATATTATATTATATTATATTATATACCTGTATACTTTTCCATTGCTTAAAACATTATATAATTATTTGTACTCCTATCACGTTTAGTTTGTCATGTACTTGCACAATATTGTCAAGAGATAACCAGGATCCTATTCAAACTTGAGGAGAAAGTAAAGGGGGAACGGAAGAAAAGGAAAAAAACAAGGCATTTGGAAGAGGAGGAGGAGAAGGAGGAAGAGAGGTGGACTAGGAATGAGGAGAGTGATAAGAATAAGAATATATATATATATATATATATATATATATATATATATATTTATATATTTAATGATATATTTAGTTAGTTACTTAGTTATGTATATTCAAAATTATTTATTACTTATTTGATATTGAATGGTTGGAGGGTTTGTTAATGTAATTGTATGGATAAATTGACTTACTATTTGATTAATGGATGAATAAGTGAATGGGTTGATAGGTGGATTGGTAAACTAATATTTAGATGGATAGGAATATTAGTACTTTAGATTTATATTGATGAAACACACACACATATTCACGCTCTCTCTCTCACACACACACTCACACCTACACTCTCACACACACACACACACACACACACACACACACACACACACATATATATACAGTATATATATAATCGTACCAATCGGGTTACAATAAGGAACATACTACATGATCCTACATACACAGGTTAAGTGGAGACAGGCCTCTAATCGGTAAATTTATTGAGGACAATATGCGCACTTAATTTGATATAGCTCTTCCTGAAACAAACATCCAAATGGGATTAATACATTATTGCTGTCGGTAAATGGGATTAATACATTATTACATTATTGCTGTCGGTAAATGGGATTAATACATTATTGCTGTCGGTAGGATTAATACATTATTGCTGTCGGTAAATGGGATTAATACATTATTGCTGTCGGTAAATGGGATTAATACATTATTGCTGTCGGTAAATGGGATTAATACATTATGCTGTCAGTAAATGGGATTAATACATTATTGCTGTCGGTAAATGGGATTAATACATTATTGCTGTCGGTAAATGGGATTAATACATTATTGCTGTCGGTAAATGGGATTAATACATTATTGCTGTCGGTAAATCCCTTACTAGTAAAATATGCAACCGTACTTTGTTCGTTCATTATGGAATTGAAATAAATACTTAATGGATTAAATTATTATAATTTAATGGAAGCCAAAAAATGAATGTACTTATGAAATTAGGCGTTTGAAATGTTGCTTCAGCCAACATAAATGTCAGATTATGGGTTTCAAAAGGTTTCGAAATGTTGAAGTAAAGCGTCCATGATGAATAAACCCTTTGGTATGCATAATTTTTACTAATAAACCAATAAATATATAGGAAGGTAACTCACTATCAATATACCCATGAGATTGGTTATATTGATACACTAACCCTAATAGTTTGGTCATTTTAAGACCTTTTGTGCCATTTAGATGTCGATTATCTGTCTTGGCGAACGATAGCGACCCTCCAATTTAAGGGGAGATTTCCACTTGAGGGAGTTTTGTCTTGGCTCCTTTCTCCCTCATGTTTAGCCCCTTTGCTTTTCTAATTTTAAGACGTTCGCCCCATTATTTTGATGATTTTAAGAACTTTCAACCCATTTCTGTCCATTTTTTAAGACCTTTCGTGCAATTTAGGTGTCGATTTTATCCTGGCGAGCGATAGCGAGCCTGTAAATTAAGAAGAAACGGCTTTCAGCCGGGACATTTTTCTACCGAAAAATGTACAAATTTATCTTGAAAGGGGCTCAAGGGGGTGTAATCTTAAGCTTGATGGATATCTAGAGACCAAACTAAAAACCTGCCCTTAAGCGGAACTGTTCTATTACCGGATTATTTTTCTACCATGAAATGCACGAATTTATGTGGAAGGGGGGGGGGGGGGTCTTGCGTGTAATTTTTAAACTTGGTGGAGGTCTAGGGAGGAAACGTAAATATATAAATACATTTCTATGTCTCCTCCAGTTACGTGAAATTTGTTACAACGGGAGTAGGATTCCTAGCCCCCCGCCCCCAGCAGTAGAAAAAGTAGTACAGGAAAAGAGACATATACAGGAACGGTTAAGGGGAGACGAGTCGTTTCTCTGGTCCCCTTTCTCCCTCGTGTTAAGCCCCATTTGTTTTGAGATTAAAAGACGTCCGGCCCATTAGTTTGGCGATTTTAATACCTTTCACCCCATTTCTTTGTCAATTTTATGACCTTTCGTGCCATTTAGGTTTCGATATTTTCCTGGCGAGCGATAGCGAGCCTGAAATTTTAAGAGGAATCGGCCTTCGGCCGGGACATTTTTCTATCGAAAAATGTACAAATTTATCTTGAAGGGGGGTCTATTTTTTTTTATTTTTTTATTTAAGCTTAATGGAGGTCTAGCGAGGAAACTAAAAAATAAAGGAATGAATGATCAAACAAACGGCTCGTCTCCCCTCAAGGTTGGGTAGAGGATGCCAAACCTCACTCAAGTTCCGGGCCCTAAGAATTAGAACTTTAAATGTTGTTTCGGTTCGGTCTCTGTAAGAACGTTCACGTGATACCGGGTTAAGGGGAGACTGTATATACTGTATACTTGTTCATATATTTATTTATAATATAGTATTAGTTTCCTACCTAGACCTCCATCACGATTTAAAAAAAATATCCCCTAAGACCCGTCTGCTAGATAAGCTTTTGCGTTCACCGGTAGGAAAATGCGCTGACTGAAAGCCGATTCCTTCTAAATTGGCTGGCTCGCTATCGCTCCCCCGGAAAAAATCGACACCTGAATGGCACGAAAGGTCTTAAAATCGTCAAACTAATGTGGTGAATGTCTTGGATCTCAAAGCCAATGGGGCTAAACATGAGGGAAAAGAGGGTCCAGAACACACATATACCCTTAATTCTTTCAGTAATCGAGAACGCATTTATTCTTTTGTTCTGGCTATCAGTAGACGATTTCGTTTAGTTTAGGAAAGAATTTTGTAAGTCAGAAGATTATTTCAGAGATACTTTGCCTCTTTGATGGCTCTAGGGCCTTTCAAAACTGAATAAAAATCGTCTAATGATAGCCTGAATATAGTGGGAAAAGGCGTCCTGTTACTGAAAGGGTTGGGAAATACAAAAAAAGTACAAAAAACAAAAATAAATACAATGTAATAACTATATCATACGCCCCATGGATACAGGAAACCAAAAATACCCCCCCCCCCCTTCCTTCTTACCAGTGATAGCATGTGGAAATAAGCAGATAACATTTGAACCTTTGACACGTTTTACTTAAATATGGACACAACTATTAAAAACTGGGTCATGTCCCAAATTGTTTACATGAATCGTTATACATACTGTATATAAACAATCAGCTCTTCCTGTTTTTCCAGAAGCTTGTTCACTAAGAGAGAAAACAATTATAGATTATTGTCATATACTGTATATGACCCCAAAATTACATAACATATACTAATTTGCATATACTGCCAAATTTAAAGTATGTATTAAGAAAAATCAATAAAGCATGAACAGTCTATAGAACCTCATTAGTCTAGAAATCTGTACATAGAGAAATAGCATAGAAATATTACATCCGCAGTCATGTGCCTAAAAGATCTACCTGAATGAAAACAAGGGGGAAAACTAGGTGCCCCCCTCTTTCCATTTACCTGTACACTGTCGCTTCACCTCCGACCTCCCACCTTTAATAACTGGCAGAGGGGCGGGCAGCGGCTGGGAAAACGTGTCGTACCGCGCTCATACTCTCACTCTCATACACTTTCACTCTTACTCTGTCTCTCTCCCACTCTCTCTCTCTCACACACACACACACACTCAATAGATATATACACTTCTATTCTATTTTCATCTCATCCCAACTCGATACGCTTCTCTCTCTCTCTCTCTCTCTCTCTATCTCACTCATTCACTCAATAGATATTACACTTCTATTCTATTTTCATCTCATCCCAACTCGATACTCTTCTCTCTCTCACACACACTCATTCACTCAATAGATATATACACTTCTATTCTATTTTCATCTCATCCCAACTCGATACTCTTCTCTCTCTCTCTCTCTCTCTCTCTCATTCACTCAATAGATATAATTATACACTTCTATTCTATTTTCATCTCATCCCAACTCGATACTCTCTCTCTCTCTCGCTCATTCACTCAAGAGATGTATATACTTCTATTATATTTGCGTCTCATCCCAACTCGATACTCTACTCTACTCTCTCTCTCCCTCTCTCCTTGCTTACACTATTGCCTCATACACCTTTCTTAATTGCGTTTCTCTCTCTGTTCATATTGCTTGCTTCCTCGCTTGCTTTGTCTGTGTTTATTTAGATACTAGCCGACGGAACCGCTCTCTGGGTGGGTTAAAGGGTTGCCAAGGGTTTGTTTACATAGATAGTTAGATAGATAGATAGATATATTGTTAGTCAGTCAGTCTTTTTTTTTTTTTTTTTTTTTTTTTTTTTTTTTTTTTTTTTTAATAAATGCTGTACTGTTTATGTTTTGTTTTGCTCTTATAGATAGAATTATAGATAAAACAATATTATATAGTAATAACAAATCTTTATCATATCCTGTTCATGATCATATCCAGAGCCAGTAGACATGAAGGAAAAACATCCAATTCACCTTATCCCAAGTGGTCAATAAAATTACCTTGGCTGCCACATGATCACTCCAGCACGACCATATTTAACTGTCAAGAAAATTATGCACATACATGTCACCTTCAGGCAGTGGGATTCGAACCCTTTTTACACGAGTCAAGTGGTTAGAGTATAAAGCCTTAGTGCGTTCGGCAGCTATGACCATGAAACAGAGGGCAGCACTGATAATCAACTCTACGGGATCACATACCGAGAGTGACAGGACAACTCTAGTAAAGCCTGTGTGATGAATTATATATATACTGTATATATATATATATACTGTATATATATATATATATATATATATATATATATATATATATATATATATATATATAAATATATATATATATACCGGTATATAAAAAAATTAATAAAATAAATCGTAGTTAGTTCGCTAAATACCATCCCTGAGACCCCCTGACCACCCTTGTCAAGTCTTTCTCCATAGTCCCAAGGGATCAGGGGCTAGAGGGATACAAATAGATGATTGATCCAACATTGCAACTTACAGATATAGATATTATGTTATATGGATGACGTAGAAGATATATGGACAGATAGAGAGGTAAACAATCTTGTGATTAAAATTAATAACTATAGTTAGTAGTAGTAGTAGTAATAGTAATAGTATTAGTAGTAGTAGTAGTAGTATTGTTGTTTCTTGATTATTATTACACACACACATTTCTGGCTCCCCAGAAGAGTTCGGGTACATCTCCTCCTCCACTCCTCTCCTATAGATTAGGGTTTTTATGGTGTTAGGCGGTCCCTCTGTAATAGAGGTGTCTCTGGTGATAGCTGTCCCCCTGGTATCTAAAAGGGGTGTGGTTCCCCTGTAATAGGAGTGTCTCTGGTGATAGCTGTCCCCCTGGTATCTAAAAGGGGTGTGGTTCCCCTGTAATAGGGGTGTCTCTGGTGATAGCTGTCCCCCTGTTATCTAAAAGGGGTGTGGTCCCCCTGTAATAGGGGTGTCTCTGGTGATAGCTGCCCCACTGGTATATAAAAGGGGTGTGTCCCCCTGTAATAGGGGTGTCTCTGGTGATAGCTGCCCCACTGGTATCTAAAAGGGGTGTGTCCCCCTGTAATAGGGGTGTCTGGTGATAGCTGCCCCACTGGTATCTAAAAGGGGTGTGTCCCCCTGTAATAGGGGTGTCTCTGGTGATAGCTGTCCCCCTGGTATCTGAAAGGGGTGTGTCCCCCTGTAATAGGGGTGTCTCTGGTGATAGCTGTCCCCCTGGTATCTGAAAGGGGTGCGGTCCCCCTGCAATAGGGGTGTCTCTGGTGATAGCTGTCCCCCTGGTATCTGAAAGGGGCGTGGTCCCCTTGTAATAGGGGTGTCTCTGGTGATAGCTGTCCCTGGTATCTGAAAGGGGCGTGGTCCCCCTGTAATAGGGGTGTCTCTGGTGATAGCTGTCCCTGGTATCTGAAAGGGGCGTGGTCCCCCTGTAATAGGGGTGTCTCTGGTGATAGCTGTCCCTGGTATCTGAAAGGGGTGTTTCCGGGTGGATGGGACTCGATAGCCTTGTCGGGCAACCTATCTAGGGGGAAAAAACCTACACAAATTACCGATGGGCGACACGCTAATCGGTGCCACTTACAGGTGGCGATTTTTATAACACACACACACACACACACACACACAGACAGAGAGAGAGAGAGCTCTACTACTATTACTATTATTGTAACAAACTTACTATTACTACCATTACTATTCATATTTATACTACTACTACTACTACTACTACTATTACTACTACTACTAGAAAATACACCCCGAATATGCTCTAAGCCTTTAATATATCCATGCATTAATTAAAATCAATTAAATATCGTTCCCTTTAGTGATACTATTTTATCGGTTTTGAGAATAAATTGGAACCTGCGATTAAGACTTATCAATCAAAGCGATGACAATTTTCCAGCGATTAACTCGTTTCATCCCACGTTAAGGGATTAATGGATCGAGAGAGGGGGGGGGGGGAGGGGAGAGAGAGTAAGGAAAGGAAATAGTGAGTGTGTGTGAGAGAGAGAGAGAGTGTGTGAGTGAAAGTGAGAAAGAGAGAGAGATTATTATAGTCTTAAATTTGTCCTAGTATTTTTCTCGTCAGTGTATTGTGCGGTTGTCTTGCGTGTGAAAAGTCCAGCTATTAATGTCTGTTTGGCTTTTAAGGGGGAGGTAGTTGCTTTTTCTTTACCCCCTTCTTCCCATTAGTTTTGAGTGTTCGCCCCCACTAGTCTGTCGATTTTAAGACCTTTCGCCCCATTTTTTTGTCAATAATAAGACCTTTCGTGCGATTTAGGTGTCTTATTTCATTTTCCTGGTTGGCGATAGCGAGCCTGTAAGTTCGGCCGGGACATTGTTCTAACAAAAAAGTACAAATTTATCTCAATGGGGGATCTAGATTTTTTTTTTTTTTTTTTTTTTTTTTTTTTTTTTTTTTTAACTTGATGGAGGCCTAGGGAGGAAACTATAATAATGATCACTTTATACATAAATAATAAAATATGGAACTCCTACCCTCTTAAGTCAATGTATTTTCGTTTGTTTATAAATACAGAAACGTATTTCGTAGTTTCCTGATTTGGGTAATTTATATAGAAAGTTAGCATTCTTTAGAGTATTCATAAAATATCGAGTAAAGGTATTTGCAACTAATTTGCTATATATAATACTGCATTAGTTTGTTTAGTTTCTTTTTTTAGTATCATATGGGACAACCAATTTTTTTGTTTTTATTTTTTTATTTCTTTATTATTTGTATTATTATTATTTTTTTTTTTTTTTTTTTTTTATGGTAGGAACAAGCCCAAAGTTACCTATCCTGATATAAATTATGTACATAAGTAATATTAGCCTTTTGTAGTTTTGCCTGATTCCTCGCCATTATTGTCACCTCTGATAGTGTGTGACGTGAACATATATTATACTGTAGATATCACACACTTTTAGAGTAGGCTATATTATAAGGTCGATATATTGTATAAGAAACTGACTACAAATATAAAAACACCATTGTGTTCTGGACATATTTATGTACTTCGTGCAAGTGTTTTCAACTGGACAATTTTGGAAAATAATCGGAAACCCGCCTAAATTAAAAAACCATTACATTATTACTGGTCGTAAATTGTCTTATACTCGTCATTACTCATATAAGCTTATTTATATTACAAATACAAGTAGCTTCGACTATCTATTCTGCATCTAATGAAGTAATACAGAAGGCAATCTATGCAATGGTTGTGAAGATATTGTTGGTCATAATAAAATATCCATCACGCGGTTCACGCGCAGCCTACCTCTTACCTACACAAATATATCGAGAGGCAGCGTTGCTAATGTCTGGTAGGTGGGTAACCCAATTATCCGCCACCCTGTATATATATATATATATATATAATTTATAATATTGAAAACAAATATATATAGGATGAGAAATACAAAAAAACTCGTAAATTTATGTAAGGGCTGGAAATAGATAAGTTTCCCCGGCCATCAGGTTGAAAGGATTGTGTATGGTAATCTTGAAAGAGGCTCATTATGGTAGTTTTACAAGGCTAATGAGAGGGAGGAGGAGATTTTTTTTTTTTTTTTTTTGGTTAAGGGAGCCCATCTCGCTTTTTCTCTCTCTCTCTCTCTCTCTCTCTCTCTCTCTCTCTCTCTCTCTTTGGCTTGTATCCATTCGGCCCCATTCAGCCAACTGCTTTAAGACGTTTACCCCCATCCAGGTGTCCATATTTACCTGTCAATATCCTGGCGAGCGGTAGCGAGCAGCCAGCATATATATATATTTTTTTTTTTTGACAGTAAGCTAAATGTGTAAAAAAAAATGACAGGAAGCTAAATGTGTAAACAAATTTGACAGTAAGCTAAAGGTGTAAAAAAAATTGACAGTAAGCTAAATGTGTAAAAAAAAAATTACCGCAAGCTAAATGTGTAAATTTTTCGATAGAAAAATGTCTCCAGAAGCCGGATTTCTCCATACAATGCTGGCTCGCTATCGCTCGCCAGGAAGAAATCGACATCTGGATGGGGAAAAACGTCTTAAAACAGTTGGCTGAATGGGGCCAAATAGATACATGCCAGGGAAAGAGAGAAAAGGAGAGCAAGATAAAAAAAAGATAGAAATATAATAACCCCCCCTTAATTTATGTAAGGGCTGGAAATAGATAAGTTTCCCCGGCCATCGGGTTGAAAGGATTGTGTATGGTAATCTTGAAAGAGGCTCATTATGGTCGTTTTACAAGGCTAATGGCAGCTAGGGTAATGGGAGGGAGGAGCAGGAGGAGGGTTTTATATAATGAGAGAAGATCCATATAGTTTACTCTGTCTCTGTGTAAATGTGTGTGTGTGTGTGTATGTGTGTGTGTGATTTCTCTCTTGGTCATTTTTTTTTTTTTTTTTTCTCGCACATTCTTACTCCTACTTACTCCCACACACTCTCTCTCTCTCTCTCTCTCTCTCTCTCTCTCTCTCTCTCTCTCTCACACACATCCCCCCCCCCCCCACACATACACATCATACGGCTGGCAACACTTATAATATTCTGGGTAACCTCAGTGCTTCACTTGGTTACCCTTACAATAATGCGATTATTAAGGGGGTTGGGCTTATTTTGTTGTCTATATATATATGTGTCACAGCTTGATTCCCATCAAGCTGTAAATATTACCCCCAAGACCCCCCTTCGAGATAAATTTGTACATTTTTCAATAGAAAGATGTCCCGGCCAAAGGCCCAAGATTACAGGCTCGTTATCGCTTGCCAGAAAAAAGTCGAAACCGAAATGACTCGAAAGGTCTTGATATTGACAAAGACAAGGGATGAAAGGTCTTAAAATTGCCAAACTAATGGGGCTAACCTCTTAATATTTCAAAACTAATGGGGCTAAACGTGAGGGAGAAGGGGTCCCCAAAAAACGACATACCTCCCCATAAACGTATACCCTGTAGTCTATTCAGTATGATCAGGCCAACGTCATGACCCCTAACCCCTTTAGCTAAAAAATGGGCAAGAGGAAATGGGCTGTAGATTTCTAAACCTATTTCCTGGTTGACTTTTCCCTTCTGGTATATAGGCTATGTCACCTCAATTGCTTTTGCCCTTTTTTTTTTTTTTTTTTTTTTTTTTTTTTTTTTTTTTTTTAAACTTGCAAGAAGTTAACCCTATTAGATGCAGGGCGGGCCAATTTGGAACCTCCCAGTTTTACTCCATTAGCTTGGAGATTTTAAGACGTTTCATCGCATTAGTTTGGCGATTATATGATGCTTCAACCCAATAAGGTGTCGATTTTTCCTGGGCGAACGATAGCGAGGCCGCAATTTGGGAGAAATCGGCCTTTGGCCGGGACATTTTTCTACCGAAAAATGTACACATTTAGCTTGAAGGGGGTCTGGGGTACGTTTTTTTAGTTTGAAGGGGGTTTGGAGAGGCGTCTTTCCAAGTCTAGCGGGTAAACTAGAAACACATTGTTCGAAAATGGCTAAAACAAATAAAAACTTCTAATAATTCAACAAAATACCATAATAACTCCCAAGACGTTGCACCAAATAGGGTTAAGGGTCACTATTTCTGGCCTACTTATAGTGAACACACTAACACGTATGTTAGGGGGAAGGGTTTTAGTTTGTTCCCTATATAGACCTCCATCAAGCTTAAAGCCGGTTCCTCTTAAATTACAGGCTCGCTATCGATCGCCAGGAAAACATCGACATCTAAATGGCACAAAAGGTCTAAAAAATTACAGAAATGGGGCGAAAAAAAAACAAAAAACAAGTGGAAAACTCTCCTTTTTTTTTTTTTTTTTTTTTTTTTTTTTTAAAAGAGACAATGAACGGAGGAAGGAAAAACACAGATAAAACAAAAAGGTCCATGTGCCTAAAGGCATCCTCCATTCATAAAATGTTTGTAACAACTGGATTTAAACATTTGTAGATTGTAAGTTTGTGGAAAGCAATTCGAGGGAAGTGAATTCCAAAGAGTAGTAGCTCTGGGGATAAATGAATTCTGATAGCAGAAGTTCTGCATTGTGGAGGAGAAAGTGTAAATTCATGGGCGCTCTCAGCTGCCCTAGTTCTACGGGGAAAGATGTGGAGAGGCGGCACAATTGAAGCAAGTTCCTCGGAACAATTACTGTGAAAATATCTGTAGAATAATGCAAGGGATGCAACGTTTCTTCGTATGGATAATGTAGGAAGGTCCTGTGTGATTGCAGGGTTATTGATTAATCTAATAGCTTTATTTTGAATTTTGTCCAACTGCCTCAATGCAACCACTCCACTCCTTAAGGAATATAAGCAAATATTGAACCTCGATATTAACTTGGGGGATGGTTCTGCAGTTACTAAAATTGAATTGGAAATTTTAGCCCTTTAGGATTATGGCACGCTTGACAGTTTATTCTAGCTATTATTAAAAGATTATATTCAGATTAGGAAGTACTTGTGAGAGGTTGACAGTCAATTAAAATATGTATTTCCATTTTGAGTACTAGAAATTCTTCCTAAATTTCATAAAATCGTGATAGCCCGAATACCCTAAAAATACGTTCTCAAATATGTATGTATTTATGTATGTATGTATGTATGTATGTATGTATGTATGTGTACTGTATGTGCAGTATGTAATGTATTTATATATGAAATGTACTGTATGTATGTTTGTAATGAATGTATGTATGTGATGTATATATGTGTGTAATGTATTGTCTATGTATGTAATGGTAAATATGTATGTATGTATGTATGTATTATTAGTGAGATAAAAATCAGATTATTCCTTCTTAATAGTGTGTGTTTTGTTGTTTGTAGTGTGATAAAGAAGTTCCCCCTCCTGCCTACAGCGCTTAATACCGGTACTCCCCCATAACTATCACTATAACATACCCATATACACTATCACTATAACATACCCATATACACTAGCTTACAGTGAGTAGGTGGTGGGGGGATGATAGTGATAGTTGCGGTGGTGGTGGTAGTAATAGTTGTGATTGTGACAGTGATATATGTGGTGATGGAGGTGGTTGTGGTTGTGGAGGTAGTGGTAGTGATAGTTTTGGTGGTGGTGGTAGTGATGGTGATATATATATGGTGGTGGTGATGGTTATGATAGTGAAAGTTGTTGGGGTAGTAATGGTTGTGATAGTGATAGTTGTGGTTGTGAAGGGGGTTGTGGTAGTGATTGTGGTGGTAGTGATAGTTGTGGTGGTAGTGGTAGTGATAGTTTTGGTGGTGGTGGTAGTGATGGTGATATATATGGTGGTGGTGATGGTTATGATAGTGAAAGTTGTTGGGGGTAGTAATGGTTGTGATAGTGATAGTTGTGGCAGTGATGGTTGTGGTAGTGGTAGTGATAGTTATGGCGGTAGTGGTGTGGTGGTGATGGTTACTGATAGTGAAAGTTGTTGGGGTAGTAATGGTTGTGATAGTGATAGTTGTGGCAGTGATGGTTGTGGTAGTGGTAGTGATAGTTGTGGTGGTGGTGGTAGTGGTGGTGATGGTTATGATAGTGAAAGTTGTTGGGGAAGTAATGGTTGTGATAGTGATAGTTGTGGCAGTGATGGTTGTGGTAGTGGTAGTGATAGTTGTGGTGGTGGTGGTAGTGGTGGTGATGGTTATGATAGTGAAAGTTGTTGGGGTAGTAATGGTTGTGATAGTAATAGTTGTGGCAGTGATGGTTGTGGTTGTGGTATGGTAGTGATAGTTGTGGTGGTGGTGATGGTTATGCTAGTGAAAGTTGTTGGGGTAGTAATGGTTGTGATAGTGATAGTTGTGGCAGTGATGGTTGTGGTTGTGGTTGTGGTGGTGGTGGTAGTGGTAGTGATGGTTATGATAGTGAAAGTTGTTGGGGTAGTAATGGTTGTGATAGTGATAGTTGTGGTAGTGATAGTAGTGGTGGTGGTTGTGATAGTGATAGTTGTGGTGGTGATAGTGATAGATATGGTGGTGTTGATGTTTAAGATAGTGAAAGTTGTGGTAGTGATTGATAATTGTCTTGGCTATAGGCTTAGCGGTAGTAGAATTATTTAACTGGCTGTGGTGATGGTGTTGGTGGTAATAATAACGATAATAATGGTAGTTAGAGGTGATGCACATATCCGAGTTATATAGTTTGTGTATTCCCTGATCTCTGTTGCTTGTAGTGTGATACAGAATTCCTACAGCCCTTGATTTCATTATCACCATAACACGCTCCAGCTTAGATAAAGTAGGTGATGGGCAGGTGTTGTGGGTGGTAGTAGTGGTTGTGGTTGTAGTGATAGTGATGTGGTTGTGGAGGTGATTGTGATAGTGATGGTTGTGGTTGTCATAGTTGTGGTGGTAAGAATTGCAATGGTGTTAGTTAGAGGTGATGTACATAACCGATATATATAGTATGTGTATTCCTTGTGGTGTGTTGTTCGTGGTATGGTAAAGAAGCTCTCCCCCCCCCCCCCCCCTGTGTCTACAGCTTTTAATACTCCTTACCTATCACCATAATAGATCCATATACACCACCATATCTATATAGGTGTTGGGAAGGTTTTGGTGAGGGTGGTTGTTGCGGTGGTGGTGAGGGTGATGGTAATGTTGTTTGTGGTAATGTTGGTGAAGTCGGTGGTGGTGACGATGGTGTTTGTGGTAGTGGTGGGGAAATGGGTGGTGGTGATTGTTGGTGTTGGTGGTATGGTAAGAATTATATTATTAGTGATGGTTGTTTGGGTGGTAGTGATATGGATGAAGGTGTCTGGCAGTAGATAAATAGATAGATAAACATGGATGATTGTTTTGGTGGTAAGCAGGGTAATAGCGGATATGCAAGTAATGTGATTCTCTCTCTCTCTCTCTCTCTCTCTCTCTCTCTCTCTCTCTCTCTCTCTCTCTCAGTGCAGATATTCTCTTTTAATCATAGCTATAACCATCACCATAACAAACCCATAAATCCTAGCTTAGATGAAGTAGGTGTGTGTGTGTGTGTGTGGGTATCATGTTTGTAGTATAATAAAGAAGGCCTATCCCGACCCTCAGTGCAGATAATCACTCTTAATACCAGTCATAACCATCACCATAACAGGCCCATATACACTCACTTACACTGAGTAGGTGTGTGTGTGTGTGTGTGTGTGTGTGTGTGTGTGTGTGTTAATACCAGTCATAACCATCACCATAACAGGCCCATATACACTCACTTACACTGAGTAGGTGTGGTGTTGTGGTGTGTGTTTGTGTAATACCAGTCATAACCATCACCATAACAGGCCCATATACACTCACTTACACTGAGTAGGTGTGTGTGTGTGTGTGTGTGTGTGTGTGTTAATACCAGTCATAACCATCACCATAACAGGCCCATATACACTCACTTACACTGAGTAGGTGTGTGTGTGTGTGTGTGTGTGTGTTATACCAGTCATAACCATCACCATAAACAGGCCCATATACACTCACTTACACTGAGTAGGGTGTGGTGTGTGTGTGTGTGTGTGTGTGTGTGTGTGTGTGTTAATACCAGTCAGTCACCATAACAGGCCCATATATCACACACTTACGTAGGTGTGTGTGTGTGTGTGTGTTAATACCAGTCATAACCATCACCATAACAGGCCCATATACACTCACTTACACTGAGTAGGTGTGTGTGTGTGTGTGTGTGTGTGTGTGTGTGTGTGTGTGTGTTAATACCAGTCATAACCATCACCATAACAGGCCCATATACACTCACTGACACTGAGTAGGTGTGTGTGTGTGTGTGTGTTAATACCAGTCATAACCATCACCATAACAGGCCCATATACACTCACTGACACTGAGTAGGGTGTGGTGTTGTGTTAATACCAGTCATAACCATCACCATAACAGGCCAATATACACTCACTGACACTGAGTAGGTGTGTGTGTGTGTGTGTGTGTGTGTGTGTGTGTGTGTGTGTGTGTGTGTGTGTGTGTGTGTGTGTGTGTGTGTGTGTGTTAATACCAGTCATAACCATCACCATAACAGGCCAATATACACTCACTGACACTGAGTAGGTGTGTGTGTGTGTGTGTGTGTGTTAATACCAGTCATAACCATCACCATAACAGGCCAATATACACTCACTGACACTGAGTATGTGTGTGTGTGTGTGTGTGTGTGTGTGTGTGTGTGTGTGTGTGTGTGTGTGTGTGTGTGTGTGTGTTAATACCAGTCATCACCATAACAGGCCCATATACACTCACTGACACTGAGTAGGTGTGTGTGTGTTAATACCAGTCATAACCATCACCATAACAGGCCCATATACACTCACTGACACTAAGTAGGTGTGTGTGTGTGTGTGTGTGTGGACGAACGGTTGTAGGTTTATTGGTACAAATCTCTGGATATTTGTAGGTTTACAGGTACATGAGGTTTGGGGCGACAGTTAATCGGTCTTTAAAATACGTTGAAATGGAGTGTTTTCGGTTAGGTTAGGTAAGTTAGGTTAGGTTAGGTTAGGTTAGTGGAATTTAGGTTTTAAAAATCGAAAAATGTACTCGTAAGCATGTCTGTGATAAACACACTGGTCTGTGTGTGTGTGTGTGTGGTGTGTGTGTGTGTGTGTGTGTGTGTTGTGGTGGGTGTGTGTGTTTGTGTGTGTGTTTGGGTGTGTGTTGTGTTGAAGGGGGTCTAGAGAAGAAACTAAACAAATAAAACAAATATAAAACATAAAACAAATAAATACGCCCATCTCCCCTTAACTAATAATGCCATGCCCGCCAGCTGTGACACGGGATGAAGTGGTGAGAGTTATGACAATGGTGGTGATATTGGGTAGTTAGTAGATGTTGGTGGTGATTGTTGTGATGATAGTGATGTTAGTGATATATTATAACAGGGGTGATTGCAGGTAATATATTCAACGTTGTATTTCCATGTGTGTGTCGTTGTAGTGTAATCAATAATATATGGACCCGACCCTCAGTGCAGATATTTGGTTATAATCAAAGGCATTACCTCACTTGTGTTCACCCCCGGACGTAAATTTAATCATATTCTGGTTTCTCATTTAGACGGAGGTCCTTAGTTTATAATTAGTTGTGGTTGTTGTTGATGATTGTGGTTAGTGGTGGTGATGGATGTGTGTGGTGGTAGTTGTGTGGTGGTGATGATGTGGTAGTGGTGATGGAGTGTGTGTGGTGGTAGTTGGGTTGGTGGTGATGGTTGTGGTAGTGGTGGTGATGGATGGTGTGTGGTGGTAGTTGTGTTGGTGGTGATGATTGTGGTAGTGTGGTGATGGAGTGTGTGTGGTGGTGTGGTGATAGTAGTGTTAAAGGGGGTGGTGGTAGTTGTGTTGTGGTGATGATTGTGGTAGTGGTGGTTGATGGAGTGTGTGTGGTGGTGATAGTAGTGTTAAGTGTGTGTGGTGGTAGTGTGTGGTGGTGATTGTGGTAGTGGTGGTGATGGAGTGTGTGCGGTGGTGATAGTAGTGTTAAAGTGTGTGTGTGGTTTGTGTTGGTGGTGATGAGTGGTAGTGGTGTGAGGAGTGTGTGTGGTGGTGATAGTAGTGTTAAGTGTGTGTGGTGGAGTTGTGTTGGTGGTGATGATTGTGGTAGTGGTGGTGATGGAGTGGTGGTGGTGATAGGGTGTTAAAGTGTGTGGTGGTTTGTGTGTTGGTGGTGATGCTTGTGGTAGTGGTGGTGAGGAGTGTGTGTGGTGGTGATAGTAGTGTTAACGTTGGTGTGGTGGTAGTTGTGGTTGTTGGTGATGATTGTGGTAGTGGTTGGTGATGGAGTGTGTGTGGTGGTGATAGTAGTGTTAAAGTGTGTGTGGTGGTAGTTGTGGTTGATTGATGATTGTGGTAGTGGTGGTGATGGAGTGTGTGTGGTGGGATAGTAGTGTGTGTGGGTGGTAGTTGTGGTGGTGGTGATGTTTGTGGTAGTGGTGGTGATGTTTGTGGGGGTAGTTGTGGTGGTGGTGATGATTGTGTAGTGGTGGTATTGTGGTGGTAGTTGTGTTGGTGGTGATGATTGTGGTAGTGGTGATGGAGTGTGGTGGTGGTAGTTGTGGTTGTTGTTGATGATTGTGTGTGGTGGTGATGGAGTAGTGTGTGGTGGTGATAGTGTGTTAAAGTGGTGTAGTGGTAGTTGTTGGTGGTGATGATTGTGGTAGTGGTGGTGATGAGTGTGTGTGGTGGTAGTTGTGTTGGTGGTGATGATTGTGGTAGTGGTGGTATGGGTGTGTGTGGTGGTAGTGTGTTGGGTGAGATTGTGGTAGTGGCGGTGATGGAGTGTGTGTGGTGGTAGTTGGGTTGCTGGTGATGATTGTCGTAGTGGTGCTGATGGAGTGTGTGGGTGGGATAGTAGTGTTAAAGTGTGTGTGGTGGTAGTTGTGTTGGTGGTGATGATTGTGGTAGTGGTGGTGATGGAGTGTGTGTGGTGGTGATAGTAGTGTTAAACTATCAGGTAGTAGGGGTAGGCAGCCCCGCCCAGGGAAGTACTACCGCCAAGGTTTCGGGAGACTCAGGGAATAGCCTGAATTCCATTTTCTCTCCCAGGCCTTGGTAGCTGGATACATATCTTTCTGCCTCACACATCAGGGGTATCAGGAAAACCCTCTTTATATACCATACACATCCAACTTCACGACATTGCCCTACATCGCTATCCTCTATCCATAAAATACTACTCTTCCCACTACATACCATACATGTAACACCATACACTTACCTTAAATATGGCAGTACAATTGTTAAGAGCAAACCTGGTGGTCCCTCGGATATCCACCCCCGGAAGGGTTGGGTTATTGACACAGGGCCCTCCCGGTCGTCATCATGCGACTGTGTCAAGAGCATTGCAACGTCCCAAAGCTGCTTGTCAGTACAGCTATTTCTTTAGTAATATAAGGGGACTTCACTCTAACATCAATTCTGTACACCAATTTCTTCAAGCAGAATCCCCTACTCTCCTTTTTTTGACAGAGACTCAAGTAACATCCACATCTGACACATCTAGATTTAATTTTCCAGGTTATCAACTGCTCCAAAATTAGACCTAAAGGTGGTGTATGTTGCTTCGCAAAATCCGAAATTGCCCTGGAGGAGGTTACTAGTTTCAATTGTCCCTATTTTGATTATTCTATATACAAATTAATTTCTGCTGGTAAATTTAAATACATATGTTTTGCATCTACCGTTCCCCAAATACTCCTCCAGAGCAAAGTCTTTTTGATTCTCTGTCCTCACAACTCAGTGTCCTCAACTTAAATGCTTCTTCTGAAATCACTGTGTTGGGTGATTTTAATGTCCATAATGTTGAATGGCTCACTCATTCAGCCAGGACTGATGATGCTGGTCTTGAATGTGAGCTATTTGCAGACTCATTTAATCTCATTCAACTAGTCAACCAACCCACCCGTGTACCAGATAATCCTAATCATAATTCCCACCTACTGGACTTATTTTTAACAACCAATTCAGAAAATTATGATGTTACAGTGAGGTCCCCAATTGGATCTTCTGATCACTGTCTGATACAGGCCACCTGTCTATCACCTACCACACCTTCCCACTCTGAACCTGTTTTGGTGACTAAATGGCATTACGATAGGGCAGACTGGGAGGGTCTTCAAGGTTTCTTTATTGATATTCCCTGGACCTCTTTCTTTTCTATGATGCACACTCCACCTTGAGCCACATACAAGATTTTGTAAAAATTGGAATGGAAACTTTTATTCCTCATCAAAAGTACAGTAAAAGATCTAATTCACCTAAATGGTGTGACCATAATTGTGCTAGAGTAACTGCACAAAAAGCAATACCCTACAATGCATACACAAGATCGGTAACACATGAAGCCTTTAATTACTTTAGAAACATCAGAAATCATGCCAAAACTGTATTAAACCTAACTAAATCAAACTTTCTCCATAAGCAGGCAAATAAACTTCTAAATAATCCAAATGATAACAAAATATTTTGGTCTACTCTTAACTCATTCAAATCCAACTTCACTACTGCTTCATCCATTCCACCATTAAAATCTCCGACTGGCAATCTTGTAAGTGACCCACGAGGTAAAGCTAACCTTCTTGCAGTTATTTTCTCCACCAACTCAACCTTAGATGACATAAATCAAGATGTCCCTGTACTTAATTTTAATTCACCTGAAATTCCCTCACTTAAGATCCACACCAGACAGGACAAAACTATGTTGCAGAATCTCTCAGTAGATAAGGCTCCTGGTCCAGATGAAATTCCTCCAATAGTACTTAAGAATTGCTCCTTGGTGCTCGCTCCTGTATTGGCAAAATTTTTCCGTCTGTGTACTCATACTCATGCTTCCCAGTACCCTGGAAAGAAGCAAACATCCATCCAGTTCCTAAAAAAGGTGCCTCTTCAGATCCATCAAACTACAGACCAATAGCTATAACTTCCACTCTTGGTAAAGTTTTTGAAATTATATTAAATAATCACATAATTAAGCATCTGGAGAATAATAAATTAATCAGTGATAGGCAATATGGTTTTAGACGATGTCGATCAACTGCAGACATTCTTTGCCTTCTTACGCATCAAATCAACCAAGCTACAGACCAACATGGTGAAACACAATACAATAGCACTGGATATATCAAAGGCATTTGATAGAGTCTGGCATCAATCCTTATTGTCGAAGATGTCACACTACGGCCTTGCATCATTAGTTCCACTAATTTTCTTTTATCTTCATAACAGAAAAATACGTGTAATGGTAGATGGCCTTTATTCTCAATTTCACTCAATAAATGCTGGTGTTCCCCAGGGATCAGTTTTGGCCCCAACTCTGTTCCTCCTTCATATCAATGATCTCATATCTACCACTCATAATCCAATACATTCCTACGCAGATGACTCAACACTCCACAGTTCCTTCACATTTACCAATTCTTTCACCCAACCCGATCTTATAAATTCAAAAATAAACACTGCAATTTCTCTGAACCGGGACCTTTCTAGAATTAATGAATGGGGACAAGAGAATCTAGTTTCCTTTAATGCACAGAAAACCAAGTACATTCAATTTTCTAACCGACAGAATCTCACTGACTCCCATATATTTTTTAATGATGTAAATATTCCCACTTCCCCTAGTATTGACATTCTCGGTGTAACATTAACTACTAACTTGAGCTGGACGCATTATGTTAGAAGCATTGCTAAGAATGCCTCTAAAAAACTGGGACTCCTGTACAGAGTTCGAGAATTCTTCACTGACGAGCAGTTGGCCGTAATATATAAAAGTCATGTGCGCTCTCAGATGGATTACTGTTCACCTCTGTGGGGTGGAAGTGGAGTGGTTGCATTGAGGCAGTTGGACAAAATTCAAAATAAAGCTATTAGATTAATCAATAACCCTGCAATCACACAGGACCTTCCTACATTAGCCATACGAAGAAACGTTGCATCCCTTGCATTATTCTACAGATATTTTCACAGCAATTGTTCCGAGGAACTTGCTTCAATTGTGCCGCCTCTCCACATCTTTCCCCGTAGAACTAGGGCAGGGCAGAGCGAACATGGATTTACACTTTCTCCTCCACAATGCAGAACTTCTGCTTATCAGAATTCATTTATCCCCAGAGCTACTACTCTTTGGAATTCACTTCCCTCGAATTGCTTTCCACAAACTTACAATCAACAAATGTTTAAATCCAGTTGTTACAAACATTTTATGAATGGAGGATGCCTTTAGGGTCACATGGACCCTTTTTGTTTTATCTGTGTGGTTTTTCCTTCCTCCGTATCTTAAAAAAAATATATATATATTCGTGTAGTTATCAAAAATAATATACTTAGCCAAAATTACATAAATGTTTTAAATGATTTTTCGACAGTGGGAAAAATGGAAGAAAGATTCGATTGTAAGTAATAGGTGTGGATTGATGAGGTGAGGGCCGCCAAAATATATTGTACTGGTAATCTTCAAAAGCAGAATATTTCGGTAAACTGACCATTGCCACAACTGTATAAATAATTTATTCGTTATTTTCTCTCATCATAATTATTTAAGAAAACTATAATATTTCTGGTTTGGGTGCAACCTTGCATTACCTTATCTGAGAAGACACAGCCATCAAAAATCTGTTTGTCATATGGTGGTCAGACAACTGTTGTCAAGAATGACATGTGTGAATAAATGTCTCAACAACCTGGCATGATTACACTTACTCTGAAATGCAAAATAATATCTATTTACATAAAGCATATACAAGTTCAGATTTCAAAGTCATGGAGCAATCCTAACCTCATAGAACGTATCCATACTTCAGCCGCATCGAAAGGGTTAAAAACCGGGGAAATACTAATGGCATAATGCGTAAAAAATCCCAATCAATTCCCCCCCCCATTAGCTGCAAACAAAGGGAAGAAGATAATTGCTGTTTTTATTATAACGAAAGTAATTTGTTTATGGCTGAGAACAATAGTTTGCCATATTTCAAAAGTAATGATAGTCTATACAAACCCTCAACTTTCAATATGGTGTATTTTTTAGTCCCCTTTTTATAAACACGAAAGTGGAAAGACCGAGTCGATACAACGTTGGTTGCCTCTTTGAGAAATAATCCATATTTCGAAAGATTCCAAAGATTAACAAAATTCACTATCAAAATTAAAACTAAGTGGGTAGCGTAATCGATTGTTTCGGAGGTAAACTTATAGAGTTTGACAACATTCAATACAAAATATATTTGTTGATGTTCCCTAAGGCTGCCTGGCCGAACGACCCCGAAGTCCCCTGAGGAAGGCTATGGCCACATCGGATGCGGGCTTTTCCCACAGAGCTGTCAGTGAGTGTAGATTGTGATTAGTTGGCACAAGTGGGTTGTGTGAAATGCATCCTTCTACATGATAGTGTTTAACTTGGTATGGGGTGCTGTGATTTTTACCATCCCGGCGAGGTGTCGACGATGGAGTCATCCAGTCACTCTTCTGATAGCTCAGAAGAGCTGGATGGTGTCCGCATCTCCGCCTGGCCAGGTGGCCTCTGTCCACTCGGCGAGGAAGGGAGGATTCGGAAGGATGGATTTCGGGAGGTGCGTGCTTGCAGCTAGCGGCGTGTTCGTGCAATGAGTGAGTGGATGGATCGACGAGAGATATGATTTATGGATGTGCTTCTGGAAGTTGGTTTGGGGTGGGCAGGGAGGGAGAAGAGGACAGTATTTGTGTGTGATACCGATGTGCTGTGTGTGTTGTTTTGGATATTTTTTTTTTTGTCTTCGTGTCCTGTGGGTGTGGTTGCCATGTTAGTGTAGGTGGGTTGGGTTTTGCATTCGGTTGGAGGCTGCTGCCAAGGAATTGAGTGCCTCTGATGTCCAGAATGGTCGGTTGACTTTTGAGTGGTTTTGGTTTTCTTGATGTAGGGGATCTGTGGGTGGAGTAGCTGTGCATCCTGTAATGATTTTTTAGGGCTTGATGTTATGAATGTTCTGTAAGGTCTTATTATGGTGTTTCAGCTAGATTAGAAGCCCAGGCTGGGCTTGCGTATTCCATCACTGATCTTAAGTATTGTTTATAACTTGGTGGTGTTTTCTTTGTTGTGTCCAAATGTGTGTTAGCAAGTGACCTGAGGGCGTTAAGTCTGGGTGGTCAGATTATTTTCGTGTTTGGGGGTGTGCTGTTTGAATGTCATATGCGTATCATATGTTTACTCCTAAGATTTTGGGTGAGTGTGTATGTGTTAGGGGTGTGTTGTTTATGGTATGTTTAGGGATGTATTCGTGTTTAGCCTGTCCAGCTTGTGAGCGGGTTGCGGTGGATTTGGCTGGGGCTAGATTAAGTTTGTTTGTAGTGCACCAGCCATGTAGTGAGGAGATAGGGTTGAAGGAGATCTGTTGCTGTGTCTGGGTCATAGTGTGTGCATGTGAGTGTTATGTCGTCTGCATAGGAGGCTAAGTTATTTGGGGTGTATTGGGTGTAGTTATATCGTGCATGTACAGATTGAAGAGTGCAGGCGATAGGACGGATCCTTGTGGGACTCCGTTTGGAAAGTTTCTGAAGCTTGCCTGCTAGGAAGTTGGCCAGCCACCTTTTTGCGTTGTTGTGCATGTTTGTGTTGTAGATTTTGTTTGTTAGGTTGTGGCGGGGGATGGCATCGAAGGCTTTACTAATGTCGAGTGTGGCTAATAGTGATCTGTGTGGTGGTCTAGCTGAGTTGATGCCATCAAAATCTCTTTGTGTAAGGTCTGTGAGAAGAGTGTTTGTGGAGTGCAGTGGCCTGAAGCCATGTTGTGTTGGAGCTAGGGGTAGGTCAGGTGTATTTAGTTGTAGTACAAGGCGTTCCATGACTTTGGAGGGGGTGCAAAGGAGTGTACAAAGTACAAAGGAGTACAAAGGAAATCAAGCAACAACAGATCTAGTGACCCTTCTAGGTTGCTTGTCCTCCAAAACACTGAGGATCAAGTGTCCAAACAGTGGTTTAGAGTGGGTAAGGGAACATTGGAAAGGGAAATACTGCCCTGGAACTAATGTCCGTGGCAGGATTAGGAAGTTAGTAGGGGACAGATGGGTTAGTAACTGAGGGGGGGATAAAATAAAGTTATTCATTTACAAACGCAGTCATACGCGGGTTTGATGCGAGATATTTGTCTAGGCGGAGTTTAAATGAATCAACGGTGATGCAGTCTATAACGTTTCGGGGAAGCCCATTCCACAAGTTGACAACTCGATTGAAGAAGAAATTCTTAGATTCGTGTGAGTTAAAAGATTTACCAAGAATTTTGCAACCGTTTCCCCGCGTGTAATTAGATTGGTCGATAGTGAAGTACTTACTACAGTTCATATTGTCGATGCCTTTGATGATTTTGAACACTTGAATTAAGTCACCTCTTAATCTGCGCTGGGTTAAAGGAAATAGATTTAATTCTCTAAGACGCTCTTCGTATGGTTTGTTCTTTAGGCTAGGTACATTTTGGTAACTCTACGTTGAACTCGTTCTAGCTTGTTTATAATCTTTTTGGTAATAAGGGCACCAGGATTGAACGCAGTATTCCAGAAGAGGGCGGACTAAAAAATTGTAAAGGGTTAGGATAACGTCTTTGGATTTATGCTCAAATGACCTGCCTATAAAGCCAATTATTTTGTTTGCCTTCTTAACAACTTCTGAACATTGTTGACTCGGTTTTAGGTTACTCGATATTGTTACTCCCAGATCGGTTTCTCTGTTTACATTCTTAAGCTGAGTGCCATTCAGCGAGAAGTTTTGCTTTCTCATTTAGGTATCCGACATGTAGTACTTTACATTTATCCGCATTGAAACTCATTGCCAAATTTGGGCCCAACATGACATTTATCTAGATTGTGTTGCATATCGCAACTTCTTCTTTGAGAGTACGCTATTTGCAATTTTTGTATCGTCAGCAAATTTTGAGATTGTGCAGGTGAGACCCTCATCTATGTCGTTGATGTAAAATAGAAAGAGAAATGGTCCTAGTACCGATCCCTGGGGTACCCCGCTACTTAAATTGGTCCATTTAGATGCCTTACCGTTTATGACTACCCCTAGCTTTCTGTGCCTGAGCCAATTATCTATCCATTTCAACACACCGTCTTGTATTCCATGCGCTTTTAGTTTTAGCAGTAAACGTTTGTGGGGAACTTTGTCAAAGGCCTTTTGAAAATCAAGGTATATAATATCTACAGCTTTACTCTCATCGTAGAGGTTGAGGATATCGTGGAAGAATCTAAGAGGTTAGTTAAACAGGAACGTTTTTTACGAAAGCCGTGTTGAATATCTTTAAGTATGTTATTTTCCTCTAAGTGATTTACGAGTCTGTCTCGTATGACCGTTTCTAGCATTTTACATGCAACTGAGGTTAAGCTAATTGGACGATAGTTACTGGGTAGGGATTTGCTGCCTTTTTTGAATATCGGTGTTACGTTGGCTAGCTTCCACTGATCGGGCATAGTTCCAGACTGCAAGGATTTATTGAATAGTAATGTCAGTGGTTTAGGGAGCTCATCCTTAGCTTCCTATAGAACTCTAGGCGAGATTGTATCAGGTCCAGGCGTTTTTATTTACCTTGAGTTTATCTAAACAATTCAATACTTCTCTCTCTGTAACGGTGTTATTGCTTAGAACATCTGAGATTATCAATCTGAATCGGCGATGGTGTAGGGTTATCACTGAGGTCTTCTGTTGTAAAAACTGATGCAAAGAAGGTATTGAGGGCATATCTCATTTGTTCTTCGTCTTTGGTGTATTCTCCATTTTCATCGACTAACGGTCCAACAGTTGAAGTAACAACTTTTTTCTTTCTGATATAACTATAGGATTCGTTTCGGGTTTGTTTTACTTTGATTCGCAATATGTAACTCTAAGGTCTTTTTACTTTGCTTAATTAACTTTTTGGCTTTGCGTCGTAGCTCTACAAATTTCACCCGTTCTTCGTCATTTTGTGAGGATTTTAATCTATCATAGCACATTTTTTAGCAAGCAGGCAGTTTGAAATATCTTTATTCCACCATTTGGGCTTATTATTATGGCCTGGACGCCGAGTTTTGATGGTATGCAGTCTTGCACTGCTTTTAGGTAAGTGGCTTCGAATAACTTCCAAGATGTATTTATGTCGTTATTGTGAATTAAAAAGCTCCAGTCAGTTTCTTTAAACATAGCTCTAAGTTTATGGAAGTTTGCTTTCTTGAAATTAGGGACTTTTTTCGATGCTACTATTTGGTTCGTTACTAGTAAACTTTTAAAGTGAAAGTTATCGTACGATGGTCGCTGTTACTGAATTCATCACCAACATTCAAATTCTCTATTAATTCTTCTTTTGTTGCAAGTACAATGTCAAGAACGTTATTACCACGGGTCGGCGTTCCAACAAATTGATAAAGCGAACTCTCTTGCAAGTTCGTATACAAGTCATGTCCGGAGTGTGAAGTAAGAGTATCGCCCCACTTGGTCACAGGTAAATTAAAGTCACCAAAAATTACGGTATCTTGTGAGTTACTTACATCTGCAATTTGTTCGTAAATTTCTAGGTCAGTTTGCACTGATTGAGCTGGAGGTCTGTATATTAATGCAAGTATTATGTTGGTACCTTTATTATTCTTTATTAGCACAAAAGATGCGTCGACGTTCACAATTTGAGGTTTTGACAGGAGGGTAGGGTTAAGACTTTCTTTGATCTAGACTAACAGGCCACCTCCATTTCGATTTATTCGGCTTTTCTCAAACATTACATAACCGGGAAGTGAATACTCTGCTAAAAAGTCTCTATCTTCTGTATTGAGCCAAGATTCTGTTATGCCAATCACATCATAATTTTCTGTAAACACTAGCTCCTCTAAATCTGAAAATTTATTGCGTATGCTACGAGCGTTTGCATAGAAAACCTTTAAATTTGTTATTTTAGACTCACGGTAACGCTCTTTAATAATATTTTTGGTTCTTGTTCGTGATCTACATTTCTGTTCATGGCTGTCCTCGGTCCTCGCTGTCCTTCGGTCCTTATCGCTGGTGGTCCTCGGTTTGCCTCTGTTTTTTTCTTGGCGTTGGATGATTTATGTCACTGCTGCTTCTTCTCGGATGGCGTTTTTTGATCCATGGCTGCGGACTGCTTCGTGTAGGAGACGACCCATGCGTGCTGAACCCACAGGGTTTAGATGAGTGCCATCCTTGGGCGGAACATAGTAGGCTGGTTGTAGAAGTTGTCCCAGAGGTTGATGAATTCAACTTCTTCCCTCAGACACAAATGTTTTAGTCGGCTATTTGTGCTGAAAGCCTTGTCGTAGAATTTGTCAGGTGCGTCGATCTTGGGGAGAATGCCTGAGGATGATGATATTCCTTGACATTGTTTTTTGTAGTGCTGGATCATCTTGCGATATTTCTCCATCAACTCTTCGGATCTGGTGCGCATGACGTCCTTTGGACCAGCCTGGATGACAAAAAGGGTTATTTCATTTGCATCCTTTGTGGTATCTTCGAAGGGCTTCCACAATGTCGTCCAGTCCAGCTCCTGGGATGCAAAATCTTTTTCGTTGATTTGGGACTCTGGTCGCAGAACTCTTCGACCTGTCCTCGTAGGATGGAATCCCCAACGAGCCTGGTCTCTTCTGGTTCGTCTTCCATCTCTACCAATATCTCAAATCTGTTGGACATTGTGACTGGTAGATGAGACCTTTTTCTGCGTTGGCCGTGCACCGTTCCTCACTGGTGTAAATCCGGAAACCTGTGGTGGGCGGGACTCTAACGTACAGGTCGGGGAGAGGAGTGGTTAGAACGGGGGCGAGGGGTTGGTACTGTTCGTGCTAGCAGGCTTCTTGCACGAGGAGTGGGGGAGAGACTAAGGGGAACAGGGCGGCTGTCCTGGTTTGTTGTCGGCTCAGGTTCAACAGAAGCATCTGCTGCAGTGTCTACTGCAGGTGTTGGATTGTTGGCAGATGACGTTGGGGCGGTGGTGGATGCTGGAGTTGAAACAATTTGAGTTAGTGGTACTCCAACGTTGAGTGTTACAAACTCTTGGAGTGATTCCAGCTTCCTGGTGAGGGCGTTGATCTTGTTGAGGGCTTCATCCAATTTTGCTGTCAAATCCCCTCGTTGCTGGCAGAGTCGGCAGACTTGTGGATCGGCAGGAGCAAACATGGAAGCACCAAACCTACCGGCGCAGTTCGTACAGGCACGAGGCATGGTGACGATCACTTTCTTCAGTTCACTTCACTCACTTAAAAACACTTAACTCACTTTAAAAACACTAAACTCACTTTAAAAAAAAAAGTGAGGAGGGTAGCGTGGGGTCTTGTTGTTTTTGATGATCCATGTTCCAGATGTCTGGTATTGTGTGTGTGAATAACTGTAGTTTGATATGTTAGTGAGTGCTTGTATGCCTTGTGTCTGAGGTGTATGTTTAGCCTAGGCCACAGGCGGGTGAGTGCTTGAGATTGTTGATGATGTGCTTTTTGATGTGGTGAAGGGTGTGTATAGTCAGGGTTTGTTGGGAATTGTCTCTTACGTCGGATGACACTCGGTCATCTTTGTGGGGTTTAGGTGGCTGAATGTGGGAGTGATGATGAGAGTGTTTGCTTGATTGTTTACATGAAGGAGTAGAGTCTGTTGTTGTGATTGCAAATGTGATTGTGTTGTGTTGCTGTTGGAAAGTGTGATGCTGTTTAGTGTTTTATATAATATTTTTTGGGGATTTGTTTTGTGATCAAGTGAATTGTACGATTCCAATGTAGGTTTTTGTTTTCTTGTATTGGTATTGGGTGTTGAATGCTTGGATTTGTTGTGTGATGTCTTGTGTGTGGGGTGCTGGGGAGTTTCAGTATGTCGCATTATCTGATGAGGATTTGAATTTCTGGTGTGCAGTTGGGGTTGTGTCTTTTTCTTGCCTCTTGGAATGTGTTTCTTGTGAGATTTTGGATAGTTTTATTGAGTATGTGTACAGCATTTTGATGTTAGTGATGGGTACGCTGCTTAGAGTTGTGAAGTGTTGTTCTGTCTCATTTGTGAATGCTTCCCAGTTAGCTCTTTTATATTGGTGTAAGTTGTTTGTGGCTAGCTTGGTGATTCTGGTTTTGGTGGGATAATGTTCGGAAGGTGGTCAGAGCCTAAGGTTCTAACCACCCTCCAGATGTTGTGGGGGCGAGTTCTGGGGAGCAGTAGGTGAGTCTGGAGATGAGGGGTTATAGAGGGCTTGGTGGGGAATATGGGTATGTTGATGGATGTCGTTAAGGATGATGAGGCTATGTTTTTGTGTTATTACCAGTCCTCTGTCTGTGTCGGGGTTGTCGACAAACCAGGCCGACGTCTTTGCGTGGAAGTCACCACCCAGGATGATGTGTGGGGTGTTTGTGATCCGTTGTAATTGTGTCTGTAATTCATTGGGTATTGTAGGGGATGTTTGGAGAGGGATGTATGTGTTTGTGATATATTTGTAATCAATGATAGTTATAACACTTGCGAAAATGGATTTAAATCAATAACCAAGGTGGCGAAATTAGAGGCTACAAAAAGTGTCTTCACCTACATTTTGGTAAGCAAGAAATATCAAAAGCCAGGAAATGTAGTGAAGAACAACACACCCAATATTAAAACAAAAGAGGCTTGACCATTATCTAGAGGAGTTTGGAGTAATGTAAACAACAATTAGATGCCTTCACTATCTGCTGTTTCTTTTTCCTAACTTCAACTAAATGAATCCGGAGGGAGTTTTGGGTGTGTAGAGTCTTTTGCTGTGCTGCCTATGTTTGCAACTTAATAGCAACTATTATACTAGAATGAACACCTGTATATGGACTGCAAAGCTAGTGTTCTTTCTTTTTGTACAGTATATATATATATATATATTGCACAATGACCAGGGTCTTTTAGGAGTAACTAGACGGTTACGTTAGTGGCGCCTGACTTATTAAAGCAGCTGTGCCAAGTCTAGTATTATAAAGACCTGGTATTGTGAGTTTCACTCCGATACCCTTCCAATTACTCATGCCTAGTTTTGCCGTGCCTCTAAGTATGTTTGTCTCAATAAACATTTGGGTAGAATGAGCCAATAGAGTGTTACTAGTTTCGTGTATGAAGTTATGTTTTAAGGGCAACGCTGTAATTTTGATGCTAGGCGTGGTAAGGTAGGAAGTGGAGGGGGGCGAGCTGCTCCCGTCTCGGGGAGGGAGGGAGGGGGCGGCCAGCGTGCCTGCCCCATCAGTTTCATTTAATTATGTGACCATTGCAAGTTTAGTTGTGTTGCAATATCAAGATGTACTTTATTTTATCTGCCACACTGTTTTAGTTACTTTGTTAACACAGCAATACTATAGTATAAGTTATTCTTGTGAAGTTTCTTAGTGTTATCATATCGTGTAGTGATATATTGCAACTCTCTTAGTTTGAGCCTGGCTCCCGCTAGCATCGCCAGGGCCAGGCCTCGCCATTCTCTTGTGGGCGGTCAGACAGTATAGGTGGTGGTAGCCCTCTCTAGTGGTACACCAGTCTGCCCCTGTTTATTTTTCCTTGCTTGCATAAGAGTAACGTAACGTAATTAACAGAGAATCCTAGAGATCTAGTTCTCCCTTTTTTATTATTCCTTTCCTCTGATCAGCATTTTACTATCTTTCCATTTTCATCATATATTCTAAACATTCGGTGGCTACTTCGGAATTCGTGATAGGGAAGAGCTGGGAGGTTTGCCGGGGTCCTTACTAATAAGCACTGGTAATCCCATAGACAATCCACACACATACACATCCATAATCCCTACATCTTGTTCCCAGTGTTTGTGCTTAGGACCCGGTAACAGCCTTGACGGTTCTGCCTCAGCACTTGTGTGTTCCCTATCTCGGGTTTCGAACTGAGGCAACGGCGTGTTTAATATTAATCAGGAATCCAGCTTCAGTCTGGACCCCCCCCCCCCCCCCCATAGTTAAGTGAGTGTGGGAGGTGGACTCTAAGAGTTCATAGTTTCGGGCGGTTACTCACTGGGGGGCCCAGGTTGAAGCAGGATATATTGGTGTGATATTAGAGATGGTCAGGGCAACTTGCTTCCACTAATATCACCCCGAGGTTAGTAGTCATATTAGGACACTGCCTTGTATTGTTAGTTCATTATATGTATGCAATATTATTATGTGCAACTCTCTTGGGTTGAGAGTGGATTACCGTTGGCTGGTTTGCGCACGGTTTAGTACTGTCAAAGGCGCGCATAGCCTGTTCTGCTCGAAGTACACCTGCACTCTTTTTTCGTTGTCTGCTGGTAGCCTATATGTATTCAACTGTTTTGATTATCCAACCCAGCATTGCTAATCCCGGTGTTGGTTTAGAGTTCTCGTAGCTAGTGAGTTAAATGACTATTTCTGTTCTACTTATTATTCGGAGTAGGAGCAGGGTAGTGTGCACCTTAAGCCCTGAGAAGAGCCTGGAAGCTTTCATAAAGCTCTTACCTGTTGCGTCGTGGTGGTGTTTGGCAGAGAGACAAGGTGCATTGGCATTAGGCATTATTTTCGTATACCGTCTCTAAACAACTGAGGTCCAGATTCGTAACAGTGGCGACCTTGCCTAGGATAATCAGAATAGCACCAGCAGTATTAATAGGATTGATTTTGATCAGAGGATTTCTTTTTAGAATAGGTGTCTAGCATTTATATTTTACTATGTGTTACGACCTGGCACTCGGGTACACAAGGGCTCTCAATCAGGACTCGAATACGGCTCGCTGCCACAACGGAAACACACGATCCCAACCCCTGAGTACTGCCAGCCGAACAAAAAACACCAATACCCTCCAGAGTTCAATCTGCTATAACGGGGTATACAAGAACTCGGTACTAGTGTTCAACAACTGACTAATAAAGAGACAGGAATTCTCTAGTCTGGTCAACAATCAAACAAAGAAGTAAGAAACAACAACACCAAAGAATAGTGTTGGCCGAAGCCAAAGTAATCCACCCTTGACTAAGAACTTAAGAAGTCCTCCACCCTCTACTTCGGATCGGCACTATTACGTTACGTTAATTAATAGTCCTTAAGCATCGAGCAAGGAATCTTCTGAAAAAAGTTAGATGCTTCTCGGATGCTCGTAGAAGTACGTATCGGATTTTGAACAGTAATTCAATAAGAAAAACACTGGCAATTAAATACTATTAAAGGTTTAAATTGGCATAAGAATAATTAAAAGAATATGCAATAGTAAATGGCAAACATTAAAAAGAAGTACTCCGCAAATGCAACGTCAATAGCCTACTCGGATTGTGCTCGTGGGCCACTAATCACTAAAGTAGCCAAGCTTGCAACACATGAAATCAATAGTGCATAAACAATATCATACATAAGGAAAGCTTCAATACTATTCTGTATCTACTAATCGAGTAAAGTCTAGCTGGGGTACTGTGGGCAAAAGGTAGCAGTGACTGAGCAAAAACGGCTCGTAGCCTAGCGAAGTCCTCACAACTGTTTAAAGTATTACGTTAATACTAACAAGTGCACTTTGAGAAATCCAGATCCCTTGTATCTGGTTTTCTCCCGGCTCCTTGACAAAGTAAAACAAGCTGTTAATAAAATACAGGGTGGTTAGGCTCTTGCCCTCACGCACTGTAAATTATTAACTCAACACAGTCAGCCGCGAAGACAACCTAGGCTTCACTGAACCGAAACGAGTATGCAGGTTTATCGCTTAACCACTGCATCAAACAACAACTCGTAACACAGAAAAGCCTTACCCCAGTCTAGCATAAAACAGGAATAATAATAATAACACACAGGGAAATGCATAGACAAGTGCAACAAACATAAATCCATCCTATTCTAAGTTAACCCTTCCAAAATAGGCTATCTAATAGGCATGTATCTCATGAGAACTCAAGCGATAATACGTTGGCTGACTAGCTCTGCACCAACGGGACCATGGAAGTTAAAAAGGGTAGGGAAAAGAGGAGATAAGAATGTAAGGTAGTAGAGAAAGTTCACATCAGTCAGAAGAATATATATAGTTAGCAAGGGAAATGAGAAGTCGCTCTGCCTAATGAGTTCTGATCAAAAAATGGCTAGACTTCCCTTTTTATACTCGGCCCTCTAGTGAGCCCAACGTGAACTACTAAGGACCACCCACTGACAATCATTACGTAATTTCTCTCTCTCCTCTGGGATAGACAAAGGCTTATCTAGCACTGAGGGGAGGGGGGAGGGGGGGGGGGGGGTGCTAGTGAGTTAGGCCCACCTCCCGCATGGCGCACCCACTGACCCCCAACTGTGGCTGCTGCTTCTCCCATCATTACAAATAAGTTTTACACACAATACTTATAACTAATGATATAAAATAGAACTCGTTGACTCAGATGAAAACAAAATACATATTCATATTACTTATAGTACAACGGCTCACATGAACTAAGTTAGGAAACTCTACATAGGCTACAGCCAAAGTTCCTGCCCTGACGATCCTAGCGAGAGTGGGGCATGACTAGGCGTTCTGTACAGCATGCTCACACTGGACATGCGTCACACCTCCCCCAAGATTTTACTTGCTCAACCCTGAGCTAAAATCTGACAAACACAGAACCCCATCAAGCCCCTCACGCCCAGCGACCGCATGGCACTAAAACAAAGCTGAGTTTATCACCAAAACACATCTTATTATTAACCAAAAATTCACATTTTATAACTCCTCCCAACAATAGCAAAAAGACAATATCATGCTCCCAGAGCGAGCTTACAGCAGCTCAGCCGTTTGATAGTTCGTGGACTACTCAAACTCTATAGGCTATGACAAACTTATACGATTACCTATATCAAAAGAAAGAGTTTTTTATATGATTTTTATATTTTAATATGTTTTTCCCGGCTGCACTATAAGGGCAGCCTATTTTCCTCCACTCAAACCCACACACCTGTGATAGCCTACGACTGATCATCCACCCTTGATAAACAATCCGCGATCACATTGTCACATCCAGCAATATGACGGATGTCCAGGTTATACTCCTGCAACATCAAAGACCACCTGGTCAGTCTCATATTGCGATTGTGAAATTGATTCAGGAATCTCAAAGGGTGATGATCAGTGTAGATAACCACGACTGGGCCATAGGCTGGAACATACACCTCGAAGTGCCTGAGCGACAGCACAATCGCCGGTAATTCCTTTTCTATTGTAGAATAGTTCTTTTGTGCAGCATTGAACTTCTTAGAAAAGAAACTTACTGGGTGTTCCACACCTTCATTGTCTGTCTGTAGCAAGACTGCACCAGCCCCTACACCACTAGCATCTGTTGCCAGCTGAAAAGGCCTGTTAAAGTCTGGGGCCCTGAGTATCGGGTGAGTACATAGCAAATGTTTCACCAAAGTGAAAGCCTTTTCACACTCAGGTGCCCACAAAAACTTTTGTCTTTAGATAACAAATCTGTGAGAGGTGCCAACACCGTTGAGTAACCTTTTATGAAGCGTCTGTAGTAGCCTATCATACCCAAGAATCTCATAATCTGCTTCTTGGTTGTTGGGTGCGGAAATTTATTGATAGCCTGTACCTTGTTCTGAGGAGGGCACACCTGTCCCCTTCCCACTACAAACCCAAGGTACTGCACAGTGGCTTTTACGAAGTCACACTTTGCCAAATTTACTACCAGACCTGCTTCACTAAGTTTCCGGAACAAGGTCTCAAGGTGCTCACAATAGCTCTCAAAGTCGTCATCATAAATAATTACATCGTCCAAATATACGGTGCAATTTGGAATGTCCTTTACAATTTCATTCATCAGGTTCTGAAACGTTGCTGGTGCATTCTTAAGTCCGTAAGGCATAACATTGCACCGGTAGGTACTCCCGTCCACAACAAAACCACATACCTCTTTAGCACGCTCGGACAAAGGTACTTGCCAGTAACCTTTTACTAAATCTACTTTAGACAAAAAACTAGCATTACCAATTTTGTCAACACTATCATCAACCCGAGGAAGAGGATATGGGTTAGTTGGAGTCAAACCGTTTAACCTACGGAAATCAATACAAAAGCGTACCTTGCCATCTGGCTTAGGCTGCAGTGTTACAGGGGAAGTCCACTTAACTGTGCCTTTCTCTATCAACCCTCTACCGAGCATATACTCCAACTCATCCCTCAGAGCTGGTAGTTTTATGGGGGGCACACGGTACGGGATTGACTTAAAGGGTAGATGGTCCCCCACGTCAACATCATGCATAGCCTGAGTAGTGAGGCCTGGGTGTTCAGCAAATACAGTGGGGTATGAACCGAACAACTGACTGATATCATCAAACTGCGGCTCAGGCAAATGAGCTATAGCCTCGTCAGCCCTTAGGCTCGAGTTCCCCGCCCACTGATCCGCTGAAACATGTTGATCCCAGCTATCCTCCTCTGAAGCTTGACTGTCCCCCTCTCCTTCTCCACCACGGCCGCAACAAGCCAACACAGGGACAGTGAGAGGCTCAGAGGGGCGCCTCACATACTCTTTAATAAGGTTCACGTGACATAACTTGTTCTTTTTCCTCCTGTCTGGAGTGGCAACAAGGTAATCTAAGTCTGAAATTTTTTCTAAAATTTTATAAGGTCCAGTGTACTTCGCAGAGAGGGGGTTACCAACCAAAGGCAACAAAATTAATACCTCTTGTCCTACAGTGAACTTCCGGAGCCTCACTTTGCGATCATACCTGTCCTTCATCAAAGCTTGTGATTCTATCAAATTTCTACCTGCCATCTCCAGACTCTTAAGCATGCGCTCACGGCTTTCAAGCACATACTTTAATAATGGACAAGGCTGCACAGTCCCCTCCCAAATTTCTTTCAGCATGTTAAGGGGGCCCCTGACACGGTGTCCAAAAATCAGCTCGTTTGGACTAAATCCCAGGCTCTCACCTGGTACCTCCCGAGCAGCAAACCGCACATAAGGCAATCCAAGATCCCAATCCATACCGTTGTCAGCACAATAACACCTGAGCATGCTTTTAAGTGTAGCATGCCACCGCTCAAGCACCCCTTGACTCTCAGGGTGATACGCTGACGATACTACTGCTCGTATCCCATGCTGTTGCATTGTTTGCTTGAACATGTTGGAGGTGAAATTAGATCCCTGATCAGACTGAATCTCCTCCGGGTACCCGTACCTTGAGAAGTACCACAACAAGTTACTGACTACCGTCTTAGCCATTCCATTTTTCATAGGGTATGCATCGGGGTATCTAGTGGCAACATCCATTATGGTTAACAAAAATTTATTTCCCGCCTTAGTGGGAGGGAGTGGACCAACCATGTCAACAATAATTTTACTAAAGGGTGGCCCAATCACAGGAATAGGGTGTAACGGAGCCTTAGGAATAACTTGGTTCGGTTTCCCGACACGTTGACAAATATCACGGGAGTTTATCCATGACTGCACATGAGATTTCATCCCCGGCCACCAAAACAATTTCCCCAAAGCCGCCACCGTTTTTCTCACCCCTAGATGTCCTGACAGTGGTGTGTCATGCGCCAACCTCAGTAGGCTATCCCTGCACTCCCGTGGCACCACCAACTGGTCCACTACTCCGGACCCCTTTTGCCAACTACGTTTAGGGTCTTGAAAACGCCTATAAAGGATGCCTTCTAAATAAAAAAAATCTCCTGGCTGTGCATCGCCGTCCTCGTCGAGCTCTACAGCTCCATTAGCACACGTTTGGAGCTCAGGGTCCTCTAGTTGCAACGACGTATATCTGAGGGTGCCAAGCGATCTAACTGCTCCCGGAGCAATGCATGACCTTCCCCGATACTGGGCTGCTCTCTCTCGATGTACATAACGTTGCTGTCGTGGAGACTCGTCATGCCCAGCCTCGTCACTCTCGATGACAGGCCCAGGGGCTACTCCAGAATTAAGTAATGGTGCTAATACTGAATCACCCAGGAGAGCCGCCGAGTCAAAACTCTTAAAACCAACTCCAGCTTTAGCCTCCTCCTGTTGATCGTTCCTCCGCTGGTCTGAAGACGGAGGACTAGGCTGTGACACTTTAGCTGCCCGAGCTCGGGTGACAACACACGCCATGGGTTGTGTCTGGCACCGCTCGACCCACTCTTGCTCTTCCCTACTCACGTCGGCCGGCCTCTCGGCAACGACTAAGGGTAGAACCTCAGAAGCGGGCATTGCAAAGTCGTTGCCGAGAAGAAGGTCGACGCCCTCCACTGGCAGTTTCTCCACAATCCCGACATCCAATTCACGTGCCACACCATCCACCTCCAACTCCAACCGCACCAGCGGGTATGACCGAGTTGCATTAATACCCTGCACCACTACCACCCGAGCCGCGTTTATAGGGTAGCCAGTCAAGTTTTTCATCAGAGTCTGGGAAGCACCTGTATCACGCAAGACCTCTACTCCATGCTTGCGCCCCGCCCACATCACGCAACCCCGCCCTCTATGGTCGCAAAAAACATCCTGAGCAGGGTTCGAGCCTCCCAGGTGCTTCTGCATTGGCTGTGCCTCAGCCTCTGACGAACTGCCCCAGGCAAACTCAGATGACTTCGGAGACACACCAATGTTGCAGGCCAAAGACACAGCTGCTGTAGGTGGTTTGCTAGGACAGACTCTTGCAAAGTGCCCCTTTTTATGACAATGATAACACTCCCAACTCCCCTTTGGGCTTCCCTTGGTACTGGGAAGGGCCCGGCCCCTTCTTAAATGGGACGGTGCTAGTCTTGTGGTCAGTCTTGGTATCATGGCTCTTGTACTTGTTTGCATAAGGTATATCACTAACTCGGGGGGGGTGGGGCGTCACTCCTCTTGTTACCTGCCTCACTACGCTGGGCAGACCCGCACCCACGAATTAGTGATAGCCGGAGGTCAGCCATCTCAGCTGCCTCCTGTAGAGTTTTTGGGTTCTTTTCTTTAATAGTTAGTCATTTCTGCACCAGTACACTTATAAAACTGCTCGAGCAGAAACAGCTCGGTCAACTGTTCGGCCGTCTCAGCTTTCTCAGAACGTGTCCAGTTTTTAAGTGCATCTTTTAAGTCCCGGGCATGTTCAAGAAAGGTCGCCTCCCTAGTCTTTGTAACACCCCGAAACTTCAATCGATATGTTTCCGGTTGCAACTTGTATGCCCGTAGGACAGCTCTCTTCAATTCTGGGTAGTCAATGCAAGACTCTAAAGGCAGTGCATCATAAGCCTTCAGACCCTTACCCGTAAGTCTTGAGGAGACTAGAGCTGCCCACTTCTCTTCAGGCCAATTATGCTCCCTACATTTCTTCTCAAAACGATTACAAAATTCTGTGACTTCAGTTTCACTAAATACCGGCACCAATTTGACTAATTGGGCCAAGGACTGTTCTCTTACTTGGCCCTCACGGCCCATCCAAGTCCCTGTCGACTCTGCACGAGACTTATCTAAATCTAATTTAGCACAATATTTCTCCGAGTCGTACCTAAGCTCAGCCTCATGCCTCCTAACATCAATCTCATGCCTCCTGGTCTCATTCTCCTGCCTCCTGGTCTCATCTCCTGCTTCCTAGCCTCAATCTCCTGCTTCCTAGCCTCAATCTTAGCAAGCTCAAGTCTAAATACCATATCTGGAGACAGGCAGGAAGAGGGAGCTGCCACTACTGAAGGAGGGGGGGCAAAAACTGGGGAACCACCATGTGCACCACCCGAGGGCACTCCAATCTGCCAATTCTCATCCCTCTGTGGGAGAGTGCTAACCTCCGGTAACTGAGTGGACGGCACTGTGGGAGTCGAGTGAGAGGGGATCTGGGGAGGAACCCCCCAAACGCCCTCTCCTCCGAAACCCCATGTCGCCCACGCAACACCCAGGAAATCAGCTCCCCATGGGACATCCCTACTACATTGGAAAAACATTGCCCAAAACCTTGGCTATCAGGTGCAAGCCACAAACATCCACCCCAGTCAGCCTCTCCTCCGTCACGTGGTACCGCTTACTCACAAAAACTCTAGCATCCTCCTCACTGGTTACTAACGGCACACCTTCAAATGGCATCTCTCGCTCATCGTCAGTGCTAATGCACGACATACTGAAGTCCACAAAAAATTCTCGAGACAAAAGTGTTAAACTTCCTATGCAAGCACTAATTACTAAATTAACTGGAGTCTCTTAAATGCTTTACTAATTGCCATACAAAAAAAAATATTCTTCAATATGCACGCTAAAATACAAACAAACAAATGTTGTACAACTCTGCAAAAATGTATACTGTTCACAAAATCCTAAGCAAGGTCGCCATTTGTTATGACCTGGCACTCGGGTACACAAGGGCTCTCAATCAGGACTCGAATACGGCTCGCTGCCACAACGGAAACACACGATCCCAACCCCTGAGTACTGCCAGCCGAACAAAAAACACCAATACCCTCCAGAGTTCAATCTGCTATAACGGGGTATACAAGAACTCGGTACTAGTGTTCAACAACAGACTAATAAAGAGACAGGAATTATCTAGTCTGGTCAACAATCAAACAAAGAAGTAAGAAACAACAACACCAAAGAATAGTGTTAGCCGAAGTAATCCACCCTTGACTTAGAACTTAAGAAGTCCTCCACCCTCTACTTCGGATCGGCACTATTACGTTACGTTAATTAATAGTCCTTAAGCATCGAGCAAGGAATCTTCTGAAAAAGTTAGATGCTTCTCGGATGCTCGTAAGAAGTACGTATCGGATTTTGAACAGTAATTCAATAAGAAAAACACTGGCAATTAAATACTATTAAAGGTTTAAATTGGCATAAGAATAATTAAAAGAATATGCAATAGTAAATGGCAAACATTAAAAAGAAGTACTCCGCAAATGCAACGGCAATAGCCTACTCGGATTGTGCTCGTGGGCCACTAATCACTAAAGTAGCCAAGCTTGCAACACATGAAATCAATAGTGCATAAACAATATCATACATAAGGAAAGCTTCAATACTATTCTGTATCTACTAATCGAGTAAAGTCTAGCTGGGGTACTGTGGGCAAAAGGTAGCATAAACGGCTCGTAGCCTAGCGAAGTCCTCACAACTGTTTAAAGTATTATGTTAACACTAACAAGTGCACTTTGAGAAATCCAGATCCCTTGTATCTGGTTTTCTCCCGGCTCCTTGACAAAGTAAAAACAAGCTGTTAATAAAATACAGGGTGGTTAGGCTCTTGCCCTCACGCACTGTAAATTATTAACTCAACACAGTCAGCCGCGAAGACAACCTAGGCTTCACTGAACCGAAACGAGTATGCAGGTTTATCGCTTAACCACTGCATCAAACAACAACTCGTAACACAGAAAAGCCTTACCCCAGTCTAGCATTACCTAGACTAGCAGAAAACAGGAATAATAATAATAACACACAGGGAAATGCATAGACAAGTGCAACAAACATAAATCAATCCTATTCTAAGTTAACCCTTCCAAAATAGGCTATCTAATAGGCATGTATCTCATGAGAACTCAAGCGATAATACGTTGGCTGACTAGCTCTGCACCAACGGGACCATGGAAGTTAAAAAGGGTAGGGAAAAGAGGAGATAAGAATGTAAGGTAGTAGAGAAAGTTCACATCAGTCAGAAGAATATATAGTTAGCAAGGGAAATGAGAAGTCGCTCTGCCTAATGAGTTCTGATCAAAAAATGGCTAGACTTCCCTTTTTATACTCGGCCCTCTAGTGAGCCCAACGTGAACTACTAAGGACCGCCCACTGACAATCATTACGTAATTTCTCTCTCTCCTCTATAGACAAAGGCTTTCCTAGCACTGAGGGGAGGGGGAGTGCTAGTGAGTTAGGCCCACCTCCCGCATGGCGCACCCACTGACCCCCAACTGTGGCTGCCGCTTCTCCCATCATTACAAATAAGTTTTACACACAATACTTATAACTAATGATATAAAATAGAACTCGTTGACTCAGATGAAAACAAAATACATATTCATATTACTTATAGTACAACGGCTCACATGAACTAAGTTAGGAAACTCTACATAGACTACAGCCAAAGTTCCTGCCCTGACAATCCTAGCGAGAGTGGGGCATGACTAGGCGTTCTGTACAGCATGCTCACACTGGACATGCGTCACATATGTCTGAACAACAAGCAAGAGAGGAGGGGGAGTGTGTCGTGCCGTTACATATCACCAATGAGGAGGATGCGAGAGTGTTCCTTCAGAGTTCTCCAGAATGGGCACAGATGCAGTTAAGAAGTGTGGAGGAATTGAGGTTGATTGCATCAGTGTTGGGAGTAGAGGGGTCTCTTCTTACCACGAGGGAAACATGTCGGCAGTATATATGGCAGTATTGTTATGATGTTCGAGAGGAGGCGGAGCAAACAACTGTGCCGGCAGGAGGCTATATCACACCTGCGCGCTCTCCGCCGCGCACACCCAGTTCTTTTAATGGGAGCATAACGTCTTCCCAGTTTACATGTCCTACTGTTGTTACCCCGTTGTTACCTGAATTGCCCTCTGGTGTGCCCCAACTTACTCAACCCCATTTTTATCCTTTACACTCTACTCCTGCCGCTGGCTGGGCGGCACAGAACCAGGTTACACCTCCCCCCCCCCCCCCATTTATCCCTGTCGGACTTTCTACGGTTCAGCCACGTTACCATCCCGCTTATGTTCCTACACCACCCCCTACTTTTGCCCCGGTAGGGCTATCGAGTGATGCTCTAATACAATTGGAGTTGAAGAAATTGGAAATGCAAGAGAAGAGAGAAGAGAAAGAGAGAGATGCAGTAGAGGTTAGAAACTCAGAGATTGTCAATGGAGTTACAAAGAACCAAAGTTGAGGTAGACGGGGGTAGGTACACAAGGGGACAAGTGGGCACGGTACACAGGGAGGAATCTAGCGAGATAAAGTTGTCTCGTAGCTTGAAGCTCGTTCCTGCTTTCGACGAGGACAAAGTCACTGAATGGTTCCAGCGATTTGAAAAGAAAGCAAGGGAGTTCGAGTGGCCACGGGAACAATGGGGGGCATTGGTGGCAAATGTTCTCAAAGGAAAAGCACTCGAGGCATATGATAGGATGTCAGTGGAGGACTTAGCTGAGTATGATAATTTGAAGCACCAATACCATGCCACCAACATGGGAGTTTAGCGTATAGCGGTATATTTTTCCCAGCTATGCTCACTACCGGCTACACTGCCGGCCTCTCGAGAACACAGGGAGCGTGAGTCAGTGGGTGGCGGTAAGCCCTGGGAGTCAGTGGGTGGCGGTAAGCCCTGGGTGTCAGACGTGTGGCCTGCTGCGCTCCCGGCCATTTGCACTTGATTTTAACCCTTTAAAAGCCTTAATAATGCTCCTAACTTGCTGCAAATTGGTGCACGACTTTTGAAGTCGAGCGCCGCTCTTTAAGGGTTAAAGTCAAAATAAAGGTCAAGGTCAACTATTCCTTTAATACCTTAGAAACTAAATGGTGATCTATAAATGTGGCACGCTTATTTGATTTTCCAGGGTTACATCAATGCAAACAAAAATATTTTCCTACATAGAGGTATTATTATGTTACATCCACCAACCAACTTTACTCCTAAACTTAATTAACGAAATGAACAAATACATGTGGCAGTCCAGGGATTCGAACCTAGGATGCTCACACCGTAATTCAGTGCATTTATCCATTGCGCTACGAAGACCGTTAAAGAATGGTGGACAAGCCTACGATTTATTATGCAGTTTCGAATCCTGCATATCAATCTAAGCATGTACACACTTTCCAACTGCGCTATCATAGGCTATGGATAGATAGATGGATGGAAGGAGTAATTAATGGGGCCTTAACCCTAAGGAAGGCCTCTCTATAAACTACCCCTGAACCTGAATGAATTATTATAATGTTACATCCACCAGCCGAATTATTATAATGTTACATCCACCAGCCGACTTTACTCCTAAACTCAATTAATGAAATCAACAAATACATGTGGCGGTCCAGGGATTCGAACCTAGGATGCTCACACCGTAATTCGTATATATTTACTGTATATATTCTGACATACGGAGCCCTGTATGTTAATTTAAGAGTTAGAATTAGAGTTGAAGGAGTGTCAAACTACCCAAGCAGCGAAGCAGACTAGCGAGCGAACTAGCGAGTGGGGAAACCAGCTCGCCGGCATACCAGCAAACAAGCCTTCGCACCTGCGTGCGTCATAGGGGACCCTGCAAACTACTTTGATGACCCGACGCTATGACGTATGATCGACGCCAGGAGACTCCATTGGTCCACGCACCTGGTATGCAACTCGAGGAGCTATGATAGGGGCGCGAACCATCACTCGCCTCCTGATTCGTTCCTACACCATCATTGTTTAGTATATAAGACCCGAGTAGTGGGCATTCAAATCAGTCTCATTTGGAGTTGGGGAAGGTGAACTTGCAGCTGGAGGAAGACGGGGTGAAGTATTATAATGGGTTTGTGACTGTCAGTCAGATTATATAAGTGTGTGTTAAGTGTGTTCGATGTAAACACTTACGTTATGTTGGTTAGTGAGATATGTGATTGGGAATTAACGTTAACGCTATTATTATGGACTTAACTATTTTAGTTGACTAACTTGTGGACTAAAGCAACTCTTTAAGTAATTGGGTTATGATGAAAGTAATACTATTGTTTTATATTAATACTTAAGAGTTCTTTCATTTGCCTTGAATTAAGCTTACATTGCTTAACGGTGCTTAGTACGGTGATGCTATTGTCTCATATTAGTAATATCGCCTTAGACTAACATGGCTGTGTTAATATTACTTCTAGTGATTTCCTAAGCTGAAGAACATTCTTTTAGCTTCAAAATATTATTTTTGCTTTTCATATTATTTGAGTGAGATCTGAATCGAATCTATGAAGCGATCCTGTAACTTAATTTACTCATAATCAAACCTCAATGTTACGTGGTTAAGAAATAATTTAACTAATTATTAAATATATATCTAACTTTTTATGTGACTGATATTAATCCTGATGATAATAATAATATAATACTATTAACGTAAGACAAGAACCATGAATAATTACATTAAATATAAATAAAAGGACATAAGAAAACTAGCTATTCATTTAAAAAAGGGTAAGAGACAGAAATATTCTTACTTTAATATTTATCTTTCAAGACTTTTTATAGAATTAATAGTCCTTCTTTAGATATAACTTCTTCGGTTCATAACCATAGCCTACTAAGCTTCGGTTAAATAATAATTCTTTATAATTACTACATGACTTTAATTAGTTTCAGTAGTTTTCACAATTAAAGAGTATCAGTCAATAAAGGATACTAAGTCCTAAGATCCAAAAGGAAAGGAAGCAACAACAGGAAATAATTGTATTAGATTTTACTTTTGTTTTGCCTTCAGCTGACTGATACCTTAATATATATTTCTGTGCTATCTAGATTCATGAAGTTAACCACTTGAGGATCAAGATAGGTAACAGAAGAGTGGCGACCTTGCCAGGATTCGTTTCATACAGTTTCACTCGGTTTCATTACCGCTTCACTACTTAAAAATCAAATATTAATCATGCCTCATCTAATTAATGACAAAGATGCTAGAGTTTTCATAGAATCAGAACCCACAGCCCCTGATATTGACTGTCTGTCAAAATCCGAACTGAAAGTGCTTGCCTCACATCTCCAATTAACTGTCTCAAACATGTCCAAAGTAGAGGTGGCTCAGACCATAAAAACCCATCTGTTCCCTGTAGAAGGCGGGGAGGGTGACGGAGCAGTTGGTGGGATCCCGAGTAAACCTAGCCAACTTTATGAACAATTGCCACCTGGTTTGACCGGTGATCAAGTACTGGAACTAGCCAGAAACTAGCCAGAATAAATACCGAAGCAAAGACTGAACAAGCCAGACTAAATGCCGAACAAGCCACAGTGAATATCAATATCGTACGGCTCAACTAAATGTCAATACAAATTAATGCTCCCGTAATTGCTCCCCCTCTGGGATTAACTATGACCAGTGTCATTCCACCTTTCACTGAGGATAATGTGCAGGATTTCTTTGTTTTGTTTGAGGAAGTTGCTGGAGGTATGAAGTGGACAAGAGATCAATGGCCTTTTATGTTACAAACCGTTTTGACAGGGCAGGCTCGAGCCACGTATTTGTCCGAAGTAGCAGAAGTTAGGCAGGTTAATGACAATCTCAAAGAAGCTATCCTAAAAACCTACCAATTGCAGCCTGAGGCTTACAGGCAATCTTTCCGTAAAAACCAGAAGAAAGTAGAAGAAACCCATAAGTGCCAGGACCATGACTAAAACTTTCAATCATTGGGTCCAAGAGTAAGAAAGTCACAAGCTACAACGATCGAAGGAGTTGGTCCTGTTTAGAAAAAATACATGCTCAACAACAAATTTCGTGGAAAGAAGCCCTACGATAATTCTAGTTCTAATTTTAAGTATCCTAATCACAAATCTGACAGACCCAGTCACAAGCCTATAACGTCTTCCCCAGCTAGCCAAAATAGAATTGTTCCCCCAACTAAAATGCGACTCTAGGGCAATGGGTAACAGAGGTGGGTGCCCCCAAAGGTAATTTTCAAAAGAAAAAAAAAAAAAAAGTAAATGCTCAAAGAAGGAACGTTTCCCGTATCCCGCTAAAGTTATGTACTTTTTTTGTTGTGGCCAAGAGAGCCACCTAGCTTATCAGTGCTGGGGCGCAAGGAGGAGAAAGAGGAAGCTCGGGGCCAGACAGTTGCCGCCGGTTATCTCCAAAACTTCCCATATGTGCCTGTAATGCCAGGAACTCCTCCCGACAGGGAGTACCCTAAACAGCTAACGTAAATTCATCTAGATCAGGGGTGTAGTAGTATGTATGGTTCCACCCACTAGGGTTTTAAAGATAAATTGGATAAGCATATGGACGACGAGAAGGCGTTTGGGTGTGCAGGGGGATCAGCCGGGTTGGGGCAATCAGCGCTCTGCGAACTCCCATATCCTCGTTCATCTCTAACCGTTTTGGTAAGGATGATCCTCAGGGTATTATATTCGATGTGTTGAGCCATATAAATGGGCTTTTGGCTTTGTAAATTGTTGGGGTGTGTGGATTTGGGGGTTGTGTGGGACAGGGATCTGCCTTGCTTTAGGCCAATCGGCTTTCGGCTTTTCTGCTGACTCCCATTTCTTATGGCTCCCATTTTCTTATGTCTTAATGTTAGCCAATAATAATTTTCACCATCAGTGCAGGACAGTTTTACCGTCCCTTTATTTCCATCCTGGCAACGTGAGATTAAATGGTTGTATGCATGAGTGTAAAAAATGTGAGAGAGACCGGTTTCTACTAGCACCCTCATGGTGAATCCTTACACTGAGTGCCCACCTGGCGAACCAGTTGTAATGAGAGGGTGCTGAATGCCAATTTTATGCACACTTGGTAAAAAGGCGAAAACTGTAATGTTGAGTTACTACAGGGGGAGGCCAACCATAGCTTTGTGTAGTTCCCAAGATATCCCTCGTACCTGGGGTAACACTCCTTTTGGGGAATGACGGAGCAGGTGAGAAGGGTCCGACCAGACCCCAGTTTGTCACGCTTTCCCCTGTTAACGAGCCACTAACGCCGGTGAGCGGCGACAAGGAGATGCCAACTGTTTTCCCTGTGTGTGCGTGTCACACAAGGGTGTTTGTTCATATGTCCTCAAGTAGCAGTTCCCTCAGACAGAAAATTGTAGCGAATGTAACGAGTTTGATGAAAGGGATGATGAGTGTGTGAATGACGCTCCAACTGATGACTGATGATGTGACTGAGGTGGATTTATCGGAAACCTTTATGGCTCATCTTGACCCTAACCGATGACCATGAAACCCCTCCAAATTGTCCTAGTGCCCTGGTTAGAGCTACAGGAGAGGATGATAGTGAATGCAAGGAGTTTTAGCTGCCAGGTCCATGAGTGGAAAGAGGAATGTGAGAAGGATGGGTTGGTGAATGTTTCTACCTCAAAGGAGGAGTATTGGTGGCGTAGATGGAGACCGCCACAACAGATCCAATCGATTGACGGGGCTTGGGACGTCCATCAAGTAGTAGTCCCCAAACCTTGTCATAGAGAATATCATGGAAATGGCACATTGTATACCTTGGCAGGACAACCTAGGTGTGAGGAAAACACTCTAACAGAATCAGTAGCCCACTTTTCATCCCTGGCCAGGAAATGCGTGCAGATGTAGTGGAGTTTTGTAGAGTGTGGTCACACTTGCCAGATGAACAGGAAAACCCAATCAGAAGGTGCCTGTACATCCTCTGGTTGCCCGTGCCTGTCTTCGAGAATCCTTTTTATTTCGGGTGGTAGTGGACCATTGTAGGCCCATTGCCTAAGACTTCCGCAAGGGTAACATTTTATTTATTAACTATCATGGACATGGCAACTCGCTACCCAGAGGCTATACCCTTAAGGACTACCTCTGCTCCAACTGTCATCAAGGAACCCTGCTCAAATTCTTCACCAGAATGAGTTCCCGCCATGAGGTGCAAAGTGATCAAAGGAAATAATTTTACCTCTAACATTTTTCAGCAGTCCCTGAAGGAGTTGGGTATCGAGCAGGTTAAGGTCTAGCACTCTACCACCCAGAGAGTCAAGGGGTTCTTGAACGATATCATCAGACATTAAGAGTGAAATGTTACGTAAGTATTGTAACAGAGACCCGGAGTTTGAGTGGGATAAGGGGGTACCTTTTCTTTTATTTGCTAATCGTGAGGTTTCCAACTGAATCCCTGGGTTTTTCCCCTAATGAGCTAGTTTTCGGTCACCAGGTGTAAGAGGTCCTTTGCAACGTATTGCAGGATAGCCGAGTTGGCCAGGAGGGGAACCAAAACCTCCGCAAGTATGTTTCGGATTTCAAAACCCGGCTGAGATCCCTCATGTGAGTTTGCCGCTCAAAAACAAATTGACCCAGTGGCTAAAAGCTCCATGAAGACCTGGTATGACTAGAAAAGCCGGGGAGAGGGAGTTTCCAGTCAGCCCGGTGAGTGAGGTTTTGGTCCTGCTCCCCCTTTTTTGGCCAACCTTTATCTGCCAAGTTCAGGGGCCCATATAAGCTCATTCGGAGGGTGACGCATTGACCGATTATCTAGTACCTTACCCCAGACAGGAGAAAGCCCACGCAAGTATTCCATATAAATATGTTGAAACCCTACCATAGGTCCCCTGATTCCTTCTCCTCTCAGATTCTCCCACTGTGGCAGTGAATGTCAGGACCTGTGACAGCTGGTGCGGTACGAAGTCTTCAGTTCTCTTACTGACCAGCAACAGACTGTTCTAGAGCCTGAAGGTATCTATGCAGACTTTGTATTGTCATGTAGTCTATCCAACTTTCAGTATAATTCAGTAGCTTTGGGGGAATTACCATCTAAACTATGTCATCTTCCCTCTGATCAAGCGAATCAACTAATCTCTGTTTTATCTCAGTCTCCCAGTGTGTTCCGTGATACTCCAGGGCTCACTTCGTTGGCCGTGGCACACGACAGCGACGTAGGGTGAGGCAACTCCCATTAAAAACTAGTCCCCCCTACCGTGTCTGCGCACACAATGCTAGGAGTATACTTGCAGGTCGAGCTTGAATTAATTTTTTCAAACCAGCTGATCACAAGGGCCTTAAGACAGTGGAGTAGTCCGGTTCATAATTGTGCCAAAGCCAGACGGGAGCCATAGGTTTTGTAGGGGAATATAGGCAAGTTAATGATGTCACACAGAACGATAACTACCCACTGCCACGGATCAAAGATGCCATTTACCGGGTTGGCCTCATACAGCAGAGAAGCTAAACTTAATGAGAGGCTTTGGCAATTAGCTCTCCCTTGTAGACGAGGGTAAATATCTGGCTTTCGTAGTTGCGCGGTCCAGCCTTCAGCTGTGAGACAAATGCCTTGCAGCTTCGAATAGCGCTCCAGATACCGTTCCGGATATGTTCTGATGTGGTACCTGGCATCGTTGCCTACTTTGGTTATATCCTTATTGTATCCTCGTTATAATGAGGAAAACCAGCTCGCCCGCATACCAGCAAACAAGCCTTCAACACCTGCGGGTCTTGATCGTCCTTGTGCGTCATAGGGGACCCGCTGGCAAAAACTACTTTGCTGAACTGCGGCTAGACGTATGTGAATCGACGACAGGAGAACCCATGTGGTCCACACACATTGCTATAAGAACAAAAGAACAGTACGAAAATGGGAGTCTGCAGAAAGGCCGATTGGCCTAAGCAAAGGCAGATCCCTGTCCCACAACACCACAGTTCAATTACAAAGCCCAAATTATAGGCTCACGACTCTAATACCCTGAGGATCATCTTACCAAAAACGGTTAGAGATTAAACGCAGGATTATGGGGGTATGCAGGATGCTGATTGGATCACAAGACGCGGCTGATCCCCCTGCAAACCCAACCCTTCTCGTCCCTCTGCTTATCCAATTTTATCTTAAAAGCCATCCTACCGTTTTAGAACCCCACTATAGCCACTTGGTAGTCCATTCCACCCAGCTACAACTCTGTTTACCAAACCAATATTTGCCTATATCTTTTCTGAAACGAAATTTATCTAATTTGAAACCATTGGGTACGAGTTCTTTCGTCTATCACTGCGATTATAGTACATTTGTCATGTCCCCTTTGTTAATCCCACTAACCCCACTTGAACACCGCTGTAATACACCTCTAACTCTGCGGCTCTCTAACGAATGTAAACCTAATTTCTTTCAACCTGTCTTCATACGAAAGATTTCTAATATTATGGATCATTGGTGTCATTCTACGTCTGTACTATCTCCAATGAATCTATGTCCATTCTGTAATAAGGACACCAAAATTGGACAGGCATAATCCATATGGGGTCTCCCTAATGACAAGATAAGTTTTAAGATAACACATCAGCAGTTCTGTTACTCACACTCCTAGAGGATTGAACCGGAAGAATCCTGTTTGCATTATTACGAAAGCTTATACACTGTTTTCTAGGCTTTCAAATCATTGCTAACAAACACACCTAGATCTTTCTCACAGTCTGAATTTTCTAAGTTTACATTACGCTAGTTACTATTTAACATGTTGTATGCATCTTCCCTATCTTTAATACCTGGCCATGGTCAATGTGAAAACGTCATCTGCCAATTTAATGACCATTCATGTAAGGTATCTAGATCCCTTGGGAGGCACTCTATATCGCTATCTGAATCAATTGAATCTCACCCATTTTAGTATCGTCTGCGAATTTACTTATCATACTAGTTATACCTAACTCTAGGTCATTTATGTATATAAGAAACAACAGCGGACGTAATACCGAACCCTGAGGGACAACACTGGTGACGGCTCCCCAATCTGACTTGGTACCATTTAGGCTGACTCTCTGTTTCCTACCAATTAGCCAGGACCTCTCTCATCCCAACAACGATCCTCCTATTCCATGTGCCTCAACCTTTCGCATCAATCTCTCATGAGGGAATCTGTCGAAAGCTTTACTGAAATCTAAATAAATAAGCTAATATGACTTTGTCACTATCTACTGCGTCATATACCTCTGAGAAAAAGCTAAGCAAATTAGTAAGGCCAGAAACGTACTGAGTGAATCCATGCTGAAGAGAATTTATTAAGTTAAATGTTACTAAGTGGCTTCTAATTGTCCTAGCCATAAGAGACTCTAGCAAACTTTTCCTCATGATTGATGTGAGACTAATGGGCCGGTAATTGGAGTGCTATCGATTATTCACCTTGTTTGAAGATCGGAACTACATTTGCAAGCTTCCAAGCTTACTGGAAACTAAACCTGTTTCTAAAGACTTGTTAAATAAAAATTGCGAATGGGCTTACTGAACTCATCTCTTGAATTCTTTGAATACTATAGCATATACATCGTCAGGACCAGGCGATTTTTGAGGTTTCAGTCTGTCAAGTTCCTTAAGCACATAATTTCTACTTATTACTAACTGTGCTTAACAATATTTTCTATACTATCCACTATATACCATATTGACTTCTGGAATCTGTGCCAAATTTTCAGTAGTGGAAAAGGAAAGAAAACTGAATAGTTAATTTAATGCACATTTCTAAATCATTTTCTGTTATTTCTCCTATTGAAGTTGTAGGGGGGCCTATTACATCTAGCAACTTTCGATTTATATAGTGGGTAAACAGCTTTAGGGTTATTTTGTGAGTCACTGGCTCTTCCTTATTTCATAATTTCTTTTTGCTTTCCTGATTTCCTTTTGAACCAGTATTGGATAGAGTTCTGATAGTACTTATAGGTAGATGCTTTTCGCCTTTCTTTATTTTTCTTATATATTTCCTTTCTTTTTTCCTTAAGATCTATTAGCTTATTTTAGTAATCCATTTTGGTTGGTTTCCGCGGCGATCTCAATGTTCTTTTAGGGGATATGTATTTTGAGCATTGTGGAGTGAAGCAATAAACTGATTTATATGTAGGTGGCAAGTTTAACTCTGGCATATCCTGAACTAATTGCTTAACAATAGGGTCCACCCTTAAGTCTCTTCTTAGACCCACCAGACTCGGCTTTTCTGAAATCTGGGATAAGTGTCGTATTCTCTTTAGCATTCCCGTGTCCATTGTATATTAAAGTATAAGAGATTAATGGATCGCTATTTCCTAGGTGGTCACCAATCTCTACATCATTTATCATAATGTACATTGTTAATGAAAAACTAAATCAAGATTATTTTAATACATCTAGTGGGCGTATCTATGAATTGAAATAAAAAACTATCTCGTACAACCTCAATAAAATCTGCGGAATCGGAAGGCGACCTAGGTGGTGCTGCCAATCAATGTTCGGAAAAATTAAAAATCCCCCATAATGCACGCCAAATTGCTAAACCTTGATGCTAGTTAATTTCCTCCCATAACGATGTAGAGCAATTTCTACTCATATTAGGAGGGGTATATATAACTCCACTAACTATGGTCTCACTACCTTGGTTAACCTCTACCCAAACACTGATCATTATGCATTATTTTGTCTAATAATGATTTAATACAGCTTTCTAATGTACCCCTGACAAAACACTCTGCTATACATTCCCGCCATACCTAATTGTGCGGTCATATTGAAAAAAACTATATCCTGGAATAGCAAATTCTGCTAAAAAAATGCCTAGAGCTGTATTAATCCACGTATTCAGTTAGAGCTATTATTGTCATATATTTTCGGTGCTAACGAGTGCTCTAAGTTCGTTCATTTTGGCTACATAATAACTCCTACAATTTGTATAATATAACCCTCATGTAACTATTACTTTTATTTGCAACGCTTTTCTATTGTTTTTAGCTAACTGATTATTTCCTGTTGAACTACTAGCCTCTAGACGGAAATTTTGCTCTATCCGTAATCTCATCTGTTACTATCAGTTACCATTGGTGTAGTGTTATCGATAATACTATTACAAATCAATATATTCGCACTATCTGGACTGATTCTTTATATTTTGACTCACTGGTTTGTAACATTGACGTACCTGAGCCATATGGAGACAGTATTTTACTTACCACACCCAGGTTTTTTTGACGAACCACCGCAAAAATCTTGTCCAGTGAAGTGGCCAGCAGTCGAAACTCCTAGTCCGAGAAAAGATGTACTCCATCCTGGGCATACCAGTTCATCCATACCATAGAAGTGGGTGCGCCGTTATCTAGGAATGGTATTGACTTTGATTGCAAATACTTCTCCAGCCGGATATTTACACAAATAGCCCTGGAGGACCATTCCTTCCGTGACCCCTCTTCTTGGCAGGATTTACTTGTGTAACACAGGAAATCCACCCTTCTCCTTGATCCTCTCCAGAATTTCCTGGTACTTGGTCAGCAACTCCTCAGTCCTGCATCTCCATGGTCATTGGATCCCGCATTGATGAAGATGATGGGGTCCTCCCCACCCACTTCTAGGACACTATCCATCATTCTCTGCCACCCTCCCGACTCCGGCTACAGGTAGGCCAGACAACTTTACTAAACTATGAGTGTTAGTAGCCCCGTCAAGGAAACTAACAAAAGTTGCAACTTATGCAACTCGAGGAGCTATGATAGGGGCACGCACCATCACTCGCCTCCTGACTCGGTTCCTACACCATCATTGTTTAGTATATACGACCCGAATGGAGTGGGCATTCAAATCAGGTTCATTTGGAGTTGGAGCGAAGGTGCCAAACTTGCAGGTGGAGGAAGACGGGGTGAAGTATTCTACTGGGATTGTGACGGTCAGTCAAATCATATAAGTGTGTGCTTAAGTGTGGGTTATCGGTGTACACACTTTACGTTATGTTGGTAAGTGAAGATATGTGATTGGGAGCATTAACGTTAACGCTATCTATCTATGGGCTTAACTATTTGAATTGGGAATTAACGCTGAAACGCTACTATTATGTGCTTAACTATTTGATTGCGAATTAACGTTAATGCTACTATTTATGTAACGTAACTATTTGATGGGGACTTAATGTAAACGCTACTATTTATGTACTTAACAATTTGATTGGGAATTAACGTTAACGCTGACGATTATGTACTTAACTATTTTAGTTGATCTTAACCTTGTGGACCTAAAGCAACTCTTTAAGTAAATGGGTTATGATGAAAGTAATACTATTGGTTTTATATTTAATACTTACGAGTTCTTTCATTTTCTTTTAATTAAGCTTCCATTGCTTAATGGTGCTTAGTACGGTGATGCTATTGTCTCCTATCAGGGGCTGATACCTTAATATATATACTCTGTGCCTATCTAGATTCATCAAGTTAACCACTTGAAGATCAGGATATGTACCAATATATATTTTATGTTTATATTATTTATTATTCCCGTTGCCCAGTGGTATCTAGCAGAATCAGCCCCAAGGTTCCGAGCAAGCCCAAGGCCCATAATCGAATAGTTATATTATTATTTTTAGGTTTATTTTATTTATATATTTATTTATTTTATTTAAGGACTGTTAATTATGTATTTTATTTATTTAGTTCATTTTATTTATATTTGTATTTTATTTATTTATATATATATATATACCACAGAAATATATATATAGATAATTTATCGACTCTTGTATGTATACTGTATATATATATATATAGCGATATATATATAGATAGTATATATATCGTATATATATAGATACCCCAGCACACACATTAACATAGTTTTGTTACCATTCCATTTATATTTTGGTTTTGAAAACCTTGTATATATATATGTACTAGAGTATAGTAATATATATAATATATATATATATATAGTATATTAGTATATTGTATATCATGTGTGGTACATTGTGGCAAAGACTATACTACTGTATAAACTGAATCATATATTTACATAAAAAAAGGAGAAACAATGCCATGGCAACATATTGCGCATAGATCGCGCGAACCAATTATCGCTATAGTTACTTTTGGATTCACCATTAGAAAGAGCATAATTTTGCCACGATGACGGTGATATAAAACAATTATACTACGTATCCGCGGCAGAAAATAACCAAACGCCGAGGTGGGGAACAGCGCGGAACACGGGCTAGCATCAGCGGAACAGAGACTGTGGTGATGAAGCGTAAATATTCGCAGTTTGGCTCTTCATTTCAAATGTTCATAGCGCGAAAAGTATTTGTCGTAGGAGCTTCTGGGTTGTTGTATACGCATCGGCAGTATTTGCCGTATTCATTCAGCGTAAGTTTAAAAAATTCATACATTTCGTAGCAACGCAATAAATCGAAAATGTTATAAACCATAGCAATCAAAATCATATTTTTTTGTTTTCGGTCACTGATGAGAACTATTGAAGATAAACAATTTCTGTTTTCAGATTTGGAAAGAGGAGAAAACATACTATTATATGAGGAACACAAATTACATGGTCATCACTCACTATTTAAGAGATAAGGACGGGGTGAAGAACAATTGCATGGAACGACAATTGTATTCCGGACTCATTTACACTGTCGATCATTTCGCAGTGATTACCATATTTGTTTTGTTTTACGTCATGTACTATAAATATTTCTCTTTCCATTGGATCATGATAACATCACAATAAACAGTGAATTCTGGTGGACGAAAATACAGAAAAACACAAGGCTTCGAAAACTCGCCCAGCGTGACATTTCATGGCAATGTAGAGAGTCGGAAGAAGGCATAGATAAGTTACATATTTAGAGTTACCAGAATGCGGGGAGGTTAACAATGCTTCAATAGGTCTTAGAAAGTATCAGCTATCTGAGTGAAAGAGTTGTCAGCTGGTAGAAAGTGAAACAAGCAACATTGTTATGAAAGCCAAGTAGGAGTGTGGGCCGACAAGGGACCTGCTCTGCGGACATGTGCAACCCACTGTGTGGTGTGTGTCAGGTTGGTTACAGCATTGGGTTGTGGTCTGAAAAGCTGAGGCAAATCTGCGACTATATGGCAAAATCTGGCAACCTTTATCCCACGGACACAACAGAATACCCTCGCCACCAACTTCAACACCAAGTTCCAACAGTCAGTGTGTGTCCAGAAATGAGGCGGAGCGCATGTTGAGTTACCCACCTGCCTGGGCTGGTGGGACTCCCTTTACTGTGACTGACACAGACCCACATTCTCAATTACTAGAAATGTGCAATATAACGTTTTTTGATATAATCCATTGTTTAGCATATTTCCTTACAAAATTGTGAATCTATAGTTCAATTGGTCTGGAAATTAATTGTATGAACTCAGAGTTTCATATTATGCATATTGTCAGTATGTACAGACCCATTGATATTAAAATATTCGGCAGCAGCGGCGGGCGTGCCATTATCAAATTATATTAAATGGTATGACTGACTTAACTTTAGGCAATGTAAAAAAACTAATTAATAGCAGGGTAAGTCTATCGTTGAACTCATTCACAAACCCAAATTTGATATGTTTCAGAGTAATATTTAGGCTGGCAAAAGTGGTAGAAACTTTATGACATGACATGACATGACATGAGCCTTCAGATTGTATGGAAAAGATGGAGAACTGAAAATACAAGTAGTATGGGAGTTGTCAACTTTTATGTTAACAATATTTTTTTTTTTTTTTGGCGATTGTTTTCTGACGGTGTTCCAGTCTCTCTTAACTAATAGGTATTTCGGTTCTTAGGGGTTATCTCAATCTTTAAAAATGGGGTTTGTACTGAAAACCAAAGCGGCAATATCAAAGGGAAGAAATCCAATCTAAACAAACAAAAGGATGGGGTAATTTATAATGAGTATGGTTAATTTAGATAAGTGGACTGTCTATTTTTGATAAATGAAGAAGTAGTAACCATATAGAAAATATTTACCCTTAGATGAACTCAGCTGGTGATTGGAGGATGGCGGAAAATAGGCTAGATAACTGGAAGTGGTTACTATAGTAAACCACAGTATGAAAAGAGGCTACAATAGGCTAGGATAGGCTAGATATGTACGTTACGGTGTGCGAAGTAACAAAGATGATGATGTAGGGTGACTATGGAGTATGAGAGGAAAAGGTGAAAGCGAAAACACCTGGTGAAATAACTAGGAGAAGAGTAAGGATTGGCGTGTGTAGGGGGACGGAGGTTGGTTGGATGAGTAGTGAGCGAGCGAGTTATGTTTGTGTCTGGCGTGACATACAGAGCACGCGCATAAAACATATGGAAAATGTATACATTCTTCTTTACAATTGGATACTTATAACCAATCTTAAATAATACAAATATCTAGATATATATGGGAATTATAATCCTACAATACTTTCCCATATACAACTATAGAATGATATATTCTACCCAATCATGGAACGTTCGACCAAGGTGTTATGGAAGCATTCAACTTAAGACTACGGAACGATACGTAACGCTACATCAACACAGATTACGTAACATCGAGACTGTTCATACTAGTTTGGGTACACTAAGTATGGACATAGTCCCACCCACAGAAAATATAAAAAATTTACATGATTAGATTTGCCCCCGGAGGCAATCTTATCACGCCAAACTTGGGAGGATAGCTGGGCTGCCTGGCGACGTGGGCGTCCGTCGGACGCGTCAACAGGCCGCAACCGAAGTAGAAGCCAGAGAGGGGACTTCAATGGATACAACTGATCCGAGGGGGGGGGTTTTTTTTTTTTTTTTTGTCCTTGCGATCGAGCGTCACCCTCAAAGAGGATATAGTCGGGACTGTTGGCAGTGTTGATTACTCCAGTATGGTGCAAACCTTTGGCTACCCGAAACCTCACCCATCACGACCTGGTAATAACTCCTCGATTCCGACCCAAATTTCCAAAATGCGCGCGGGCCCTCATCATGGATGGTTACCACGTCCCCTACCATAGGCCAATGACCTTTTAATTGTGTTAGTTTATTCTTTTGCGCTTCCCTTAAAGTCACCAGATATTCTGTTGACCAGCGATGCCCAATATCTAGCGCTTAATTTACGAATGTATTTGTAGAGGGACGATATCACTTCCTAACTTATGTAGTCGGGATCCTCCATAGTATCCGCGTCATGCTCGTCAGGAAGATCCCGCAGTCTGTATCCATGTACCAGTACTGAGGGTGTGATTGGCGGTAAAGGTCTTCCAAATCACCAGAAGCATAGTATAGAGCGGCAATCATTTACGGTGGCTTCAAATCTCCAAGAGTATGCGTGTGGAGTTCCTCAATCAAGATGAGAGCTCTACCCAACACCTTCTTCAGACCCGCCTTCACGATGCCTATGGCTCTCTCCCATATGGCGCCACACCAAGACGCTCTGGCGGGAATTGAAACGCCATTCGCCTTTTACAATCGCTAGGCAGGTATGAATCTTAGGATTGTTGCTCACTTCTTTGAGGAGGTAGATGAAAAGTCTTTGCATTGTCACTCAGCATGATACTGCGGATCTCCCTGTCTACTGCAGAATCTTCGGAGGCCATGTAGGAAGCTATCACAAGTGAAGTGTGTGCACAGTTCCAGGTGAATTGCCCTGGTAACAGCACAAGTGAAAAGTATAATATACACCTTAAGGATGGTTGAATCTTTCAACAGGGATTGCTCCAATGTAGTCAAACCCGGTAAATTGTAGGGTTCACCTGGGGTAGTTCGCATGTTTGGGATAGGGGAAGCGAATTCCGACGGGATAATAAGGTGTTCCCGGTACTCTTCTACACTTCAAGCATTTGCGGAAGAAGGAACTTTCTTGACCACCTGCATGATTCTAGGCACCCACCATCGTTGTCTTACATAGGTGACTATATGGACAAACCCATAATTTGACAACAGAGTCGGTGACACCTATCGATGATAAGATGGGTGAGGGGATGATTGGGGGGCAGTTAGTATTGGATACTTAAATTGCCTCAGCGAGGGCTGCCAATCGTTAATCTGCCTCCGCAATGTATTAAGTACCCCCTTCAAGTGTAAGCACAAAATGGTTGAATCAGGTTATTCCTAGACTTTGTTCCCTTAACCAGTAATTTATATTCTCTGCGTGATATATTTCTTGTTGACAGAGCTTATGTAAGAATTTATCTGCAATTCTGATCTCCTTCACATTGAGGTAAGAACTACTTGTGGGCGGTGTGCCTTTACTTTGTTGCTTTTACATTTTCTACAAATCGTAAAAAACCCATGCTTTAACACGTTGTAACTTTTCTAAGCTGCTGAATCTATCCCAGTCCCATAACCGTGTGTCTTCGTCAGGCACCGAGTACAATTACCGGTGCCACAATAGCAGTGTGTTGCTCGCTCAAATCTATATTATCTGGCCATTCGTTGGGATCATTAAGCCAGCATGGGCCATTGCACCACAACGCAGAAGGGGATTTTGGGGGAAGACTTTAGCAAAGACACCACGAGTAATGCAGTCACTTGGATTCTCTTGGGTAGACACAGTACCGGAAACTGTGCGGTTGGGAGCAGGGTTAAGAATTTCGTCGACAGGTTTGGTGACGTACACTGGTAGATTCTTACGGCTTAGTAAACCAGTTAGAGCGTAATTTGGCGGTACACTACATACAACGGTCTCCGAGATCTTTAGCAAATTTTTAAAATTTTCCTCTACAAAGTGAACGAGTTTTACTAGCAGCCAACAGACCTGCAGTCAGCTCTAATTTGGGGATGGAAAGGGATGTGATCGGGGCGACTTTCGCCTTCGCCATGACTAGCCGGGCTTGGCCAATTGTGTCAACAAAGTATTTGGCGGTGACGTACGACGACCTTGCTAGAGTATGAGGAAGACATGAAATGGAAACCAGGATGGTCCATGACAAATTGCCGAGGGAAAATTAAACCCCTTACAGAGACGAAGATACGGATATAATATCTTCCCACTCCTGAACCAGATCGCCAGGTCAAAACCTAATCCCAAACCTAATTTTATTCCTCCATAACTGCTGAACGAATAATCTTGATTTGATCGACACCGGTAGAACTATCCCCAACAGGTCAAAAAGTTGAGCCGTCATACTCCAAAGCAGATTTGTTTGGTAATCTGCAAACTATTGCGAGTATTGGCTGAACGCCGAATGACGAGGGTAATCGGTATCCTCCAACGACCGATCCGGTAGTGATTGACGCTCACATCCAGTGAGTAGTCCTTAGGGGTTATCCCGCATGTGATATAATTCCCACAAAACGTTTAAGTCATTTTGCATGGTGGAATATTACCAGTGGGACATGTATTCGGCCATTGGGTTTACTGCTACACTTCAATACAGTACTACTTCTGTGCTGGAGCTGGTTAGTTGTGCCACATACAGCACCAACCGATGGCGTACCCGTACTTGGTGGAGAAGACCAGAAGTAGGCTAACCTGACCTTTTATACCCAGGTCGAACTATATCGTAGTAGTGATCCGGACCGATGAGCAGCTACAGCTGATCTGTGTCGTTGCGTGAGGATCGGCTAATTCTATGCATATTTGTAAAAAACTAAACAGCTTTAGACTTTAGGTTAAGTTCACCTTTATGTTTCGGGCAATTCATAAACCACTATTGCATCTAGATGATGAAAATTTACCTCTGGTGTTTGTTATTGCAGTGCCACAACATTATATTCCCTACAGGCCTGTTACACCGGTAAATCCGTGAAAAAATAACCTCCTTCAGCAAATGTAGGGAACGGGAGGATAGAACAGTAGACTTCACAAAGGTCCTCAGCGAGAACATTGGTCAAGTAGCAGATCTGATTTTAACACCAATATTCTCCTGACCCTTTCGGCAGCTGTTTGACGGGGGAGCCAAGATTACTGTATTCTAATGTGGCAAGGAACAGGTAGTTGAAAGTAGACAGCAGTATGCTCTCTCTTGGTTGTATCCTCCGCTGGTATACTTTCTTCATGTTTTGGTGTAACACAGGTGTGAAAGTCGTTTGCCCTTACAAAAACTGCAGCTTCTTACGTTAGGATTAGTACAACCCGAATGGCCATGGTCTTTTGACAAGCACCAATGCAGGGACGTAGTTGACCGGGTCTTTCAAACTTTTGTTTTAGTCTTATATTCCATTACACTTGTACCATAAATGATTGCTGCCACTACACAGAACACAGTTGAAGTGCCTGTATCAATCTGGGGCGGTAACAAATTTTGTAGACATGCCGTAGCCATGTGTGTAACCCCCACTCTGTCTTGACCCGCCATATTGTACACTTCAGCCTGGACGGCAATGCAGGGGGGGTGAATTTATGACTAATCCAAGGTCGAGTCTCCCATTTCCCGTTTTATGGTTTCTTTTCAGCGGTTGTGTTGTTGTTGTTGTTTGCTCCCCAGCGCCTGGCCGAAACAGCCCCAAGTTCCGAGCAAGGACCAAGGCCATAGAGACCCCCACCCCAAACCCTCCCTGCTACCACTAACAAGACCAGGTGACCGAAGCCACTCTAGGCAGGGAGCTGAGGAGGGCGTGGAAAACGCCGAGAAACCAAAGCCCCTTACCCAAGGCCCTGTACGGTGCCCCTCAGCATTACTGACGGGAAAGTTGAGGCGGCCAGTAGTTGGACAAAAACAGTGACGCTTTGGCTCCCCATCACTGCCCAACTTTTTTTAGGTTGGCCAGTCTGGAGTTCGATCCACGGACCCAAAAAGACGCCGTCACTTCGATCTCGACGATATATACGTAAAAGGAACAGCCAGAGTAAGCTATGGGTATGGGCAGAGATCGCTCAGCTCTCCCTATGATCACGCACCAGGCCCCATCACCCACATGACTAGCCCCCCAAGTCCTCTCAGCTCAGCTAGAAATGGCCTAGAAGGAGCCGCCTTTGGCGGGGGGGATAGATCCCCTACTTCACACTCCGTTCGGAGTTGGGCACCCGCACCCGTAACAGCGTGATGGTAAATTATTGACAAGAGTCACCACCCAAAATTGCTCCAAAACAAAATCCCATGGCTAATGATTGACCTCATCACACTCTCTGTACTTGGCATAGAAGTCCTTCACGTCAGTTGTTTGGTGTTTGGATGACACTAAGGATGGAATCTGGTAACATAAGATGCCTTGATTCGATGGGATGCCCATATTTCTCTTGCAGGAGCTCAATTGCTGGGCCACGTAGCTTGCAACATTCGCAATGAATCCTTCGAGTAGCGTATGTGGGCCGACAGAAGCTTGACCACTTTAGATAGGGGAAAGCGTTTGTATATCATGATGAAGGTCGGGATTTTCATGGCTGGTACACTTGAAATTCTCCACAAATCCCGAACACAATGTGGGCATCACCTTCAAATTTTGGCAAAGAGTAAGATGTGGTAATTTGACCTGCGGATTTCCTTTGCTCTGTCTTGACCTCCTTCTGGACCTCTGGAATGACGATTCCCCTCAGTGTGGCAACGAAGCCTACTGGGTTATGCCCTCCATATAAAGGGTATCCTCTCTTATCACCTCGATATACTCGGCATCCTCGTAGGTTCTGTTCTGTACGGTCCTCTTGTGTGTGACCTCATACTTGTTCAAAGTTGCCTTTGAATATTCTGAGCAACCTGGCATCCACCTCCAATCTAGACGCCGAATCAAGGAATTCGTCAATAGCAGAGGACAAGACTGACAAAGAGCCCTTAAGTCCAGCCCGACGCTTTTGTACCCCTTTTAGCCATGATTATACGGGAAGGAAATATATTGACGTTAAATCACAACTATCAATGCAAGACCGAATAAGATGGCGACAACATTACAGTACGCCGAGACAATCAAATTAAATCGCGAGCCGAATATAACACACCCTCACGAACACTGCGGAATAAGAAGTGTGCGCCAATGTAGACAAGCAATCTGGAGCTTTTCAATTTAACTTCTCGACATACTAGTTATGAAATTATAGAATCATTAAGAATAAGTTAAGAAAACGCAGGGAGGGAAATTTAGTACAAGCAGGTAGGCCAAAAGTCTCCAGATGTCAAAAAAGAGATGTACCAGTTTTTTTAAAGTTTATAATAAATTTAAGAATTTTAAGAGAGAGAGCCTATAGCGGTAATTTAAAACAGGCTAAACTCAATGGGTACACGCTAATTGTATATTATTAACGTTACTAAATGTGAAAATTGTACACCAAGAAAAGTTCATCTACAAGAAGTCACAAGGAAAAAAGTTTTCGACGTTGGAATGACCACAAACTCAGCCTATCGCAGCTATCATATTACCCCGCACGACCAGGGAACACGACGCGGAGAAGAATGTAGAAAGCACATGTGAATCAATTAAGAACGTAGTGGACAGTATAAAGTTTGATATAGAATGAATAAACCCTTAAACTTTTTAAATTATTATACAGTATTACAGTATGGATGATTTTAATCTTAGTGCCCACTCAATTGTTATATAATTTGGCCCTAAAGGGTTTACAATCAAAATTTAATTAATATACTGTACCGATGTTGAAAGGATTTATAATCTAGGCTCTTATAATGATTTGTTGATCAACTCTAACGTCATGGTGGGCAAACATCTCGTAGTATGAAATGGCAACCATGGCATATTCGTCTTGCCTAAAGCACCCGGACGACAGGTGGCCAGGCTATCCGAATAGAGACGCTTTGACTGCCTCATGCGTGAGGTGTAACGTGGGACTGGAAGTCAGCCTCAGAGGTCTTCATGGACGGCTAGCGCTCACGGGGTGAGATGGTGTTACGACTGGGGTTCAAATAAATCAGGGCTCTTATTCATTGGGAATAGTAATGGAATAAATGCTACAACGGAAAGCGCTAGATCCAACCTCTGATGGTATATTCACAGTGAACCAAGAAACACAAATACTCTACAGAGTTCTATATGCAACTAATAGGCTATCAAACTCTCAATAAATGTGCGTCTACTCTAGGCTTAATGTTATGTCAAACAGCCTATTAATACCTATAACCGAATCAGCGTGCGTGGTTATGGTATGCAAAGTAACGTGGTAAGAGAAGTTACAGCTTACGTTACTTTAATCAATAAATGTCAGGCACTCCTGCATGACATAAACGACAGTGCAATAAAGGTCCTCCAACAAAACAACGAATCGTCTGTAACTGTTAGATTGCTATAAAGATGGGTTATCACGGAAATGGAAACCCAAAAAGGCCAGGCAGCGGAAAACAATGCTCGTGCAGGCTATGCAGTACACAACAAGGCAGAGATATATAATGCCGTCGGACGTAAACGCACAAGGATATCCTCAAACACTACAAGCAAATAATAAGAATCGCCACGACAATGCAGCTCTTCCCTATCAACAAAAAGAGCCTAAGTCGTTTGTGTCTCACTACATCAAACTAGGGCTGCGCACCTGATTGTGTAATCATTAAACGGTAGGCATAGAAAGCGCTAATTGGTTTAATACTACTTCAATGGCTACTATGACTTGATAAAGTCTAGCTAGAGTCAATGATACGAGATACTGCAGGCACGCATGGCACATGCCGCCTAGCCTAAGTGCAAATCACCACGCTTGTGCGTCAAATATGACGTTATAATGGGAAGGGTAGCTCACTTGAGACACCTTAAGACCGAAGTATTAAGCAGTTCTCACTTGGCGGACCGCAAGGACAACCCAAAACGAGCCTTAGAACAGTGCAGAATGGTATAGGCAAAAAGCCCTCATTCGTGCAGATGCTCTACTCTCGATGGCACACCGAGAGAATTTACTCAATCACAACTACAGTTCTACAGGTATGTCGTGCAGCTTTTAACTAAAGCCAGCACTCATAGGAAACAATACCTTATAATATCAGACTCCTAGTCTAGCATTATCTAATCCAGCAGCAACAATCATTAATAAATGAAGCAGTACTAAAACATATGAATGCCAACCAATGATTCGGGATCAACGTATCTTAACACCTAAAATACATGGGTTATATCAGACCTTAAAGCACAATCACACCTGGCCAGCATGACAGCTGGATTTTGCAGAGTTAACCAGAGGGGATATAATGTTATTAACAAAGGTGGTGAAAGATTTGAAACACAGAGAGAGGCGGCAGAGGAAAAGATTCGCAGGTGCGAGCGGCGGTACAGGTAGCCAAGGAAAAAGAATATGGGTGCGTTCTAGAAACCAGATCTGAGTGAGAGAGTGGCGAGGAACTGTATCTATACTCGCACTAGCTCGATCCGCGTGGGAAAAAAACGCGGTTACAAGTCCTCTCAGCCACTAGCAAGAGCTTGCCAGCATGGTACACGGACCTCTCTCCACCAAACCACCGCTAGGCAGCCAGCCGTGGCGTTCATCGAGCGCGGACAAAAACACCTGCGCGCTCCCTCTCATAATGTTCCAGCACTCTCTCTCTCTCTCTCCCAGCTCCCATCATTACTAGTTAATGATAAAAAATTTACTTTACCATTAAATATATAAAGCCTTGACATGGGTGAAAACAACGAGCCTTTCCTGGACTGCCCATGACACACGGCTTTCATATGAAATAAAGCACAATCCAAATACATCACCTGTCTAGCCCCATACACTGCCCAGGCGATCCTAGCGAGTCACTGTAGGACAAGCAATGCCGGTTTCAACGGCGTGGTTAACGCCCCCCCCCCCCGAATTTTTTCCTCCACGAGGCCCCAAGGCTCCAAAAAAACTGATGGTTAGAACCCAGGCTATATCTCCACTTCCCAGACCCAGCGGCAATAAAATATCTGGCCACAGTTCTTCAACAAAACATTTTTCAAAATTATAACCCTCCCCCAACCCCATAGGTCAAACATATGTAGTTATGCTCCGTCACGAGCGAGCTTCTCTAGCCCGCAGCATTCTGAGAGGAGGTGGCAACTCAGAATTACTGCTATCACATACTAAAAAAATTCACCTAACAAACAAAGAGTTTTTATTTGATTTTTATGTTTATAATTTGTTTATATTCGGCTGCATCTCGCGCGGCAAGCCTAGTTTTTTCTTCTATACCAAAGCCTCAACTCCTGCTTTAACGACCCATAACGAGGGCTAACAACCGCGAGCCAACAAGCACCAAAGTGCAAAATACCTATCCAAAACTAAAGCAGGAGGCTGCACGTGTGTCAATATACCCAGGATCATTATACCCTTGAACGACCATCTGCAACCACGTTGTCACAACCCCGGCAAATTGGCGTATGTCCAGGTTATATTACCAATAAATTAGTGAACACCTGGTCAGCCTCATATTCCGATTGTGAAAACTGGTCCAGAAAACTTGAGAGGGTGATGATCAGCGGCTAAACTACCAACGACCCGGCCCATAGGCTGGGAACATAGACCTCGAAATGCCCCAGCGCAAGAACAACCGCCAGCAGGCTCCTCCTCGACGACCGAGCAGCTCACCTGGGCCGAATTTGTACTTCTCCGAGCAGAACAATAACAGGATGGCTCCAGCCCCATCATCGTCCTTTTCCACAAGGACGGCACCAGCCCCCACACCACTAGCCTCCGTTGCCCTTAGTTGGAAAGGTCGGACTAAAGACCAGGGGCCCCGAGGATCGGTTGTGGTGAGTGCACAAAAAGCACGATTTCCTTCCCTCAACAAAACCCCCCTTCTCACACTCCGGAGACACCATTTGAACTTCTTATCCTGCAAGTTATCCTCCCACCTGAGCTTGACTGTCCCGTACTACTTCTCCACCTTGACTGCTAAACGTCATCACAGGCACAGTGCAGAGGCTCAGGGGGGTGCCTCCCATACACCTTCACAGGCTTATCATGACATAACTGATTGCGCTTCCGTCTGTCTGGAGTGGCTACCAAGTAAACCAGGTCCGATAGACTCCTCCACCAACCTATAAAGGACCCAGCGTACTGCGCGGTATAAAGGGGTGACCTATAAGGGGCAGTAGAATCACACACCTACTGACCCCAACGGGAAACTCCCTCGCAGTTCAACCTGGAGGTCGTACCTGTCCTTACTGAGGGCCTGAGAGCTAGTTCAAAGTACGGCCAGCCAACTCCAGAACGGCCGCAACATCCGTTCTCGACTGTTAGAGGACACCCTTGAGAAGTATTTAGTGCAAACAAGGTTTTTCTGCGCCCTCCAGCACTTCTTCAACCATCTGGAGAGGTCTCTGACCCGGTCTGTCAAAAGACAGAGCCTCATTAGGGCGGAAATCCCAAACTCTCCCCAGGTCCCTCCCACACAGCAAACAAAA
>CM064513.1:58378543-58384045 GCA_032716605.1 Paralithodes platypus | reverse complement strand
TAAGTGAATTTGTTTCCAAGTAAATTAGTCACAACATATATTAACGTACTCTCGTCATATTTAAAACAATAATAAATACTGTACCTTGAAGAAACTTGGGTAAGGGTACAGCAGTGTTGAGGGTAAAGCGCCCACAGAGGCAACAGGATAATCCCAAGACAAGAGACGGCTGGCGGTCACTTGGGGCAGCTTGCTTGGACTCCACATTCACCCGGAACACCTCAACCGTACCTCCCTCGCAACACACACCAGATGTTCGGCTGGTTAAAACAAAAGACATATAAATTACCTACAGTCAAATGGCTGTCTGAGTCGGCCACCACCAGTTTAAAAAAAAAAAAAAAAAAAAAAAAGGGGGTATGTGCCTGAGTATATACGGTAGGCTACTGTAGATAGAAAGAACTGATCCATCTATCTACCTACACTGCACTCCCGTTATCAGCGCTCCAAGTATCCGCAATCCTTGCTAACCGTGGACACCCCTAAATATCCCATTACTTGTTATCCTGCGCAAAAAGTATGCGTTACCCGCGGATTTCCACTCGATCCAGGAAGGAAAGCAGTGCTGCCATTAACCCTTACATCCCAGGCCGAGTATATTCGTCAGTAGATAAGTAACCTCCCCAGTCCAGGCCCGAGTAGCCTATATTCGTCAGTCATGTACTTTCCTTGTAACTGCCTGTATAACCCTGTAGTTGGTAACACGACTGTTAAAGCACTGCTACGGGTCTGGCAACACTTCTCAGCTTATATAAGACCCACTGAAGCGTGACTGGGCCAGTCTTGCTCCATCTCTTGAGGTGAAAAGGTGGTCTTTCCTGCCATTTTTGCCACAGTGCTTGGGACTGCAGGGGCTTTTATTACTGTATCCTACGGTATGGTATGGGTTAACCAAGAAAGGTGAAATATGAGAACATAAGAATATGGGAGACTGCAAAAAGCCAAGTGGCCCACACAAGGCAGATAAAAGATCCCTCGGTGTGTGTTGGACAATGGAGAAAAAACTTTAGTGCTACTGAACTGTATTTCATGTACTGTAATTTTCTTTTCCTTCTCATATTCATCTGGCTTAATGTGTTCTAAGTGGTTCTAAGATTGGTTCATTGGTTGAGGATAAAGTGAAGAAAATCATGTTTAATAAGTTTTTTTTAGATAAAAGTGAAGATAATCTTGCTTAATGTGTTATAAATGGTTCTAAAAGGGGTTCTAAGAATGGTTCATAGGGGAGGGGATGATGATATGGCACAAATGACACCTGGATTTACCTTTGGACTGTACTTGATGTCCACTGCTCTGGACTACATGGAGTTTAGTGGAGCAGTGGAACAGTCATTGTGGATCAAAGTGAGTATTCTTTAATCATTGGCAGGCACGTGCTGGGGGTGCCCAAGCACCTGCCCCTTTTGCCCCATGTCTTGAAAGTGCCCTTTTGCCTGGACTGTAGCATCTTTACTTTATCAGCGATTTTGCTATGGCCTGCGAAAATATGCCAAATATATAATGTGGCCCTCCCACTAAAAAGCATTACTGAAGAGCATTAGCTTTGAATTTCTTATTTGTCTTGAGATCACCACTACAGTTTTCGAGAGACTACATATGTCTCTTGTTGTTGTTGTTGTTGTTGTTGTTCCCCAAGCTGCCTGGCCGAACAGCCCCAAGGCCCCGAGCAATTCCAAGGCCATAACCGAGCGCCCCCACAGAACCCTCCCTGCCGACCACAATAAAGCCTGGGTGACCGAAGCCACTCCATGGCGGGGAGCTGAGGAGGGTGCGGAAACGCCCGGGAAACCAAAGCACCACCCAGGGCCCTGTGCCCCTCAGCAATTATGAAGAGAAAGTTGAGGGGCAAGGGAAAAATGTGACGCTTTGGCTTCCAATCTTGGTAGATTGGGAGATCAATCCACGGAAGAGACGCCGTCACTTGAGATCTAGAAAATATATAAGTTAAAGGAACAGTCAGAGTAAGCTATGGGTATGGCAGAGATCGCTCAGCTCTCACTCTGATAGACCAGCCCATCACCGACATATGCATCTAATGCATTACAGTAGAAAGACCTCGATCTGGCAACATCCTGCACAATTATAGGTGGAGTTCTATAAAACTTTAAAAAATTAAGAGAAGTTCCAGGAGGTTTTTAGAAGTGCCAAAGAAAAAGCTGAATCCATCTGTGATTCCTGGACAAGGTACAGTGTAGGAGAAAAATATCCTGAACGATACATGTAAAGTGCCACCTTTGGCACTGAAGACCAGCAATATCAAAATGAGGCTGACTACTACCGTGTAAAGGTGTTTTACAGTACTGTATGTGTTTTCTAGAGTTAGCACACTTGCACAAGAGCTAGAAAGGTGGTTTAAAGGTTGAGAAAACACATTTTTGGCATATCCTTAATGCCTTCCACTGCCTGACAGAACAAGATAACTGGAAAGAAACTGAAAGAACAGACACTAATCAGTGCAAAAATTATGTCCGTTCTATGAGATGGAAGAGGTATACAAGTTACAGTCTAAGCTGAGAGAAGATCTATTCGTCATTCTCTTGCCCTCCACAAAACAATGTTGCTATGATGCTTAACACATTGAAGGAAAACAATGTCCAGGATATATTCCCAAATTTGCTTGACCTGGTGAAAACTTATGTCATACTGTCTGTTACAAATGCAACCATTAAAGGCCTTTCTCCAAACTCTAAAACTGGTGAAGGCAAAGATGTGCAATAGAAAAATTATAATAGAAATCAACCACATTGAGGTCATCAATATATTCAAAGACATTGCCTACAGAAAGCTTCTCCGGTGAAATGTCATTCATTTACAATGTTAAAATAATAAAGTTTGTGTTGAAGTTTTTGAGTGATTATTATATGTAGCTTATATGTGCTGTACTTTTGTTTTCAACTAAATTTACTTATCTTTAAGTTAACATACAGTACTATTGATGTATGTTTGTTTGATGTCAGTCATACAGAAAGATTTCTCAGTTGTATTATTGTTGCATTGTTTGAACGAATTTGAAAGGATTTTTAAGTGTGTGTAGAATTAATTAATTCAATAATAGCTAGGTGCCCTTTTTTAACTTTGAGCACCTGCCCGAAATTAGTTCTCTGCACGGCCCTGATCATTGGGTACATATTAATATCATTAGGTAGGTCAAAATAATGTATTTGAGGGTCCAAGATTGGTGAGCTTGGTACGACCTAAGTCTATTTCCCATTGAAACCTATGTTAACCCTCCAGCCCCGGCTATGTATTATATATATATTCCTCGAAACCCGGGTGTTTTGGCCGAAAAACGTCTAGGCTAGGCTACCGTATATTCGTTAATCAGACTGCTTCCCGCATTCCCGCGCATCCCCAAGCGTAGCTGTGTTATTTACCTGTAGAATGGCATTAAGTAGAGCTCTCTAAGTCAACTGGTTGAGCTGTGATGATGAGTTCATTGGAGATAACTTTATGGCCAAAACAGCCACTTTACACCACTTTTCGATACTTAACAACAACATACAGGCACACACGAACAAGCGACGCTCTCCTTCTTGTGGCCGGAGATGCGGGGCGACGGTCCAGCCGGCTGTTGTTTACATGCGTCGGACCGACGCCTCGCACACGAAGCTCACAGGCTTTCAACCACTGGGCGTTCAAGAGACCATCCGGGTACCTGTTATATGCTTTTTTATGGGCGTTCAAGAGCCCTTCCGTGGTGAGAGGGTTAAACACTGCCCACGTATCCGCGGAAAATACGCGGTACGACTTAGCCGCGGATACGGGGAATGCACTGTATCTATATAATTTCATAAATCCTTAACACCTTCCACATTGCTTCACGATCCACACGAACATACGCTTTTTCCAAATCCATAAAAGCCCAATATATCTCCTTATGCTTCTTTAAATACTTCTTGCATAACTGTCTTACTGCAAAAATCTGATCCACACACCCTCTTCCCCTCCTAAAACTGCACTGTTCTTCTCCTATTGCAACTTCTGTACACTTTTTTATCCTCTCTATCAACACCCTGCCATACAGCTTTCCAACCACTGATAATAAACTAATACCTCTATAACTTGAACACTCCTGCCGATCTCCCTTCCCCTTGTACAACGGCACAATACATGCACTCCCCCGTCTATTGGTACCATTGACACAACAAAGCACACATTGAATAGTCTCGCCAACTAATCAATTATAACATTTCCACTCTTTTTTATACACTCCAAAGCAATACCATCCAAACCTTCTGCTTTTCCCGCTCTCATTTGTTTCGCTGCTTCTTTCACCTTATTTTCCTCAATACATACATACATACATAAAATTTTAAGACCGAGTGTTCCACACATAAGTGCAGTTTCAGTCTCTTGTCCTAATGGTGGCGTTCCAGGCAACCCTGTTAAGGGCTGCTTCACTTGTCAAGTTCTTGGATTTGAGATCGGCGCGTATAGTCCGATCCCAAGTCTTCCTCGGTCCACCCCTTGGTGCAGCTCCCTCCACAATCACAGACCTGTATTTGTTCATCCATTCTCTCCACATGTCCATACCAACCCAGTCTACTTGTACGCATTACCTCGCTAATACTCTTTATACCTAAACGTCTCCTCAGCTCAACATTTGTTATTCTATCCTGTAGCCTGGCCCCACACATCCATCTCACCATTCTCATCTCATTACGCTCCATTCTGTTGACATCCTCTACTTTAACGGCCCATGTTTCTGAGGCATACGTCATTGCACTTGTAACACATGAAGCATACACCTTTCCCTTCAGGGGGAGAGGCATTCTTTTCATGGTCAGGATTGGCATCAGTTCTCTGAACTTCCCCCAGCCACACCTAATTCTAGCAACAGTGGCAGCCTCGGCCCCACCACCGGCAGAGATGGTATCTCCTAGGTAACAAAACTTGTTCACCAGCTCCAAAGACTCATTTCCAAAATTCACAGCCACAGGATCATCACTTAACACAAGCTCGCCTTTGCACACTACGCACTCAAATTTCTCTATTTCTGAATTATCCTTCGGCGGGGTCCCTTTATTCTACTACAGCGCTTACTCCCATGGTGTACCCAACATCGACAGATGCTACATTGAATTGAGTTAACGCCCACTCCCTTTGCACACACTGCACATGGGTATGCACCGCTCTTTTCCACATTGCCTCGTCTCAATCTACAATGCATAACCTTGGTTTTGTTAATATTGACTCTTAAACCCTTGCTCGCCATGCCCTCTCTCCACTCTCTGAATTTGGCCTCAGCATCTTGCATACTGTCAGCTATTAGGACTAAATCGTCTGCATAAAACAGTTCCAACGGGAGTCCGCCTCTAAAAACTCTAGACAGTGCCTCCAAGACCATAATAAAGAGGAGGCGGCTTAACACTGAACCCTGATGGACTCCAACACGGACTGCGAACTCATCACTCAGTACACTCTTCACCCTCACCGCACTTCGCGAGTCCTCATACATCTTCATTATCACACGCACCAGCCACTCTTCCACACCAAGTTTCC
>CM064513.1:58028543-58376043 GCA_032716605.1 Paralithodes platypus | reverse complement strand
GTGGAGAGCAGTGGAGGAAGGTACTGTGGAGTGACGAAAGTACATTCACAGTCACTGACAATGCCGGGAAGTATGTCTACCGCAAGCGAGGGCAGTGACCGCTTCAACCCTAAGTACACTCGCAAAACTGTAAAATTCCCTGATAGTGTGATGGTGTGGGGTGCTTTTAGTTACTACGGTGTTGGCAAACTAGTTTTTCTACCCAAAAATGCGCGGATGAATGCCAACTCCTACATGGAGCTACTTGCGGATAATTTACCTGAGTCTATGAGAAAGTGCCGTGCTAATTATTATATGCAAGACGGCGCACCTTGCCACACAGCTCGTAGTGTCATTGGTTACCTGAACGACTGTATTGTGCCCTTCTTTAACCCTTGGCCAGGGAATTCCCCGGACTTAAACCCTATTGAGAACTTGTGGGCCATCATAAAGTCAAAGCTAGTGAATTATGACACCTCGTCTCTGCCCCGTCTCAAAATTGCCATCCAGGATATCTGGGATAATATCGACGGTAAATATGTTCGTCACTGTGCTGAGTCAGTTCCCAGGCGTCTAGAGGCGGTGAGGAAGAACCGTGGATATTCATCAAAGTATTAAATATGTGAGTTACCCATAAAATTCGTGTTTTTTTACCTTTTCTTATCAATGTTCTCTGTGCGTATGTTTTTTTCAACTTGGGGGGTACCGCAGTGACACTTTCAACCGCGAGTATTGTATATATATATATATACTGTACCGGTATATATATATACAGTAAAAGTCCTTTAATCCGACGACCGATAATTCGAATCTCCCAATAGTCCGAATTTTTCAATTTGAGGCCAAATCCGAATTCACCCGATGGTCCGAATTTCAAGAAGTCCCAAAGTCCCCTTTTTGAGGCATTAGTCCACTCAAATGACACATAATGGAGCACACACATATCATATGTTCATGAATTCACTTTAAAAGTTTACCATTGTCATTGTAGCCTATTACCTACTTCAAAACATTCAGATTAATGGTCAAAGGAAGCTACTGATATAAACGTATGCGCTACTGGCTTGCACCGCATCGTCTGCAAGCGCATTCAGTCTTGCGCTTGAAAACGCACCTTTGGACGCTCCGATACGCTACTATTTATAGTGATCGGAGCGTCCCAAGTGTGCTTTCAAGAGCAAGACAAACTCACTAGTAGACGATGCGGACATGTGACAATAAGAAGAAGAAGGTGTTTACGTTTATATCAGCAGATTCCTTTGACCATTAATCTGAATGTTTTGAAGTAGGTAATAGGCTACAATGACAATGGTAAACTTTTGAAGTGATTTCATGAACATATGAGCCGATATGTGTGCACCATTGTGTCATTTGGGTGGTTTAATGCCTCAATGTTTTCATCAGGCCACAGGTTCATAGGGGTAAAGTCCGATAATCCGAAAAATCCACTAATCCGAACGAGGGCCGGTCCGCTGCCCCTCGGATTAACGGAAGTTTACTGTACATATATACAGTAAGGTCCCGCATAAAACGAGAAATTGGTCGATAAACAAGGCCGTTCTATGCGATTTCGTTCTATGTGAACACGGCATTTTGGTGGCCCAATATCGTCAATGTTCACTGTAAGCGTAAATTTCCGTCAGGACCGTACGATATTTTGTACGTTTTGTACGATATTTCGGCGCTCTATATGAAAACTCCTCGGATTTGCCCCACTTTGGCGGCGGACTCGTTTTATGTGATCACATTCGTTCTTATCGAAAATTAAATATTAATATTTTAGGCCGCTCGTTTTAATCGAGACTCGTTTTATCTGAACACGTTTTATGCGGGACCCTACTGTATACAGTAGGGTCTTGTAAGATGCGAGTTTATGGTCGATGGATGCGACCGCATCTTACGATACACGGAAAAACACGGAAAAACGTCCCGCCTAAGGCTCGCATTTTAACCCTCCAGCCCCGGCTACGCATTACATAAATATTCCCCGAAACCCGGGTGTTTTGGCCGAAAAACGTCTAGGCTAGGCTACCGTATATTTGTTATTCTGGCTGCTTCCCACATCCCCAAGCGTAGCTGTGTTATTTACCTGTAGAATGGCGTTAAGTAGAGCTCTCTAAGTCAACTGGTTGAGTTGTGATGATGATTTCATTGGAGATAACTTTATGGCAAAAACAGCCACTTTACACTACTTTTCGATACTTAACAACAACATACAGGCACGCACGAACAAGCGACGCTCTCCTTCTTGTGGCCGGAGATGCAGGGCGTCGGTCCAGCCGGCTGTTGTTTACATGCGTCGGACCGACGCCTCGCACACCAAGCTCACAGGCTTTGAGCTCATGGGTGTTTAAGAGCCCTTCCGGGCAGCTCGTGTATGCTTTTTTATGGGCGTTCAAGATCCCTTCCGGGAACAGAGGGTTAAACAAATGTTCGCATCTTGAAGTTTCTCCTCAGATTCACTTTGAGCCTCCGATTCGCAAATTATGGTCAGTCTCGCATCTTAAAATAATTAATTTATTATTTGGGGGTCCTCGCATCTTATGCGAATCGTATCTTCTGATCTCGCATCTTACAAGACCCTACTGTATATATATATAGATAAAATGATAAATCATAATACATAACTTTTGATTCGTACATCTTACGGTCAGAAGAATATGTGACATCCATCCGAAGTACGATGTCACTTAAATTCTTGAATTCCGGGAACCAATCAGCCGTGTTAACTTTCTGGTAGGACTCCTCATCCGAGCGGTACAGATGAACGCAACAGTCACCCCCGCTTAACAACCAAACTGTCTGTGAAAAATACCGTAACAAATATAAACATTTATGCATGTACTGTATATACTCAGGCCCAATCCCCACTTTTCCTATTAATTTTTTGTTTGGGGGGGGGGGGGGGCCATCTCAAGACAGAGCCTGAATAGGGATATCACAACAGAAAACAATGAACACACAAAAACAAAATACAAATTCACACACATCTAGGTCATCCAAGAGAAGACCCAGAGACTAGGGTCACCAAAGGTCCCTCCAGCACTTCCCCGGCCCCTGACCACCTGGAGAGGTTCCGATCTCGCCAGGCAGACATGCAGCAGAGCGAAACCACAAGCCCGCCCACCACAGGTCCAGGTACACCCTTCATATAAATATATATATAATAAATAATTAAAAAATAATATATATTCATATTTATTCACCAACCCACCAATTATCTTGCAAATAAACCTAATATAAAAATAAAATATATATAAATAATACCACAACATTAACCCATTCGTAGCGGGGGCGGACTAAAGTCCGCCTCCAATTTGCAGCAAGTTAGGAGAATTATTAAGGCTTTTAAAGGGTTAAAATCGAGTGCAAATGGCCGGGAGCGCAGCGGGCCAGACAGTCGACTCCCAGGGCTTACCGCCGCCCACTGACACATGTTTCCTCTGTTCTCGAGAGGCCGGCAGCGTTGCCAGTAGTGAGCGTAGTGGGAAAAAATATGCCGCTATACGCTAAACTCCCATGTTGGTGGTAACACTGCCTGAGAACGACGAGTGCTACGTAGCTCGTTCTGGTCTCATTTTGAAGCTTTTAGCACCTAGTTTTTTGCTGAATACATTTATTTTCATGCAGATACTTGATTTATCATTCAGGAGGGCCTGAATATGCCCAAATAAGTCCAAAACCCCCCGCTCGACAAGGGTTAATGCACTTACATCATCTATAATAATATATCTATCTACAGTATACTGTAGTCAATTATAATTAGGCTATGTCTCTTCAACAAACTCCCACAGCAAATAAAGCCGGTATCACACGAGCGCTTTTCCCTCCAACATTTATCCTCAACACTGGTCTGGCAGCTTATGAGGTCAACATTTATTATATTGCAGTCACCTAATTTCACCTATCATCAATCTAGTTTCCGATACCAGAGCAAAATAAAACAAGAAATGTTGCCAGAAAATGTTGATTATCGAATGTTGACTATAAAAGCTCTCGTGTGATACCGGCTTAAGGGAGCCCACCTCGCTTTTTTTCTTTTTCTCTCCCTCTCTCTTTGGCTTACATCCATTCGGCCCCATTCAGCCTACGGTACTGTTTTAAGACGTTTACCCCCCTCCAGGTGTGAATATTTTCCTGGCGAGCAGTAGCGAGCCAGCATACAGTATATACATTTTTGTTTTGACAGCAAGCTAATTTTGTAAATTTTTCGATAGAAAAATTTCTCCGGCGAAGCCGGATTTCTTCATACAATGCTGGCTCGCTATCGCTCGCCAGGAAGAAATCGACACCTGGATGGGGATAAATGTCTTAAAACAGTTGGCTGAATGGGGCCGAATGGATACAAGCCAGGGAAAGAGAGAAAAGGAGAGAAAGATTAAAAAAGCCGGTGATCCCCCTTATGGGACATGAGGGGCATCTAATTACACAGCTTCAAGTTAGTATGCTACCGCTAAACTTAAGGGGGTACAGTACTACTCGCTTTTGCTGGACCTCCTTCTCCCTCGTGTTTAGCATTTCAGCTTTGAGATACTGTAGTTAAGACGTTTCTTCCATTAGTTTGTCGATTTTAAGACCTTTCGCCCCATTTCTTTGTCAATATTTAAACCTTTCGTGCAATTTAAGTGGCAATTTTTGTCCTGGCGAGCAAAGCGAGTCTGTAATTTTAAGAGAAATCGGCCTTTGGCTGTGACATTTTTCGACTGAAAAATTTACAAATTTATCTTAAAGGGGGGTCTAGGGGGTGTACTGTATTTCTAAGCTTGATGGAGGTCTAGCGAGGAAACTAAAAAATAAATGAATAAATTAATTAATAGCCCCTCAAAAACGGCCACTATCCCCTTAAAAACGGTAATCCCAAGTCCGCTATTCGCAAGGACCCAATGTAACCTTAAAAGCCCACATAGCTCTTCAGTCAAGAATCAAAATAATGTTAAAAGTGATAGGCTGCTGATGAAGTGACAAGAAATCCATTATATTCCTTTTTAAATACAGGTCTCCCTCTCTATCCAATGCCCCAATTTATGATACTGTATTATTATAGGCCTACTGTAGTTTTTTTGTTTTCGCTATTTATGTTTGGGTTTTGGCTGGTCCGAGAACGCATCCCCATTTACCCATGCCTTCATACAAATGGCCATGGCCTTCCTTAGGGACTCGGGGCTGTTCAGCCAGGTACGACAACAACTCTCCAACATACACCGGTACCAGGGGTGAGTGAATTTGAATCCTGATCAGGATACCTCTCTCCCAAGAAGTCCATTATATCCCTTTTTACTGTAATTATTACTAAGTATTCTTACCTCCCAACCATTGCTGCCTTTAGCCTGAGTGTGGTAGAGATGGTACGGAACAAAATCCAAATGTAGCGCTAGACAGTTTTGTGACACAATCTCCAAGGCACTATCAGAATTAAGGTCCCAGTCAGAGTATATGTTGAAGAATTGGCTCTGCTGACCTTTCCCATCATCCTTCTGAAAAAATAACCTGGGTTACCACATACAGATCTTGAACACTCTAACCATTACACTATCAAGACAGTTAAAGCTTAAGTACACTACAGTACTGTACAATCGCGCTAAGAAGTGATGACTCGATTTTTCTAAGGCTCGGACAAAAGTTCCCAAATCTGGCTACCGCTGGCAACTCTCCACTGCCCGTCAGAGCCCAGTCATTTCCTAATTTATAACTATAGGTCTCTGGATATTCCCAATAATTGGCCTACTGACAAAATTAACCTATTTAGGCCTTTTAAATTATATTTATGTTGTTGTTTGAATATATATAAGTAAGGTTTGTTTTCAATATCTGTATAGAATAATGAAAGTATTTAATTTCCTGGCGCTATCTAGCATGTTACACTCCCTGGGCCTGCCGCCTGGAGGCCTGCCAAAAAATGCAAGTCAGTCACTGCCGGTATATGAGAGAGAGTGTATCTCTTCCGCTCGTATATCCACCTTTGTCTTTTACTACATGCCTTTCCATCTTTCGTTCCTATATGGGTGTCCCTATGGGCTATTAAATATGTTATAAGTGAAATTTCATCGTCTGTCTATACAAATTACAAGCTGTTCTCGAGTATTCAAGCTATCCCAAAATATACTGGAGACCGCTTTGTTTTTTAAGGCAGACTTGTCCCACTTAGAGAATTAAATGTGGAAAAAACAATCTGTTATATGTTTATTTACGTGATTTATTGACACTCATGGGTTGAATATTACTTTTAACGGTTGGTTTTAATTTTATGAGATACTTTTCTTCCAGTATTGTTGGCTTAAAAAGTAATAAAAGCATTAAGAGACTTCCTCCACATTTTAATTCTGAATGTAGTGAGCGAAATACTACGAGTTTCACATTCTTTCGTTCGGGTTAGTCTCAACTTTCGTACAGTATTATTTGGTTTGCTCTCACATAATGAGATAAATATATTGTAACAATACTTATATATCGTGTTTTTGGTATTTTGTCCTTCAATACAGTTCTCCCCGGTGTGTAATATATGAATATAGTAGAGCCTCAATAGTTGCCAGATAGCACTTTCTGAACAAAAGGTACTGGGAATCGAGTCATCACTTCTTAGCGCGATTGTACATGACTACGATTTTATATCCCTTTATCGAATACTGGATATCAATCTAATGATGTACTCGGACCCTACTACACACTGATATAAAGATTATTTTCATATATATGAACTGTATGTATATACTCAGGCACATACCCCACAGCTGGGGTTGGCCGACACAAGACAAGAGCCCGAACAGGGACAACACAACACAAATTTAAAAAAAAAAAAAAAAAAATTACACACACCTAGGTCACCCAGTAGTTAATTAACAAAATAAACAACAGTAAACAGTATCATCAGGCATAAGCTTGAAATATAGTATGCAATCCCATATATATCCCAATATATGCAATCCCAGTATATAATCCCATCCAGGTGGATGGGACTCGTTAGCCTTGGTCGGCAACTCATCTAGGGGAGACAACCTTATACAAATCCGGGTGGATGGGACTCGTCAGCCTTGGTTGGCAACCTGTCTAGGGGAGTAAACCTGATACAAATCCGTACTGTTTACCTAAGGGTAAGGCAGGTTAGTGGATGGACTAGCCGAACACCACTGTAGAAAAATAGTGCTAACAAGATACACAGGGGGCCTCGGAGTTGGACGGATCCTAAATTGAGTGGTCAATCCTGAAAGTCCTTCACTAAACTGGCTCGGGTTGTCCCTCTCACAGGGAATAGGTCCGCTTGGGGGCATTCTGTGTATGGCCACCCTCGTAAAGGGAGTAAGGCGTCCGGCAATAGATAGATAGATAGATAGAATCTGGTTAAACTTATAAAAACAAAAAATAATAATAAAAAAAATATGCACTTGCAAATTTACCATGGCGGTGCTGGTTGGGAGGAGGGGCGTCGACTGACTGGGGACAGAGGTGCATGGGGGCGGTTCGTTCGTGGCCACCCCTTCGGGGATCACGGCGTCAGGCAATAGATAGATAGATGGATTACAATGTATGAATATATGTGGAAGTATCATGGAGTACTCATCATAAGGGCAGGTGGAGGAGGTCAGTAGGATAGGTAGATATAAAAGGGGAGAGATGAGACCTATAAGGGTACAGTTTAAAACTAGGGTAGTGGCAGAGACTGTGACAAATTTTAGTTGGAGGCTAAATACAAATGATAAACTGAAACACATAAGACTAAAGAAGGATTTGAGTATAGAACAAAGGAAAAAAATTAAGGAATTACAAGAAGAGGCTGATGAAAATAATGGAAAGTTGGGTGAGGAGGATAAGAGGAATTTTTACTGGAGAGTGAGGGACGGAAAAGTGAGAAAGTGGTTTATAAGAGTAGAAGGGAGGGGGAGATCAGGGAGGGAAGAGAATGTGATGGGAGTTGTGACGGAGGAAGAGAACGGGGTGGAGGTGTCACAGGGAGAGACGGGAGACAAAGAGGCAGACCCAGTAGTGCTAGCGGGGGAGTAGGGTACGGACTGGAGGAGCGGGATGGTGTAATTGCTGAAGGAATGGTAGATGGATTAAGGATTATGTTTAGTAATGTGGATGTGTTTACCCAGGACAAGAAAAGAGAACTGATATGTAGGTTGCAGGATGAAGAGGAAAAACCTGATGTCATAGCCCTACAGGAAGTAAGACCAAAAAATGCTAGAATTGAAAGGGAACTGGTGGAATATAGTTTGGAGGGTTTCGAGTTATATGAGAGAAATGCTATTAGAGCAGAGGTCGGAAGAGGACTGTTTATTTATGTAAGAAAAGAGCTCAAGGTTAATGAGGTGGATATGAGACAGCAGTATTGTGAGTATTTGTGTATTGAAGTAAAATGTGCAAGAGGATCAATTCTAATTGCCTCTATATATAGAAGCCCAAATAATAGCAGGGGAGAGGATGATAACCTACTGAAAGCAATGGAAGAGATAGATAATAGAGAGAACAAATATAAAATTTTGATTGGAGATTTCAATTTGCCAGGGATCAACTGGGCAAATTGTACTACTCCAGCGGGACAGGGTAGCCTGGAAAATAAGTTTATAGAGAAAGTGAGAGATTGTTTTTTAACGCAACATATTGTAGAGATGACAAGATATAGAGATGGGACGCAGGGGAGTGTACTTGATTTGATTTTTAGCAATGAAGAGGATATAGTGGAACATGTTAATGTGGATAGCCCTATAGGTCGTAGTGACCATGCCTGTATAAGCTTTAGTTGTAACATTAAATCAGAGAGGGATAATAAAAGCAATAGAAAAATATACATGTATGATAGAGCAGATTATGAGCTGCTGAGACGGTGTTTGGACATTGACTGGGGGGAATACTTGAACGGTGAAGACGCTGAAGGAATGTGGAGGAAAATTAGAGTCAAACTGGAGAATGCTGTATCCAAAAGTGTACCAGTAAGGGAATATAAGGATAAAACAAAATTGAGGAAAAGAACTAACCCAGAATTGCCAATGAAAAGAAAGCTGTGGATATTGATTAGAAGAAAGAAACGATTGTGGGAAAGATTAAAATTGTTAAAAAAGAACAGGGGGTCTAGTATAGAAGCTAAAGAAGTAGATCTGGAACGTGGACAAATAAACAATAAAATAAGGTGGGAAACAAGGAGGGGGGTGAAGGAGAGGGAGAGAGAGAGAGATAGCTAGAAATGTGAAGGATAATCCAAAAATATTCTGGAAGTACATTCAAAAAAAGTTAACAAGAAGAGTAGGGATCCCAGAACTGGTAGGGGGGTTGAATGGTGGGAGTAGAGCGGAGACTGATAAGGAGAAAGCAGAGGTGCTGGGGAAATACTTTGGGGGGGTACTAACAGTGGAGTCGGAGGATGCAGTGCCTACTATGCCCATCAAACAGGCACCGGCACTAGAACTAATAGAGTTTTCCCATGCTAGAATAAGAAGGGCTATAGAAAAAATGAACAGAAGTAAGTCACCGGGACCGGATGGCATACACCCAAGAATCATAAAGGAAGGAGGGGAGATGTTAGTAGAGCCATTGAAAATGTTATTTGAGGTATCGTTTAATACAGGACAAATCCCGATGGACTGGAGAGAGGCGAACATAACAGCTATACTGTATTTAAGATGGGAAAGAGAAATGACCCAGGGAATTATAGACCAGTCAGTTTGACAAGTGTTGTGTGTAAACTAATGGAAACGGTAATTAGAGAAGGAATAATGGATCATATGAAGTCAAACCAACTTTTCAGTGGGAGACAGTTCGGATTCTTGCCGGGGAGGTCGACGGTACTACAGCTAATTAAGGTGGTAGATGATTGGATGCAAATTCTAGAAGATGGTGATGTAATAGACGTGGTATATTGCGATTTTATGAAGGCCTTCGATAAGGTCCCACATAAAAGGTTAATAGAGAAAGTTAGAAGCTATAATATAGGGGAGAAATGTGTGAAATGGATAGAAGCCTTCCTGAAAGATCGGAGACAGAGGGTACTGGTGAATGGAATAGGCTCGGGGTGGAGGGAAATTACAAGTGGGGTACCTCAGGGATCTGTGTTGGGACCACTGCTGTTCGTTATATTTATCAACGACTTACCTGAAGTTATAACTAATGGAAGTGAGGTATACCTGTATGCGGATGACACTAAGCTGTATAGAAGAGTGAGGAGTAAGGAAGATATGGGTTTGCTTCAAGGAGATGTGGAGGGCATGAAGGGATGGTCTGAGCATTGGTTAATGCCTTTTCATCCAAAAAAATGCAAGTACATGCGGATTGGGACCAGCAAGATAGACAAGGTAGGATACAGTATGTATGAAGCGATGGAGGAAGTGATTGCAGAAAAGGATATAGGAGTAGTGATAGACAATAAGTTAAATTTCTCAGAACATTTAGCGGAAAAGATAAACAAAGCCAATAGAATTGTAGGGCTGATAAGGAGGACATTTGTGTCACTTGACGAAGAAATCTTCAGGAATCTCTATACAGCGCTGGTTAGGCCGCACCTGGAATATGCGAACCAGGTGTGGGCTCCATATATGGTAAAGGATATAGAAGCAGTGGAGAAAATGCAGAGGAGAGCTAGCAAGCTGGTACCAACGTTGAAGAACGCGGGCTATGAGCAGAGGTTGAGGACACTGGGGCTTCCGACACTGGCATATAGGAGAAAGAGAGGGGATATGATAGAGACTTTTAAGATAGTGTCAGGAAAGTACGATGAGGATGTGTGTGAAGGTATCTTCTTGATGCGGGAGGGAACAAGAACGAGAGGACACTCTAAGAAAATTTACAAAGAAAGAAATAGGCTTGAGAAGGCAAAGAACTCATTTTGTGATAGAGTGGTAAATGAGTGGAACGCACTCCCCCAGGGGAGGTGTGGTGGAGTGGTCATGCCACTGGATTGGTAATCCAATGGACCCGGGTTCAAATCCCGATATGTCAATGGGAAGATATTATTGGGATTGAATTTGTGCTGTACCTAGTATCAGTGCATTACCACAAAGCCCACCGAAATGCCAAAAAAATACCCTCATTGTTCCCTGATTAAATAACACTGTATGAATATTCCCATATTCAAAATATGTTACAGGGGGACAATGCCTAGTGAGTTCACTGCTCAATAGGTGGCGTTCTGAGAGTGAGGGTCTGAGTCTGGAGGGTGAGACGGTGAAGCACTTGAGCGAAGCAACCAGCCGCTTCAGAGATGGAGCTGCTTCGAGCCATGATGGATGCTTCGCATGTCTCACTCCCCAGACTGGAACAAGACCTCACGGGCTTCACCGTGTTGAGCGGTGGAATGTACAGGCTCTCAGCCTATGCCCGAGAGGGAGTAGTTGGAATATAGAAAAAATACAAATAAAAATGTAGTCGATTCCGAATCAATAAGGGAGTTTGAAAGTAATCTTGATAAAGCATGGGGAAGACAAGATTTGAAGTTTGATTATAAAACAAAAATACAGAATAGTAAAAATTTTGCGTCTGCTGCCGCCGCCGCCGCCAACACCGTGAACGACCTCAGCAGTGCAAGTACTGGTATTCAGCTGGATACACAGGCATAGTTTGCCTTTTTCCAGAGGATCTACTGTAAGAAACTGTAAGAATAAGTGCACGCTTAATTCCCTTATGGAATCGTCATTATGATCGGGTACCCTACAGAAAAAACTCCGTAAAAAATAAAAAATAAAAATTAACTTAATATTTGTTATCATATGACTTACCATATGTGGATTTCTTGCGCTTTGCTTCCCCGATTCCAGGCCCCCTAGCAGCCATCTTCGTCCTATCTACTTCCGCGGCCACACAAGCCAGTGGGGTGCCGCCGTCGCTCCCGCTTCATTCGAAGTTTCCAGCGCTTCTAGTGAGTCCTTGCTCATTTGTATACATCTGCGTTGTAGTGAACAGGTCTAGATTAGCTAGCAACGGCTGCCCCATTGGTATGTCCGCAGGAAGTGTGTAAATTAGGGTACTATTGTAACAGGCGCCTACCTATCCCAGGATCTTCGTGCCACGTGTGTTATTATGTTGTGTTGTGCCTTTAGCTTTTGATATCATAGCTAGCAGGTTACCACTCTACAAGATTATGCTTCAGGCCGTCACTAAGAAGCAGTTGCATATATTAATTGTGTTTTTTAGCAGATGCTCTAGTCTAAGGGTGACTGCACGTGGTGCTACACCTTCTAGAGTTCGTATTTGCTTGCGGGACCCTGTCGTGGTCCTCCCTCATCTGGTTGCGGTTGCTGAGTCTTCGGAGCGTCGTCTACCTGTGATGTCTCGTCGAGCCACGTGGCCAGCCTGGTTAGGGGTCTCCAGTGTAGGCTGCAGGGAATTTAGGATTCTGAATTCTCTGTTTATGTTTAAGCCTATGTGTGCCCCTGGTGTTTCTACATGTGTGCTTTGCATGTTATTTAGGGGTTGGGAGACGTCCCTGTATTTGTGTGAAGGTTTTGCAGAGAGGAGCTGTGCTTTGCCTCCCCTCTCTGAAATTATGGTTGTTTGTCTCTGGCGGCCCCGTACAGCAGGGCCCTGGTTACCAGTCTTCAAAACGGGTAGGGAACAACCAAATGTCCCGGCGTGGTTAGCTGAACCACAATCCTTCCGGCGGAAATGCGGATTCCTACGGGAGCTCTGAACTCGGCCCGCCGAGTTAACTCGCCCTGACCCCAATTGTCACGCGGTAAAGACTTCCTCGCCCTGCGGCGCCCAAGTCAAGTGTGCAAGTGTTTAGATACGTCATGCGGCGGATAGTCATACACTAACGGTCTAATAGGGCCTGTGACACTTGTCATAGGTAAGCAGTTCCAATCAGCTTAGACGGAAAACCCCAGGTTTTCTCGGCGAGTCCAGCGGAAGGTTAGAGTAGTTATGACTATAGCTAATTTTCCGGCAGACTCAAGGTAGGATGTATTAACACCTCGCAGGTTATCCTTATGAGCATTGATTCCTGGAAATTTTCTATTTCCAGAATTCCCGGCACCTTAGTGACTACAGGACCGGCGGGTGGTGGCTGCTGATTCCGGCGGAGGGGGGGCCCTCGTTATCCATCATGCCTCGGTTTGAGTTATGCGCTACTCCTAACTGTTCACTGTTGTTGTTGTTGTTGTTGTTCCCTAAGCTGCCTGGCCGAACAGCCCCGAGTCCCTGAGAAAGGCCATGGCCACGATCGGGCTTTCCCACAGAGCTCTCATTGAGTGTAGATTGTGTTGTTGGCGTAAGTGGTTGTGTGAAATGCAGTCTTCTATGATGTGTTTAATGGTATGGGGTGCTGTGTTACATCCCGGGCAGGTGTCGACAACGGAGTCATCCAGTCTCTTCTGATAGCTCAGGAGAGCTGGATGGTGTCCGCATCTCAGCCTGGCCAGGTGGACTCTGTCCTCGCGAGGAAGGGAGGATTCGGAAGGATGGATTTCGGGAGGTCGTGCATGCAGCTGCGTGTTGTCTGTGAGTGAGTGGATGGATCGGTGAGAGATATGAGTATGGATGTGCTTCTGGAAGTTGGTTCGGGGTGGGCAGGGAGGGAGAGAGGACAATAATTGTGTGTGATACCGTGTGCTGGGTGTTGTTTTTGATATTTCTTGGTGTCTGTGGGTGTGTTGCCATGTAGTTTAGTGGGTGGTCTTGGTTCGTGGAGGCTGCTGCCAGGAATTGAGTGCCTCTCATGTCCAGATGGTCTTTGACTTTGAGGATTTTGGTTTCTTGATGTAGGTGATCTGTGGGTGCAGTAGCTGTGCAGCCTGTAATGATCTTCAGGGCTTTGTTTTGAATAGTCTGTAAGGTCTTATGATGTGTTTCAGCTAGGTTAGAAGCCCAGGCTGGGCTTGCGTATTCCATCACTGATCTTATGTATTGTTTATATACTGTGGTGGTAGTTTCTTTGTTGTGTCCAAATTTTGTGTGAGCAAGTGACCTGAGGGCGTTAAGTCTGGGTGTCAGTTTCTTTTTAATGTTTGTGGTGTGCTGTTTGAATGTCATATGAGTATCATATGTTACTCCTAGGATTTTGGGTGTGTGTGTGTATGTGTTAGGGGTGTGTTGTTTATGGTGAGTTGAGGGATGTATTCGTGTTCTCCTGTCCAACTTGTGAGCAGGGGTGCGGTGGATTTGGCTGGGGCTAGATTAAGTCTGTTTGTAGTGCACCAGCCATGTAGTGTGTTGAGATAGGGTTGAAGGAGATCTGTTGCTCTTTTTGGGTCATGGTGTGTGCATGTGAGTGTTATGTCATCTGCATAGGAGGCTAAGTTTATTTGGGGCGTATTGGGTGTAGTTATATCGTGCATGTACAGATTGAAGAGTGCGGGCGATAGGACGGATCCTTGTGGGACTCCGTTTGGAAAGTTTCTGATTTTAGAGGACTGACCGGCAAAAGATACGTGTGCACATCTGCCTGCTAGGAAGTTGGCCAGCCACCGTTTTGTGTTGTTGTGCATGTTTGTGTTGTAGATTTTGTTTGTTAGGTTGTGGCGGGGGATGGCATCGAAGGCTTTACTAATGTCGAGTGTGGCTAATAGTGATCTGTGTGGTGGTCTAGCTGAATTGATGCCGTCGAAAGCTCTTTGTGTAAGGTCTGTGAGAAGAGTGTTTGTGGAGTGCAGTGGCCTAAAGCCATGTTGTGTTGGAGCTAGGGGTAGGTCAGGTGTAATTAGTTGTAATACTAGGCGTTCCATGACTTTGGAGGGGGAGCAAAGGAGTGTGATGGGGCGGTGCGAGGAGGGTAGCGTGGGGTCTTTGTTGGGTTTGGGGAATGTGATGATGATACCATGCTTCCAAATGTCTGGTATTGTGTTGTGTGAATAGCTGTAGTTTGATATGTTAGTGAGTGCTTGTATGCCTTGTGGTCCCAGGTGTCTGAGGTGTATGTTGCTTATGTTGTCTAGGCCACAGGCGGGTGAGTGCTTGAGATTGTTGATGATATGCTTTGTCTGGTGATTGGTGAAGGGTGTATAGTCAGGGTCTGTGGGGAATTGTCTCTTACGTCGGATGACACGTCGGTCGTCTTTGTGAGGTTTTAGGTGGCTGACATGTGAGAAGTGATTGATGAGAGTGTTTGCTTGTTGTTTACATGAAGGAGTAGAGTCTGTTGTTGTGATTGCAGCATGTGATTGTGTTGTGTTGCTGTTGGAAAGTGTGATGCTGTTTAGTGTTTTGTATAGTTTTTTGGGGTTTGTTTTGTGATCAAGTGTTTGTAGGAAGTTATTCCAATTTAGTTTTTGTTGTTCTTGTATTTTGTTGTTAGTTTGGGTGTTGAGTGCTTGAATTTGTTGTGTGATGTCTTGTGTGTGGGGTGCTGGGGAGTGTTTCAGTATGTCGCGTTGTCTGATGAGGTTTTGAATTTCTGGTGTGAAGTTGGGGTTGTGTCTTTTTCTGTTACCTCTTGGAATGTGTTTCTTGTCAGCGTTTTGGATAGTTTTATTGAGTATGTGTACAGCATTGTTGATGTTAGTGATGGGTGTACTGTTTAGAGTTGTGAAGTGTTGTTCTGTCTCATTTGTGAATGCTTCCCAGTTAGCTCTTTTATAATTGGTGTATGTGTGTTTGTGGCTAGCTGGGGTGAGTCTGGTTTTGGTGGTGATAATGATCGGGAGGTGGTCAGAGCCTAAGGTTCTGACCACCCTCCAGGATGTTGTGGGGGCGAGTTCTGGGGAGCAAAAGGTGATGTCTGGAGATGATGGGTTATAGAGGGCTTGGTGAGGAATATGGGTATGTTGATGGATGTCTGTTCACTGTTACCTATATTCGCTCATAAACTCTGTTTAAGATGTGTTAAGTGTTTAGACCGCTCTAGAGGCTTGTGAATGTCAAAGCGTTGTTCCGTCTGTGCCGACTTGAAAACGGCTTTGTTCACCAAGAAAGACTTGTCGTGCTTGGCAGCTGTGCAAGAAATAAAGGCCATTTTTAACACTTATGCTAAAGACACAGCCCATAAGGCTCTTCACTGTGATAACAAGGCCCTCTGGGAACAATTAATAATAAAGTCACCTCTGGTCAAACCAGCCTCCCATAAATCTGTCAGGCCTAAAGTGAAATCTAAAACCCTTTCCAAAGAGGTAGTGAGTAGCAGCAGTGGCACTGACAGTGAAATTACCGAGGTTGCCCCCCCCGACCAACCAATGAGGAAACTTTCACCCTCTCCAAAAACTTAAGTCGAGGTCGAGGTCGAGCTCTCCCCGAAGATGACACTCTTCGGCTGAGTCATCCCGGTCTCACAAGCGCCGGAAGGAGGACTCTCAGTCACGCAGTGGTAGCCGGAAAGAGACCCCACAGCCACCTCCCTCTTCCCCTATTTCCGACGCGCCCAACGTTGAAGCCGGCGGCTCGGAAGTGGGATCAGAAGACATAGAGTCCCAACCGGGTCGTGAACAATCTTTAAGTGTACCACCTGATTTCACCTTTGCTATGCCTAAGTTGAATTATGTGCCACGTACTAGCTTCTCCGCCGGACCTAGACGAGTCCTGGCCGAGCAATATAAGGGTTTACCTTAAGGTTCACAAATTTTTGATAGCTCCCAAATAATCCAAGACTCGCAGCCACCCGCGGCGCGGGGTGCTGGCGTCAATCGAAGCCATCTCATGACAGGGTTAGAGTAAGTCAGGAACCATTGATTGAGAGTAATATTGATATGTTATCTTCGTCTGTCCCTGATTTGGTGTGGCCACCGGCGGGTCAGACGCCGGAGGCACAACAGGATATTTCTGAAGAGGTTGAGCCGGAGGAAGTGCCTTTATCCTCAGCTCCACCAGGTCTAACAGGTGAGGAGTCTGAAGCTAGCTCCCAATCTTCTAAGGGATCCCACAGTAAGTGTGTTACCTCAGATGAAATAAGTGATATCTTACATAAATTAATGCAACGGTATAATCTCCCTACCTCCTCTGACCCCCCTGCCAGTCTACCTGTAGTTTCCACGAGTCACTCCATGATAAGACCTCTACAACCTTTGGGTTTTCTTACCCCCCAAGCCTCTGTGCCTCCTATGTCCTTGTCTCCGTCAGTAACCGCGGCTTCCGGCACTACAGTGCCAGCCACACTGACTACCACTAATGTTAGAGTGATCTCGGATATTACTCCTCCTCCCTTAGATAAGGTTCCTCAGAGGAAAGGCCCTATGCCTCTCCTCTATGGACCTGACTGTTCATGGGTTCTGGCAACGCCACTAAACCCACATTTAGCACAACCCACCATTTCAGGAGACCTTCCGGTCCCTAGTGAGTGGACAATTGAGATAAACAAAAACAGAAAGTTCAGGGCTAAGGACGAAGCGGGGAGATTACTGGATGTATCAATCAAAGCTATACCTAGTTCTTTTAATCCGGATTTCTTTGTTCACACGGCTGCCCCGGCAGTTCCCGCCGCCTCATCTGCACGGATCTGGACTGGTCTAAAGCCGATGGCGTTAATGATGTCAAGGCTTTGAATGCTCTCACGCCGGAACTGGATACAATTCCGGTACTGGACCAGTCGCATACGCCAGTCCTGCAAATGGGGCGGATAGGGGTGGGTCCCTGGGTAGATTTGGAGTTAGAGGCTCAGGTATTTGCATCAACCATTACATCTAAGTCCTCTCATCAGGTTCCACAGGAAACTCATAATTATTTCTCGTTACCTGTAAAGATGGCTGACAGGGTGTCGCCGGATCTGTTTGCCTTTTTAGCGGCACCCAAAGTAGGCCTCCACACTCTAGATGAACCCTTTTGCACTCCTCCGGCGGCTCATTTGGAAAGGGGTTTTAAATTACGAAACAAAGCCTACCGGATGTTCTCTCAGTATTTAGTCAGCCGCCAGGTTGCTGTCTCTCTTACCAGGACTATCTCGGCCATTGCTGACCCAAATGTTAGGAAGGCCACTGAATAGTTATGCAGAATTTTATTGCAAAGTTCTATTCAAACCTTAGGAGACATCAGAATAGCGATCATGGAAGCGGTTCGAGCCCGCCAAGATCTAAGAGTGCATCTAGTAAAAAAGTTACCGGATGACATGGGGCGCCGGGTAACTCTTTCGCCGGTACTCACTGCCTCCCTTCTTAACTCAGAAACGTGGAGTATAGTCTATAATATGGTCAATGGGTGGAAGCAGATTACCTCCCAAGCTAGGAGAGAACCATTTAACCCTCGGGGCCCGGGCTGCCTTTCCAAATGACGGAGGTCGTATCCGGGCGATCTGGCTGAAAATCAACAAAAGTAAACTAAGGCTAATCTCGGTTAATATATTACCTACATTAATGAAAGATATATAGAAATGTGCGCCTTACCTTGCCGCGTAGAATGGCGTAGAATGGTTCTGGAGTGATGGTGATGGAAGTGGAGGTAACTTTTGCCGCGTATTTACCTCGGCGCGTCCGAACACTCAACCGCGGCCCCGGCTACGACGCCCAGTTACACTCGTCGCTCCACCCGCAATTATGCCGGGAAGCGATTTGATAGTGTTTTATTGTTTATTATGCCATTTATTATAGTTATTATGTTATTTTCACTCAATAAACTTATTTACATTAAGTTATTTGTGTCTCTGTCACTTATTACTTAGTTTTATTATTATGATTATGATTATAGTGTCACTTTCACTGGACTTTGATAGTTGATGGTGTCATTTTCCCTTTTATGTATTGTTAGGTAAGCTAATAATATATATACAGTAGGGTCTCACATAAAACGAGTTTATGGTCGATAAACGAGGGCGTTTTATGTGAATTCGTTTTATGTGAACACAGCATTTTGGTGGCGCAATATCGTCAATGTTCACTGTAAGCGAAAATTTTCGTACAAAGCGAACGATATTTCGGCGTTTTATATGAAAGCGTACGATATTTTGTACGTTTTGTACGATATTTCGGCGCTCTATATGAAAACTCCTTGTATTTGCCCCACTTTGGCGGCGGACTCGTTTTATGTGATCACATTCGTTCTGATCGAAAATTAAATATTAATATTTTAGGTCGGTCGTTTTAATCGAGACTCGTTTTATGCGAACACGTTTTATGCGGGACCCTACTGTAGTGTCACTTTCACTTGTTCATATTGTTACGAAGGCACTTATTATTACTTATGTGTGTCTCTTTCACTTATACTTAGTTTAATTATAGTGTCACTTTCACTGGACTATGATAATTGATAGTGTCACTTTCCTTTTTATGTATTGTTAGGTAAGCTAATAATATATATAGTGTCACTTTCACTTGTTCATAGTGTTATGAAGGCACTTATTATTACTTATGTGTGTCTAGCGGGTGCCCAACCCCGAAAGGGGTTGAAATAGAGGAGCTATCCCCCCGCCAAAGGCGGCTTTCTAGGGCCTTTCCTAGCAGATGCGGAGAGGATTGGGTTCTAGTGGATGGGCTATCAGAGCGAGAACTGAGGTATCTCTGCCATACCCATAGCTTACTCTGACTGTTCCTTTTACTTATATATTTTCTAGATCTCAAGTGACGGCGTCTCTTCCGTGGATTGATCTCCCAATCTACCAAGATTGGAAGCCAAAACGTCACATTTATCCTTTGCCCCTCAACTTTCTCTTCATAATTGCTGAGGGGCACAGGGCCCTGGGAGGGGCTTTGATTTCCCGGGCGTTTCCGCACCCTCCTCAGCTCCCCGCCATGGAGTGGCTTCGGTCACCCAGGCTTTATTGTGGTTGGCAGGGAGGGTTCTGTGGGGGCGCTCGGTTATGGCCTTGGCCTTGCTCGGGGCCTTGGGGCTGTTCGGCCAGGCAGCTTGGGGAACAACAACTTATGTGTGTCTCTTTCACTTATACTTAGTTTTATTATTATTATAGTGTCACTTTCACTGGACTATGATAATTGATAGTGTCACTTTCACTGTTATTGTCACGGGCACTTCAAAATTGTTGGAGAGTGTGAAACTCATTGAAGCACCGTCCAGCACACAGTGCCACTTCACACTCGAGGCATTCCCATGTGGTTTTGCTCACTTTGCGGGGTTTGCGAGTTGTGTGGCTGCACACATAGCACCTCTTCTGACTCCTAACTGCACTACCTGGTGCTTTGAAAGGAAGGGGGTTGAGCTGGTGCCTCCTGAAGAAGTCGGCACACCCCATTCTGTCCAGCTGGCCTGGTCCTTGTAGTGGTCTCCCAGGTTCCGCATGCTTAGCCAGGAGCTCAAGTATCACCTGCTTGTGGAACTTCCGCAGGACTTGTACTTCTTGGCTCCTGGAGTCCTCAGACGGTAGATGTTGTAGGCATTGAGGACCGACATATCTACCGTATGCAGGATAAACTTCTTGTACCACCTGCAAGATGATCGCAGGCAGTCGATGAAGCCCATCTGCATGTCGGACTTGTCAACGAGGCGCATGTTGAGATTGTAATCCAGGACAGCAGCTGGTTTCTGTACGGGGTTCTTGGTTCTTCGGTCCACCTTCCCTGTGGCGACCATCTGGGCCTTGTGGCATGTGCTGAGGAGGTTGACCTTCCGCTGGTCATGCCAGTGGATGGAGAGGATGGGGCCACTCTTCTTGTGGAAGATGTCCGTCTTCTTCGTCTTGGTTGGGTAGCCTGGCATGCCCTTCCTCTTGGCCTTGACTGTGCCGACAGTTCCGGTCTTGCGGTCATGGAGGTACTTGGTCAGGATAGGCGATGTGTAGTAATTATCTGTGTAGAGGATGTGGTTTTGATTGAAGTGCCTCTCCATCATCTTCACTACAGCGCCACCAAAACCAATGAGGGGGTCAGTCACAATTTCTCCACCCTTGCCGCTGTACACCACAAAGTCTAGCACATACCCCGTCTTGCAGTCGCAGAGGACGAAGAGCTTGATGCCGAAGTGGTGTCTCTTGGACGGGATATACTTAGACAGGAAATGAATAGAAATAAGGAAGCTAGGCCTAACGATGTAAATAGCCAATGGAACTTTCTTAAGCATAGCCTTATCGCTGCCACTGACAAAGTCTGTGGGAAAACAAAGGGTCACCCCAGGAATAAGACCTCTTGGTGGTGGAACGATGAGGTAGAACATGCTGTGAAAAAGAGATGCTTCAAAGCATGGAAGAAAGGAGGCAGCAGGGAGGAATACCAGGCAGCTAAACGAACTGCCAAAAGAGTTATTTACAATGCTAAAAATCGCATTAAGGACCTGGTCCTCGAACAAGTGTGTAACACTGACAATCCCAATGGGATCTTCAACCTAGCTAGGCGAGTTAAAAATGACAGTAGGGATATTATAGGTGAACAGTGTGTTAAAGATGATAATGGGAAGATTGTATATGCAGAAAATGAAATCAGAGAAGCATGGAAGGTACACTATGAACAATTGCTAAATGTAGAGTTTGAATGGGATAAGGAACAGCTTAGTATCGAAAAACCAATATCTGGGCCCCCTCCTTTGATAGCACCAGCTGTAGTGAGCGACGCAATCAATAAAATGAAGGACGGTAAAGCTCCAGGTTGCTCCGACATTGTCGCTGAGATGATAAAAGCCTCAGGGGGGATTGGTGTAAACTTAGTCACTGAGTTGATAAACACCATTATTAAAGATGAGAAAATCCCAGAGGATTGGCTCAAAAGCGTAATAGTAAATATATACAAAGGAAAAGGGGATGCGCTAGATAGAGGAAATTATAGGGGCCTGAAAATACTTGACCAAATCATAAAGGTCTGTGAGAGAGTCCTTGAGGGTTTGATCAGGCAAAGCATCTCTATTGATGATATGCAGTTTGGTTTTATGCCAGGACGTGGTACAACCGATGCTATCTTCATAGTCAGGCAGATATAGGAAAGATACTTACTAAAAGGCAGGGATCTTTACTTTGTGTTTGTGGACCTGGAGAAGGCCTATGATAGGGTACCTAGAGATGTTGTGCAGTGGGCTATGAGGAAACTTGGTGTGGAAGAGTGGTTGGTGCGTGTGATAATGAAGATGTATGAGGATTCGCGAAGTTCGGTGAGGGTGAAGGGTGCACTGAGTGATGAGTTCGCAGTCCGTGTTGGAGTCCATCAGGGTTCAGTGTTAAGCCCCCTCCTCTTTATTATGGTCTTGGAGGCGCTGTCTAGATTTTTAGAGGCGGACTCCCGTTGGAACTGTTTTATGCAGACGATTTAGTCCTAATAGCTGACAGTATGCAGGATGCTGAGGCCAAATTCAGAGAGCAGAGAGTGGAGAGAGGGCATGGCGAGCAAGGGTTTAAGAGTCAATATTAACAAAACCAAGGTTATGCATTGTAGATTGAGACGAGGCAATGTGGAAAAGAGCGGTGCATACCCATGTGCAGTGTGTGGAAAGGGAGTGGGCGTTAACTCAATTCAATGTAGCATCTGTCGATGTTGGGTACACCATGGGAGTAAGCGCTGTAGTAGAATAAAGGGGCCCCGGCCGAAGGATAAGTCAGAATTAGAGAAATTTGAGTGCGTAGTGTGCAAAGGCGAGCTTGTGTTAAGTGATGATCCTGTGGCTGTGAATTTTGGAAATGAGTCTTTGGAGCTGGTGAACAAGTTTTGTTACCTAGGAGATACCATCTCTGCCGGTGGTGGGGAGGAGCCTGCCACTCTTGCTAGAATTAGGTGTGGCTGGGAAAGTTCAGAGAATTGATGCCAATCCTGACCATGAAAAGAATGCCTCTCCCCCTGAAGGGAAAGGTGTATGCCTCATGTGTTAGAAGTGCAATGACGTATGCCTCAGAAACATGGGCCGCTAAAGTAGAGGATGTCAACAGAATGGAGCGTAATGAGATGAGAATGGTGAGACGGATGTGTGGGGCCAGGCTACAGGATAGAATAACAAATGTTGAGCTGAGGAGACGTTTAGGTATAAAGAGTATTAGCGAGGTGATGCGTACAAGTAGACTGAGATGGTATGGACATGTGGAGAGAATGGATGAACAAAATTGGGTGAAAAAATGCAGGTCTGTGATTGTGGAGGGAGCTGCACCAAGGGGTGGACCGAGGAAGACCTGGGATCGGACTATACGCGCCGATCTCAAATCCAAGAACTTGACAAGTGAAGCAGCCCTTAACAGGGATGCCTGGAACGCCGCCATTGGGACAAGAGACTGAAACTGCACTGATGTGTGGAACACTCGGTCTTAAAATGTTATGTATATGTATATGTATATATACTGTCGGAAGTGCAGCCTACCACGGAACAGGACCAGAGACTCGTCGAGGCACATCTTCTGGAAAGGAATCAGGTAGGTGGTGAACCGATGATGTATCATGTCATACAGCTTCCTGATCTTCCATAATGAGTCGGGAAGGTGGACTGCCATGTTGTTTGTCAGGTGGAGATAGGAGAGGATGTCGAAGTAGCTGTCCCTGGAAATGTACTTGCCAAATGCTGGAGTCGTTATGAGGTCGCCAGTGATCCAGTAGTCTGCCAGAGCGTGCTTCCTGATATGTGTCATCAGCATTGTGAGTGCCAAGAACACATATAGTTCTGCCAAAGTGACAGCTCTCCATGCCACCATCTTGGCACTGGTCTTCCTCCCAAGAAAGTTGGCACAGATCTCATGATGGTTGTTGGTCTCCTCGACGAGGTATTCCATGACTTCATTGTCATAGAAGCCACAGAAAAGTTCACTGGGGGTAGCATCTGGGCCACAGGGAAATGTTGGTGACACCCCGGAACCCATCTGTACCTCGTCAAAGGCAGGACAATCTGGCTCAAAATCAGCCCCATCTGTCCACACAAACAGGTCGGATACTGATGCTCGAGCACGTGCAGGTGCAGCAGGCACACGCCCTGGATGCCCTGGCACACGCCCTTGGCCACGCGGACGCCCTGCACGCCCACGCCCACGCCCAGGGGCAGTGGCGTCGGCAGACTGACCACGTCCACGACCTCGCCCTCTAACTCGTCTTGTCGGGACTTCCTCTTCCTGTTCCTGTTCCTGTTCCTCTTCCTCCTCAGGCGACGTCAGGTCATCTGGGGCAATGTTGGGGTCGTCAGCATCCTCTTCAGGAGACAATTCGGGTGAAGAAGTGACCGGGCGTCGGCGGCGTGGGGCGCGGGAGGCTGCGGGAGGTTCAACAATGGGAGCCTCGGCCTCGGGAGTTGGGCTCCTTTTGCGGCGAGCCGAGGGCTTCTCCGCATCAAATAATGCTCTGCGGCGTGTTGAGGGCTGTGGCACACTACTAATACCACTTGAAGAGGCCCTTTGCTCATCCTGAAGGAGAGATGAAGCCGAGGGCTGTGGGTGACCCACGCGGCGTCCCGGGTCAAGGCGTCGGGACAAAGGAATGCGGGTGGTTGCTAGACCAGGGTCGGCATCACTATCACTGTCTTCCTCTTCCCTAGCCTTTTCTGCTGCTGCCCTGCGTGCTTTTTTAGCTGCACTTTTCACCAAAGATTGTTTATAAAAATATTTGCCCACTTTCAAGGGCGTACGGGCAGGCAAAGGGGAAGGTCCTGGGCTAGGGCTAGGCCTAGGCTTACCTAGCAAAGATGGCGAGGGGGTAGGCCTAGGTTCTAGCACACTTGGAAGTTCAATAGCACCTTCCTGAAACACTTCCACATCAGGATCATCACTACTGTCTCCCCCCTCAAATAAATCCACATTATCGTCGTCTCCAAAGCCAACGAAATCGTCATCTTTGCTTGCACTTATAAATTGTTCTTTGTCCACCAAGCTTTCGCCACTGCTCTCTTCAATATCAAAAAGTTCTCGCTGTATAGCACTATCACTCAACAAACGCTTCCCTTTCTTTCGTTGAGATTTCTTCTCGGTTGCAACAGGCGTCGAAGTTGCGAGCGGGGTAGCAGTGGGGCGCGCGGGAGGTTGCACCGAATCGGACGCGTTGGAATTCATTTTTTCACTATAACTCGCTATGGCGGCCACGTAGGAACTGATAACGGTAGTAGTTGAGGCTTGGTGGCGCTGCGATCGCCCCTGCAAAGTAAAATTTGGCCGCGCGAAATTTGAAGCACGCTTTCAAGCACAGGGATTTTATAAGGACACCCGGGCTCCTGCCCATCTTCCGCGGTGTCATTTTAAAATGCTGCCCGGGCTGGAAGGGTTAAGAAACCTTTTCATAAACCAAAGAGCGGAGGTAAACCTAACCAACCGCATGCTAAACAGTCCTCTCGAGATCCCAGAACTCCTCCTCAGCAGGGAAGTGCTCTGCCCAAACCCAAACAAGGTAAATATTCAGGGTATAGAGGTAAGTCACACCAGAAATCAAATCAGGGGCAGACATCAGCCAAAACTAGCCAGCCACCTGATACCAACCCACCTCCCCCTCCAAAAAACTAGCCACCCAAACTCTCAGTTTCCCGGCGCAGTGCTTAGACACGCCGGATTCGAGAGTTGCTTCTCCGAACAGGCCCAGTTTGCAAACTGGGTCGTTCCAGTTATTCCGCTCGGCCTGGCCCAAGAAAACTTGGGCCAGAAAAGTTGTGAACAAAGGGATCACCTGGCGGTGGCTCCAGCGACCTCGACTGCGTCAGGTGCTAGATGGCAACAATGTGTCACAGGAGGTGGAGGCCCTGGTCCAAGAAATTATCTCCAAAAGGGTCATTGCACCAGTAAAACCAACTTGCCCAGTATTCACCTCCAGACTTTTCTTAGTGCCGAAAAGGGACAGTGTGCAAATGCGACCAGTGTTGGATCTCTCGCATCTGAACACCTTTATCAAGAATTCACCCTTCAGGATGCTTACAGTCAATCATATCAGGCTCACTCTTTCGCCGCAAGGTTGGATGTGCTCAATAGATCTCTAAGACGCCTATTGGCATGTCCCTATAAACAAAAGGTTCCAGAAATTCCTCGCTCTGAGGGTCAGGCAAGAGACTTACGTCTTTTGAAAAATGCCTTTTGGGTTAAACCTGGCACCGAGAATTTTCACAAAATTAGTCCGGCAAGCCCTTTCGCCACTGTTGATCCAGGGCATAAAGGTGTTTTGGTACCTAGACGACTGGCTAGTGGTGGCCGAGTCAGAGGAGTTATGTCACATTCATGCAAACCAAGTATTGAATCATGTGCAAAACCTAGGGTTCAAGGTGACCTTGGCAAAGTCTCGCCTGGTTCCCACAAGGAATATTCAGTGGATAGGGCTGGTCTGGGACACCACCAATCTGACGCTTACTCAGAGTGTGGACAATCGCGACAGATTTCGCCGGAAACTGTTTCTTTTTCTTCACAGTCTGAATACGACCAGGAAAACGTGGGATTCTTTGATCGGCTCTCTCAACTGGATCCAATTAACTGTGAAGTTGGGCCGGTTGAAAGTGAAGAGATTAATCTTGGAAGGCAACAAAGTTTTTCCTCTCTCGCCGGAGAAGAAATTATGGCCAATTCCTCCATTAATCCACAGCTTACTATCGGTCTGGGCCAAGCCCGAGACACTATACTGTACTCTGTAACAACATGGGTTTCTCCCCCACCTACGGTATGGGTAGACACGGACGCTTCAGGAGCACTAGGTTGGGGGTATCAGTCAAATCTAGGCCATCAAGGGCAGGGCACTTGGACCCAAGACAATCAGTTTCACATCAACAAGCAAGAGCTTTTATTTCCTCTCTTTTTTCTCCAAGATTACGGCATGTTGTTACAAGGAAAATCAATAGCGTTCCGTATGGACAACCTAACCGCAGTCCATTGTATTCAGAAACAAGGCTCGGTGAGGTCCCGAGAGTTGCTCAAAGTGTCAGAACAGATCCTTGCCCTGGCAGAATCGCTGGGGCTTTACCTACATGCAGCATATCTCCCCGGCGTGTCGAACGTCTGGGCAGACGCTCTATCCCGGAGGCGGAGCACCTTAGTAGAATGGGCTATCAAACAAACCGTCTTCAACAGAATGATTGCGAGGCCTTACCGTCCACAAGTGGATCTGTTCACATCCAAAGAGAATCACAGACTCCCTCTCTTCCTAACTCGCCAGGGGGTGACCGGATGCATTATTAGAGGACTGGAACAGGTGGCCCTCAATTTATCTTTTTCCGCCACCAGATTCTGTGCTAATGTGCCGGGTAATTCACAAACTAAGAAGCTACCGGGGCTTAGTCTCGATGATCGCACTGTTATGGCCGGCTCAGGCGTGGTACCGTCAGTTCCAAGAATGGTGCAGGACCCCGGTGACGCTCCCGGTCTCCGCATTCCACTTAGAGACAATTGGCAACCTTCGGACCTCGCTCAGTTTTGCCTTCTGGACATTTACAACGCAAAATGGTTAGCTCAATTTGGGGAAAGTGTCACAAATAAACTTATGAACCAATATACCATGTCTACCAGGAGACAATATCAATCACATTGGAAAACTTTTACAACCTGGATTGTAGAGTCAGGGCAAACGGATGCCTCGGGAGCCTGATTTTCAAATACCTAGATTATCTAGTTGAGCAAAAACGTTTTTCAGTAGTCACATTAAAAAATCACTTATCAGCCATCAGAACTCCCTTCTTTGATCTCACAGGTCTTTCCATACCGCAGGTGGAGGAGAAAGGGTTTATGAGGGCGTGTTTCAAGCTGCGCCCACCACCGCGTCAGCTCATACCCACCTGGTCACTAGACAAAGCCTTATCATTGCTTCAATCGCGTAAATACAATAACTCGCCGGATTTTCATTCACTCTTACAGAAAGCTGTTTTCCTGATGGCTCTTGCCACGGGGAATAGGGTGTCTGAGCTGGCGGCGATGAGCAACGAACCTAATTGCCTCAGGTTTGGGAGACTGCACGATCATGTGTAAATCGCGCCGTCTCCCACATTCATAGCAAAAAATTAGCATTCTGATCATGTGTTTTCTGAATTTTCTGTTCCGGCATTGAAACGCAGACACTCTCATCATATTTTATGCCAAGTGCAGGCCTTAACTAAGTTCACGAGGGCTGCGCCTCCTCACCAATCAGGTGTTCTATTCTTACAGTTTCTTACAGTAGATCCTCTGGAAAAAGGCAAACTAGGCCTGTGTATCCAGCTCAGTGCCAGTACTTGCACTGCTGCGGTCGTTCACGGTGTTGGCGGCGGCGGTAGCAGACGCAACATTTTTACTATTCTGTATTTTTGCTTTGTAATGAAACTTCAAATCTTGTCTTCCCCATACTTTATCAAGATTACTTTCAAACTTCCTTACTGATTCGGAATCGACTACATACTGGGGCAGTGCATTCCACTCATTTACCACTCTATCACAAAATAAGTTCTTTGCCTTTTCAAGCCTATTCCTTTCCTTGTAAATTTTCTTAGAGTGTCCTCTCGTTCTTGTTCCCTCCCGCATCAAGAAGACACCTTCACACACATCCTCATCATACTTTCCTGACACTATCTTAAAAGTCTCTATCATATCCCCTCTCTTTCTCCTATACGCCAGTGTCGGAAGTCCCAGTGTCCTCAACCTCTGCTCATAGTCCCCGTTCTTCAACGTTGGTACCAGCTTGCTAGCTCTCCTCTGCACTTTCTCCACTGCTTCTATATCCTTTACCATATATGGAGCCCACACCTGGTTCGCATATTCCAGGTGCGGCCTAACCAGCGCTGTATAGAGATTCCTGAAGATTTCTTCATCCATTGACACGAATGTCCACCTTATCAGCCCTACAATTCTATTGGCTTTATTTATCTTTTCCGCTAAATGTTCTGAGAAATTTAACTTATTGTCTATTACTACAGTACTCCTATATCCTTTTCTGCATTCACTTCCTCCATCGCTTCATACATACTGTATCCCAACTTGTCTGTGACCTTGCTTGTCCCAATCTGCATGTACTTGCATTTTTTTTGGATGAAAAGGCATTAACCAATGTTCAGACCATCCCTTCATTCCCTCCACATCTCCTTGAAGCAAATCCACATCTTCCTTACTCCTCACTCTTCTATACAGCTTGGTGTCATCCGCATAAAGGTATATCTCACTTCCATTAGTTTTAACTTCAGGCAAGTCGTTGATAAACATAACGAACAGTAGTGGTCCCAACACAGATCCCTGAGGTACCCCACTTGTAACTTCCCTCCACCCCGAGCCTATTCCATTCACCAGTACCCTCTGTCTCCGATCTTTCAGGAAGGCATCTATCCATTTCACACATTTCTCTCCTATACTATAGCTTCTAATTTTCTCTATTAGCCTTTTATGTGGGACCTTATCGAAGGCCTTCATAAAACGCAGTATACCACGTCTATAACATCCCCATCCTCCAGAATTTGCATCCAATCATCTACCACCTTAATTAGCTGTAATACCGTCGACCTCCCTGGCAAGAATCCGAACAGTCTCTCACTGAAAAGTTGGTTTGTTTTCATATGTTCCATTATTCCTTCTCTAATTACAGTTTCCATTAGTTTACACACAACACTTGTCAAACTGACTGGTCTATAGTTACCTGGGTCATTTCTCTTTCCCTTCTTAAAAATAGCTTTTATGTTTGCCTCTCTCCAGTCCATCGGGATTTGTCCTGTATTAAAAGATACCTCAAATAACATTTGTAATGGTTCTACTAACATCTCACCTCCTTCCTTTATGATTCTTGGATGTATCCCATCCGGTCCCGGGGACTTACTTCTGTTAATTTTCCCTATAGCACTCCTAATTCTAGCATGGGAAAACTCTATTAGTTCTAGTGCTGGTGCCTGTTTGATGGGATTAGTAGGCACTGCATCATCCGACTCCTCTATAAGTACCTCCCCAAAGTATTTCCCAAGCACCTCTGCTTTCTCCTTATCAGTTTCTGCTCTATTCTTATTGTACAAGTCTCCTATCAGTTCTGGGATACCTACTCTTCTTGTTAACTTTTCCTGAATATACTTCCAGAATATTTTTGGATTATCCTTCACATTTCTTGCGATCTCTCTTTCCCTCTCCTTCACCCCCCTCCTTGTCTCCCACCTCATTTTATTGTTTATTTGTCTGCATTCCAAATCCACTTCTTTAGTTTCTATACCAGACCCATTATTCTTTTTTAACAATTTTAGTCTTTCCCACAAACGTTTCTTCCTTCTTATCAATGTCCAAAGCTTTCTTTTCATTGGCAATTATGGGTTCGTTCTTTTCCCTAATTTTGTTTTATCCTTATATTCTCTTACTGGTACACATTTGGATATACAGTAGCATTCTCCAGTTTGACTCTAATCTTCCTCCACATTCCTTCAGTGTCTTCCCCGTTCAAGTACTCCCCCCAGTCAATGTCCAAACACCTTTTCAGCAGCTCATAATCTGCTCTATCACACATGTATATTTTTGTTTTGCTTCTGTTATCCCTCTCTAATTTAATATTGCAACTAAAACTTATACAGGCATGGTCACTACGACCTATAGGGCTATCCACATTGACATCTTCCACTATGTGGTGTGGCTGGGGGAAGTTCAGAGAACTGATGCCAATCCTGACCATGAAAAGAATGCCTCTCCTCCTGAAGGGAAAGGTGTATGCCTCATGTGTTAGAAGTGCAATGACGTATGCCTCAGAAACATGGGCCGTTAAAGTAGAGGATGTCAACAGAATGGAGCGTAATGAGATGAAAATGGTGAGTTGGATGTGTGGGGCCAGGCTACAGGATAGAATAACAAATGTTGAGCTGAAGAGACGTTTAGGTATAAAGAGTATTAGCGAGGTGATGCGTACAAGTAGACTGGGATGGTATGGACATGTGGAGAGAATGGATGAACAAAATTGGGTGAAAAAATGCAGGTCTGTGATTGTGGAGGGAGCTGCACCAAGGGGTAGACCGAGGAAGACCTGGAATCGGACTATACGCGCCGATCTCAAATCCAAGAACTTGACAAGTGAAGCAGCCCTTAACCCTCCAGCCCCGGCTATTGTATTATATAATTTCCCCGAAACCCGGGGGTTTTGGCCGAAAAACGTCTATGCCTAGGCTACTGTATCTTTGTTATTTTGACTGCTTCTGCATTCCCGCGCATCCCCAAGCGTATATGTGTTTCGTACCTGTAGAATGGCGTTAAGTAGAGCTCTCTAAGTCAACTGGTTCAGTTGTGATGACGATTTCATTGGAGATAACTTTGTGGCAAAAACAGCCACTTTACACTACTTTTCGATACTTAACAATAACATACACGCACACACGAACTAGCGACGCTCTCCTTCTTGTGGTCGGAGATGCGCGGCGTCGGTCCAGCCGGCTGTTGTTTACATGCGTCGGACGGACGCCTCGCACACCAAGCTTACAGGCTTTCAAGCTCATGGGTTTCTCAGAGCCCTACCGGGTAGCGCGGGGGGTGCTTGTTATGGGTGCCTCAGAACCCTACCGGGTCTGGAGGGTTAACAGGGTTGCCGGGAACGCCGCCATTAGGACAAGAGACTGAAACTGCACTTATGTGTGGAACACTCAGTCTTAAAATTTTATGTATGTATGTATGTACCGGTATGTACTACAGTATATCCTTCTCATTACTAAATATCAAATCTAATACACTCCCCTGCGTCCCATCTCTGTATCTTGTTATCTCCGTAATATGTTGCGTTAAAAAACAATCTCTCACTTTCTCTATGAACTTGTATTCTAGGCTACTCTGTCCCGCTGGAGTAGTATTATTTGCCCAGTTGATCCTTGGCAAATTGAAATCTCCTATCAATATCTTATATTTGTTCTCTCTATTATCTATTTCCTCCATTGCTTTCAGTAGGTTATCATCCTCTTCCCTATTATTATTTGGGCTTCTATATATAGAGGCAAAAAGAATTGACCATCTTGCACATTTTACTTCAATACACAAATACTCACAATACTGCTGTCTCAAATCCACCTCATTTACCTTGAGCTCTTTTCTTATATAAATAAACAGTCCTCTTCCAACCTCTGCTCTAATAGCATTCCTCTCATACAACTCAAAACCCTCCAAACTATACTCAACCAGTTCCCTTTCAATTCTAGCATTTATTGGTCTTACTTCCTGTAAGGCTATGACATCAGGTTTTTCCTCTTCATCCTGCAACCTACATATCAGTTCTCTTTTCTTGTCCTGGGTTAAACACATCAACATTACTAAACATAATCCTTAATCTTTCTACCATTCCTTCAGCAGCTACATCATCCCGCTCCTCCTGTCCATTCCCTACTCCTCCCCTAACACTACTGGGTCTGCAGCTTCTTCTCCTGTCTCTCCCCGAGACGCTTCCACCCTGCTCTCCCTCTCTGCCACAACTTTTATCACATTCTCTTCCCTCCCAGATCTCCTTCTCCCTTTTATTCGTATAGACCACTTCTTCAATTTCCCGTCCCTCACTCTCCAGAAAAACTTCTTCTTATCCTCCTCACCCAACTTTCCATTTTCCTCATCAGCCTTTTCCTGTAGTTCCTTTATTTTTTTGTCTTTGTTCTATGCTCAAATCCTTCTTTAGTCTTATAGGTTTCAGTTCTTCATTTGTGTTTAGTCTCCAACTAAAATTTATCACTGTCTCTGCCACTGCCCTGGTTTCTATGGGTGAACCAGGCAGGTAATCGTGTTACGAGAAGAAAGTTAGCTTCTCTGTTAGTCGACGTCATTAAAGAAAGTAACCCCGGCGTGGTGGGCAGGGCTCACGACATCAGGAAATGGGCAGTCTCTCTTCGTTTCTTACAAAACTTTTCAATAGAAGACATTGCTAATACTCAATTATGAGCGTCCAATCATACTTTCGTAACACGTTACCTGTCAGTCGCTCTTGGTAAACCAAAGCGTACCTTTGTAGCTTTACGACAACGGGTCCAGTAGGTTATGTTCTATTATGTAAGATTTATTTTAAGAGAAAGAGGGGGGGGGGGGGGTGCGGAATAGCCCATACCTCACTAAGTCCCCGTCCGCCGGAGAACTGTGATAAATCACGAGCTGTGATCAAACTGGTTATAAAGTTCAACAAATTTTATTTTATGTTAATTTTAAGAAGAAATCTAGCATAGTTGCAACTATGTAGTATTATCAGAATGTACAAACATACGTTATACTGTACAAATATTTTTAAGGTTAGAACTAAATTCTACAGAGTTATAGTTTTATTTAGGGGAACACATGTGTGTCCCCAAAAGTATCATGCATAGATCTTAAGGAAAAGATCTGGTCATGAGTAAGCAGAGAAGAGAGAAGAATGCATGAAACTATAGATTTTAAGGAAAAATATAGAATCAAGAAAGAACACAAGAAAAGTTGTAAAATAAAATTGAAAAATGAAGTACTAGAAGAGGTTGAAAGTTAAGTATTTGGGAGCTGTACTATGCAAATATAGTAAAATGGAGAGTGAGATAAAAGAGAAAAATGTAAGGGAGAAAAGTGATTGGAGAACTTGATAGTATTCTCAAAGGAAGAATGGTTAGCCAGGAAGTCAAAAAGTAACTGAGAAACAGTGTGCTGCTCCCAACACTCTCGTATGGAAGCGAGACATGGACGGCAAGTGACGAGGACCTCTTCAAACTAAGAGCTGTGGAGATGAGCTTTTTCAGAATGGCAGCTGGCATGAATAGGCTAGATGGGCCAAGTAATAGGGAAGTGTACGAGTCCTTTGGAATGGAAGAGCAGGCCTTGGGCATTGATTGTGGTGTGGTTGAGTGGATAAAGAGAAGTACTTTGAGGTGGTATGGTCATGTTCAGAGAATGGATGAAGACAGAATGCCAAGAAAGATATATGGGAGTCAGGTGAGTGGAACCGCTAGTAGTGGAAGACCACCTATGGTATGGGAAAAGAAAGTGGAAAATATATTGAAGAAAAACTTCCACGTAGTGGAAGGGGCATTGTGGCACGGGCAAAGGAGGCATGTCTTGACAAAGTAGCTTGGAGACGTTTCTGTCATGGCCATCCTCTAGTGGGGGTTTCCCAGGGGGAAGCAAGGCGTCGGAGATGATGATGATGATGATGAGTAAGCAGACTTTCTTGATGTCACGCACCGCTTACAATCTTTTATATTTTGTATACTGTATATTGTTTGCATACAATAAAACTTTAAAAAATTTATACGAATTATTTTGTCCCCTGAGGTTAGAATATTGTCACGAATGTCCCCCTCCAGACTTGGTATTCAGACAACATCGTCAATGATGGAGGGGCCACTATTAAATTATAGGTTTGATTCCCGGGGGGAAGTAGAGAAAACCTAATATTTAGTAGGGCCCCGTAATCATTGACGATGAAATGACCCTCCCATCCATCCCCCTTCCCATTCGTTGATTTCTAGAGTTGTATCTTGGTATATCAGTGAAGGACGAAGATGGCCGCTAGGGGGCCTGGAGTCGGGGAACCAAACGCAAGAAATCCACATATGGTAAGTCATATGATAACAAATATTAAGTTCATTTTTATTTTTTATTTTTTACGGAGTTTTTTCTGTAGGGTACCCGATCATAATGACGATTACATAAGGGAATTGAGCGTGCACTTATGATGAGTACTCCATGATACTTCCGCGGCGGTAGATTCAAAATGCTGACGTGGGATGTTGAATGGAGACTATTATACTAATAGGCAATATCGTCAATGATTACGGGGCCCTATTAAATATTAGGTTTTCTCTACTTCCCTCCGGGAATCAAACCTATAATATGTACTGTATGTATATACTCAGGCACATACCCCACAGCTGGGGGTGGCCGACACAAGACAAGAGCCCGAACAGGGACAACACAACACAACTTTAAAACAAAAGTAATAATTTACACACACCTAGGTCACCCAGTAGTTAAATTAACAAAAGAAACAACAGTAAACAGTATCATCAGGCATAAGCTTGAAATATAGTATGTAATCTAGTTAAACTTATATAAAAAAAAAAAATTAAAAAAAAAAAAAAGTATGCAAGTGCAAATTTGCCATGGCGGTGCTGGTTGGGAGGGGCGTCGACTGACTGGGGACAGAGGTGCATGGGGGCGGTTCGTTCGTGGCCACCCCTTCGGGGATCACGGCGTCAGGCAATAGATAGATAGATAGATCACAATGTATGAATATATGTATAGGCTACATCAATAACAATACTGTAGCTGTATCTGTATACTATACACGTAAAGGAAAACATTAGTGACTGTACAGTAGGGTCTCACATAAAACGAGTTTATGGTCGATAAACGAGGGCGTTTTATGTGAATTCGTTTTATGTGAACACAGCATTTTGGTGGCGCAATATCGTCAATGTTCACTGTAAGCGAAAATTTTCGTACAAAGCGAACGATATTTCGTACGTTTTGTACGATATTTCGGCGTTTTATATGAAAGCGTACGATATTTTGTACGTTTTGTACGATATTTCGGCGCTCTATATGAAAACTCCTTGTATTTGCCCCACTTTGGCGGCGGACTCGTTTTATGTGATCACATTCGTTCTGATCGAAAATTAAATATTAATATTTTAGGTCGGTCGTTTTAATCGAGACTCGTTTTATGCGAACACGTTTTATGCGGGACCCTACTGTATATGCATTAAGCCGGTATCACACAAGTTTTTATAGTCAACATTCCATGATCAACACTTTTCTGGCAGTTTTTCTGGAATATTTTCCACTGATATTGGAAACTAGACTGATGATAGATGAATTTAGGTAACCGAAATATGTTAAATGTTGACCTCATAAGCTCCCAAACCAGTGTTAAGGATGAATGTTGAAGGAAAAAGCACTTGTGTGATACTGGTATTATCCTCTATTGAGCTAGGAATACCATAACATGAAAATAATATACTATCTGTATCTATCTATCTCTCTATCTGTATACTATACCCTGTTCAATATGGGTGGGCCAGAAATCCTAACTCATATCCTCTATAACTAAAAAATGCCTAGAGTATTCCAGCTAATTATTCTGCAAATTATGAAGAGTCAGCCAGGGTCTAGAAATGTACAGCCTATTTGCTTTAGCCCGTTTTGAGTTACCGAGGATAAGGGGTATGATTTCTGGCCTACCTATAGTGAACAGAGTATAGTCCAGCTTACCTTAACCCCTTCTGTATCACAGCATCTTTTAATTTTTCTCCTAGCTATATTTAGAAGACTTTGTGCAGCTTGAGAAGGATCTGTGGTAGTAAAAAGTGTTAAGCGAGATAGTTTGTAGCCTTTTAGTGGGTAGACGTCCTTCCTAACCTGAATAAAATCATCTAATAGTTGCCAGAATATAATGCAAGATACGTCACCGGTACAGAAGAAGTTAATGATAGTAATGTACAGTATATAATAAAACTTGACAATAATCTTGACCTCTTAACTTCTTATAATCTATTTTTTATTAATTTTAACCCAACACCAAACACCTCCAATGAAATTAATGAAAGCATATACTGTATGTGATCCACCGGGATTCGAACCTGGGTTACCACACACAGATTTTTTAAACACTCTAACCATTACACCACCAAGACAGTTAAAGGTTTATGCACAAGCCTACGACTTATTATCCATTCTCGAATACTAGATATTAATCTAATCATGTACAATCGCGCTAAGAAGTCATGACTCGATATTTTTAACTCTCGGACCAAAGTCCCCAAATCTGGCTACCGCTGGCAACTCTTCACTGCTACTAGGAGCCGGACGTTTCCTAATTTTAAACTACTGTATAGGTCTTAGGATATTCCCAATAATTGGCCTACTGACAAAATTAACCTATTTATGCCCTCTAAATTTGATCAATGTTGTAGTTTGAATATATATAAGTAATGTTTGTTTTCAATTTCTTTATAGAATAATGAGTGATTAATTTGCATGCGCTATCTAGCATCTTAAACTCCCAGGCCCAGAGGATATTCAGCGACCAAGTCAGTCATTGTCAGGACATGAGGGGGGATGTACAGCATGTTCTTGCTTTTATATCCCCTTTGTCCTTTACCACTTACCTTTCCATCTTCCAAATTTATATGGGTGTCCCTATGGGTTATTATATATTCTAAAAGTGAAAATTCATTGTCTGTCTATACAAATTACAAGCTGTTCTCGAGTATTCAAGCTTATATTCCAGATTTTTTTTTTTTTTTTTTATTACCGTAGTTTAACCCTCCAGCCCCGGCTATGTATTATATATATATTCCTCGAAAACCGGGTGTTTTGGCCGAAAAACGTCTAGGCTAGGCTACCGTATATTCGTTAATCAGACTGCTTCCCGCATTCCCGCGCATCCCCAAGCGTAGCTGTGTTATTTACCTGTAGAATGGCATTAAGTAGAGCTCTCTAAGTCAACTGGTTGAGCTGTGATGATGATTTCATTGGAGATAACTTTATGGCCAAAACAGCCACTTTACACCACTTTTCGATACTTAACAACAACATACAGGCACACACGAACAAGCGACGCTCTCCTTCTTGTGGCCGGAGATGCGGAGCGTCGGTCCTGCCGGCTGTTGTTTACATGCGTCGGACCGACGCCTCGCACACCAAGCTCACAGGCTTTGACGTCATGGGTGTTTAAGAGCCCTTCCGGGTAGCTCGTGTATGCTTTTTTATGGGCGTTCAAGAGCCCTTCCGGGAACAGAGGGTTAACCAGACCACTGAGCCACATGACGAGATTCTCATAGGGCTGGCCTCAATTTATATGGGTGGGACACCCATAATAATGGGTTATTATATATTCTAAAAGTGAAAATTCATTGTCTGTCTATACAAATTACAAGCTGTTCTCGAATATTCAAGCTTTCTCCCAAAATATACTGGAGACTTTGTTTTCAAGCAGACTGTTGTCCCACTTAGAAAATTAAATGTGGAAGATAAATCTGTTACAGTATAATTATGTTTATTTACGTGATTAATTGACACTTGTGGTTTGAATAATACTTTTAACCGTTGGTTTTAATTTTATGAGATACTTTTCTTCCAGTATTGTTGGTTTAAAAAGTAATACAAGCATTAAGAGACTCCTCCACATTTTAATCCTGAATCTAGTGAGCGAAATACTACGAGTTTCACATTCTTTCGTTCGGGTTAGTCTCAACTTTCGTATTATTTGGTTTGCTCTCACATAATGAGAGAAATATATTGCAGTAATACTTACATATCGTGTTTTTGGTATTGTTTCCTTAAATACAGTTCTCCCCGGTGTGTAATAAATGAATATAGTAGAGCTTCAATTGTTGCCAGATAGCACTTTCTGAATGAAAGGTACTGGGAATCGAGTCATGACTTCTTAGCGCGATTGTACATATACTCAAAACGAAGGAAAGCAATTGGGCTGAAATTCCTATCATTTGGGAAGAGTCCACCAGGATATAGGTGTGGATATTTACAGCCAGTTTGCTCTAGGCCCTTTTGAGTTACAGAGAGGTCAGGGATCAAGATTATTGTCAAGTTCGTTGGCGCTACCTTTAGTCCACCTAACCTCTGTAACTTAACCATCTCCGACATATGACGGTATTTTGAGCCTATTGTGGATACTTTAAAACCTTTGTTACCATCAGGGGTATTTAGAAACCTTTAGTTTAGTTACTTCAACCTCTGCAGTTGTCTTTGAGTTAGCTGTGGGCAGAAAATTAATTTTGGAGAGGTAATTATAAGAGTGAGAGAACTCTATTTCTTATTGCTAATCTGGCAACCTCTGCGTCATATGTGCGTGAAAGGGTTAAAAAGGGTTAGAGCAAATGAGCTGTAAATTTCCACACCTGACTGACCCTTCCCAAATGGTAGAAATATTAGCTAGATTACTCTAGTCGTTTGTGAGTTATAGAGCTTAATGTTCAAGAGTTTTGACCTACTTACTTGGAACAGAATATACAGTACTTGGTTTATTTCCAGCTGAGGGTAAATTGAATCCTTTAGCAGCTGATTTCTCCATACTTAATGGAAAAATATGAATCTACTATGTCTCTGCTTTGTATTACAGTAATGCCAAGTTTTCATAATTATTTCCATATTTCGCTACATAATCTTCAAAATAACTGAGAAATCTAGATGGGAACTTTGCAATTTACCTTCGGTTGAAAAGAAACAGGGTATAGTCGTTTGTGAGTTATACAGTAGAGGTTAATGTTTCAGAGTTTTGACCTACTTATTTGGAACAGGGTATAGTCCATCTTACCTTAATAATAGTAATGCCTATGATAAAATCTTCTTGGATGACTGATCGGTTGATGGCATCAATAGATATTATCTCGGCCCCAGCTACAGAGAAGGAAAAGTAAAAGAAGAAAATTACTATCATTGGCATAAACTGTGTAGGCCTACACATAATGGTACTGTACAGTAAACCCCCGATATTTCGGACTCTTTTTACTCGGAAACCCGCACTTCTCGGAATGGCATAGGCCTCTCGGAGATGTCCCTGTATATCTCGGCAATTTCCGAGTTGGACGGGATTTGTGTCCGGTTTACAATGTTCTCTCACTCATTTTTAAGTAATTTTAGGATGAATTGAAGCCTGTGCTTTTTAATTATTGTGTTAATATTAATTACTATGTACTGTACTGTCCCTGAAAACATAATAATAATATTTGTCATTAATATGATGAATTTCACATGTAAAAGAAAAAAAAAAAAAAAAATTATCACAATTTTCTCTGGTGACGCGGACTTTCCTCTTCTAATTCGGAATATTCCCTCTCTTAACCCTCCAGCCCCGGCTATGTATTCCATATATATTCCCCAAAACCTGGTGGTTTTGGCCGAAAAACGTCTACGCCTAGGCTACCGCATCTTTGTTATTTTGCTTGCTTCCGCATTCCCGCGCATCCCCAAGCGTAGATGTGTTTCGTACCTGTAGAATGGCGTTGAGTAGAGCTCTGTAAGTCAACTGGTTCAGTTGTGATGACAATTTCAGTGGAGCAAATATTGCAGAGATGTTGCTAATATGGGGGCTTTTCAGACACTAATTTTGTCGTGATGTCAGAACAATAACATTGAAGTCTTCTCCTTCTTGTTTTCGGAGGTGCGGTGACGAACGCTTGGGTTTGTTGACATACGTCGTACGCACGGCGTTCAGACCAAGCTTAATTAGGCTATTAAGCTGCTGTCTTAGGTAAGGACGGCCGGGTAGCGGCCCTTCTGCAGAGCTGTCCTTACCTAAGGGAGCCCGGGTAGGAAGGGTTAACAATAACATACAGGCACACACGAACAAGCGACGCACTCCTTCTTGTGGTCGGAAATGCGCGGTGTCGGTCCAGCCAGCTGTTGTTTACATGCGTCGGACGGACGCCTCGCACACCAAGCTTACAGGCTTTCAGCTCATGGGTGCCTCAGAGACCTACCGGGTAGATCGGGGTGTATTTTTTATGGGTGCCTCAGAGCCCTTCCGGGTCTGATGGGTTAAGTCGGACATAAGTCGGACTTCGGACATCTCGGAAAATCGGGCTTCTCAGAAGTGGTCTCCCCCCAGTTAGTCCGAGATAGCAAGGGTTTACTGTATATCAGCATTATAGGTTTGAGTCCCGAAGGGAAGAAGGAAAACCTAATATTTAGTAGTGGCCCCGGAATCATTGACGATATGCCTTATACAGTACAGTAATGGCACTCTTTGAACTCCAAAGTCAGCTGTTCAAAACACCCGCCCCGGAGCATAGAGATCAATAATCGTAAGCGTACACTCATCATAACTTACGGACTCATCCTTATGATGCGGATGCCACTACGAAAAAAATAATTAAAAAATAATTAAAAAAAAAGTTTAGAACTCTTATCTGTTCTACGCTTCCCGTAGTTCAGATGTTTTTCATAGCGTGGGTTTCATCGAGACGCAGCGCATGTTCGCTCTTCACTGATATACAGTATCAAGATATTAAAAAAAAAAAAAACATCAGAACGAATGGGAAGGGGCTGGAAGGGAGGGCCGGAATCGTCAATGATTCCGGGGCGACTACTAAATATTAGGTTTTCCTTCTTCCCTTCGGGACTATCTATCTATCTATCTATCTATCTATTGCCTGACGCCGTGATCCCCGAAGGGTTGGCCACGAACGAACCGCCCCCATGCATCTCTGTCCCTAGTCAGTCGACGCCCCTCCTCCCAACCAGCACCGCCTTCATCCATATACTTCCTCACTCTATCCTTCCACCTCTCTTTCGGTTTACCTCTCCCTCTCTGTCCTTCCACCTCGCTCTCGTACACTCTCTTAGTCATTCTCTCGCTTCCCATACGTTCCATATGGCCAAACCATCTCAAGGTGTTCCTTTTCACACTTTCCAGCACATCTACCTCCACACCACACCTCCTTTTTACTTCCTCATTAGTCAGTCCATCCCTTCATGTAACTCTGCACGCACTTCTCAAGTAACTCATTTCCACCCCTCTCACTCTTGGTCTGAGTCTCTCCACCAACGTCCATGCTTCGCTTCCGTAAGTCAGTGTTGGGATTACCACACTGTCATGCAAGGACTTCTTCACTTCCATACTGACCACCCTATTTCTTGTTACTGCTTTCAGCGTTCCTACAACCCTCTTCCCCTGTTGCACCCTCTCCCGCACTTCTTCAAACCTATAATTTATTAGTGGCTCCTCCATCATTAACGATATGCCTAATATCACAAGTCTGGAAAGAAACATTCATGACAAATATCAATTACTAAAACAAATAGGATGAGAACAAACCCGTTGCCTAGAGCTCTAAGTTTTTATTTTTGAAAAACATAGAAGGGATACAGGTGGCGTACTTAAATATTCACCCATGTACATCTTCCCTAAGCCTTGGATAGAGGCTGTGGGAAAACGTACTACATATAAACATCCACAGTATATTTACATGGAGTTACATGGAGGGATAGACAGACTAATGAGGAAGTAAGAAGGAGGTGTGGTGTGGAGGTAGATGTGCTGGAAAGTGTGAAAAGGAACAACTTGAGATGATTTGGCCATATGGAACGTATGGAAAGCGAGAGAATGACTAAGAGGGTGTACGAGAGCGAGGTGGAGGGACAGAGGGGGAGAGGTAGACCGAATATGAGGTGGAAGGATGGAGTGAGGAACTACATGAACGAAGGCGGTGCTGGTTGTTGTTGTTGTTGTTGTTCCCTAAGCTGCCTGGCCGAACAGCCCCGAGTCCCTGAGAAAGGGACTCGGGGCTGTTCGGCCAGGCGGTGCTGGTTGGGCGTCGACTGACTGGGGACAGAGGTGCATGGGGGCGGTTCGTTCGTGGCCACCCCTTCGGGGATCACGGCGTCAGGCAATAGATAGATAGATAGATAGTATATTTACAAAAATAAAATAAATGGACATTCATATGTTGGCGGCACACCATGGCGGAAGGCGGACGCAAGTTTTGAGGCTCCGGCATATGTTATGGGAATGGTCAATTAATTCACGGAATATCGAGTACATACGGGGCTAGCAAGAAGAGGAAGGATTTAGTGAAGTGTTTGGAGGATATATTGGTGTGGTGGAGGGGTGATATATACATACATAAACATACATATAATTTTAAGACTGAGTGTTCCACACATAAGTGCAGTTTCAGTCTCTTGTCCTAATGGCGGCATTCCAGGCAACCCTGTTAAGGGCTGCTTCACTTGTCAAGTTCCTGGATTTGAGATCGGCGCGTATAGTCCGATCCCAGGTCTTCCTCGGTCCACCCCTTCGTGCAGCTCCCTCCACAATCACAGACCTGCATTTTTTCACCCAATTTTGTTCATCCATTCTCTCCACATGTCCATACCATCCCAGTCTACTTGTACGCATCACCTCGCTAATACTCTTTATACCTAAACGTCTCCTCAGCTCAACATTTGTTATTCTATCCTGTAGCCTGGCCCCCACACATCCATCTCACCATTCTCATCTCATTACGCTCCATTCTGTTGACATCCTCTACTTTAACGGCCCATGTTTCTGAGGCATACGTCATTGCACTTCTAACACATGAGGCATACACCTTTCCCTTCAGGGGGAGAGGCATTCTTTTCATGGTCAGGATTGGCATAAATTCTCTGAACTTCCCCCAGCCACACCTAATTCTAGCAACAGTGGCAGCCTCAGCCCCACCACCGGCAGAGATGGTATCTCCTAGGTAACAAAACTTGTTCACCAGCTCCAAAGACTCATTTCCAAAAATTCACAGCCACAGGATCATCACTTAACACAAGCTCGCCTTTGCACACTACGCACTCAAATTTCTCTATTTCTGACTTATCCTTCGGCAGGGGCCCCTTTATTCTACTACAGCGCTTACTCCCATGGTGTACCCAACATCGACAGATGCTACATTGAATTGAGTTAATGCCCACTCCCTTTCCACACACTGCACATGGGTATGCACCGCTCTTTTCCACATTGCCTCGTCTCAAACTAAAATGCATAACCTTGGTTTTGTTAATATTGACTCTTAACCCTTAACTAGCGGCGCGCAACATAAGTCGAGTTAAAGAAACTGGCAAAAAACGGGTGAAAAAAGGGTGAAAATCGAGTGAAAATGGGTGGGATAGTAATGATCCATACGTCCGACATCTGTGGCCTCCCGGCCCACACTAACTCCAGTTCCCCCACCGCGCGGGAGGATGACAGTGTAACCAATAGTTCGCTAAAAGTGAGCAATGTAGCAAAATCAGCTAAACTTCCATCTTCGAGGTAACACTGTCAGTGCTCCACGAGTGCTACGTAGCTGTATGTGGCGTCATTGTGTAGCGATTTCCGCCTAGTTTTTGGCGCAATACAGTTCCTTTCATACTGATGGTTGATATAGCAGTCAGAATGGCCTGAAAAGGCCCAAAACGGCCACAGAGGGCCCGCTAGACAAGGGTTAAACCCTTGCTCGCCATGCCCTCTCTCCACTCTCTGAATTTGGCCTCAGCATCCTGCATACTGTCAGCTATTAGGACTAAATCGTCTGCATAAAACAGTTCCAACGGGAGTCCGCCTCTAAAAATTCTAGACAGCGCCTCCAATACCATAATAAAGAGGAGGGGGCTTAACACTGAACCCTGATGGACTCCAACACGGACTGCGAACTCATCACTCAGTACACCCTTCACCCTCACCGAACTTCGCGAATCCTCATACATCTTCATTATCACACGCACCAGCCACTCTTCCACACCAAGTTTCCTCATAGCCCACTGTACAACATCTCTAGGTACCCTATCAAAGGCCTTCTCCAGGTCCACAAACACAAAGTAAAGATCCCTGCCTTTTAGTAAGTATCTTTCCTGTATCTGCCTGACTATGAAGATAGCATCGGTTGTACCACGTCCTGGCATAAAACCAAACTGCATATCATCAATAGAGATGCTTTGCCTGATCAAACCCTCAAGGACTCTCTCACAGACCTTCATGATTTGGTCAAGCATTTTCAGGCCCCTATAATTTCCTCTATCTAGCGCATCCCCTTTTCCTTTGTATATATTTACTATTACACTTTTGAGCCAATCCTCTGGGATTTTCTCATCTTTAATAATGGTGTTTATCAACTCAGTGACTAAGTTTACACCAATCTCCCCTGAGGCTTTTATCATCTCAGCGACAATGTCGCTGTATAATAGTGTAATAAGAGTGTGTAGTGACGGGACAGCGGTAGTGTTGTGAGTTGTTGAGTTTGTAAACAAACATGGCGGAGGGAATTTCGGGTATGACGGAGGCGGAAGGAAGGTTACAACGTTTTCGGGGATTTAAGAGCACAGATAAGAAGTTAGAAGAGGTTAGTATTGTTGTGAAGGATTTGGAAAAGTGGATGAGTGATACGGAGAAATGGAAGGGGGATATTGGTGAGAAAGTTAAGGCACTGTGTGTAATGTGTGGTGTGACAGGTGGGGAAGGGAATAAGCCTAGCGAAGGAAGTGAATGCAGGCCTATTTTAGCAGTTAATGAGAGCCTAGAGATGGTATTGAAAAGGGTAGATGAACTGGGAGCAGAGAATATGGCATTGAAGGAGCAGCTGAAGGAATACGAAGGACGTTTCACGGAAGTAAAGGAGTCGACTGCATGGACGGTGGTAGGTAAACAAAAAGTCAAGGATTTGGAGGATATTATGAAAGAGCAAAGGAAGAAATGAATATGACCAAAAAAAGTTTTGAGAGTGCAGTTGTAGGGGTCATGAAGAACAAGGAGAGTGTCGTGAGGGAGGCCATGGACAGGGATAGGGGTGTAATCTTGTATGGAGATATAGAGACTCATATGAATGATAATGGAGTGAGAAAAGTGAAGGATATGGAGACAGTGAAGGAGGTCTTGAAAGGTGTGGATGAGGACGAATATGGATGGGAAGGGCAGGTGGAGGAGGTCAGTAGGATAGGTAGATATAAAAGGGGAGAGATGAGACCTATAAGGGTACAGTTTAAAACTAGGGTAGTGGTGGAGTTAGTTAGTTATGTAGAGCAGATTAACCAGACCACTGAGCTCCATAGGGTAGTGGTGGACACTGTGACAAATTTTAGTTGGAGGCTAAATACAAATGATAAACTGAAACACATAAGACTAAAGAAGGATTTGGGTATAGAACAAAGGACAAAAATTAAGGAATTACAAGAAAAGGCTGATGAAAATAATGGAAAGTTGGATGAGGAGGATAAGAGAAATTTTTACTGGAAAGTGAGGGACGGAAAAGTGAGGAAGTGGTTTATAAGAGTAGAAGGGAGGGGGAGATCAGGGAGGGGAGAAAATGTGATGGGAGTTGTGACGGAGGAGGAGAACGGGGTGGAGGTGTCACAGGGAGAGACAGGAGACAAAGAGGCAGACCCAGTAGTGCTAACGGGGAGTAGGGTACGGACTGGAGGAGCGGGATGGTGTAATTGCTGAAGGAATGGTAGATGGATTAAGGATTATGTTTAGTAATGTGGATGTGTTTACCCAGGACAAGAAAAGAGAACTGATATGTAGGTTGCAGGATGAAGAGGAAAAACCTGATGTCATAGCCCTACAGGAAGTAAGACCAAAAAATGCTAGAATTGAAAGGGAACTGGTGGAATATAGTTTGGAGGGTTTGGAGTTATATGAGAGAAATGCTATTAGAGCAGAGGTTGGAAGAGGACTGTTTATTTATGTAAGAAAAGAGCTCAAGGTTAATGAGGTGGATATGAGACAGCAGTATTGTGAGTAATTGTGTATTGAAGTAAAATGTGTAAGAGGATCAATTCTAATTGCCTCTATATATAGAAACCCAAATAATAGCAGGGGAGAGGATGATAACCTACTGAAAGCAATGGAGGAGATAGATAATAGAGAGAACAAATATAAAATTTTGATTGGAGATTTCAATTTGCCAAGGATCAACTGGGCAAATTGTACTACGCCAGCGGGACAGGGTAGCCTGGAAAATAAGTTTATAGAGAAAGTGAGAGATTGTTTTTTAACGCAACATATTGTAGAGATGACAAGATATAGAGATGGGACGCAGGGGAGTGTACTTGATTTGATTTTTAGCAATGAAGAGGATATGGTGGAACATGTTAATGTGGATAGCCCTATGGGTCATAGTGACCATGCCTGTATAAGCTTTAGTTGTAACATTAAATCAGAGAGGGATAATAGAAGCAATAGAAAAATATACATGTATGATAGAGCAGATTATGAGCTGCTGAGACGGTGTTTGGACATTGACTGGGGGGAATACTTGAACGGTGAAGACGCTGAAGGAATGTGGAGGAAAATTAGAGTCAAACTGGAGAATGCTGTATCCAAAAGTGTACCAGTAAGGGAATATAAGGATAAAACAAAATTGAGGAAAAGAACTAACCCAGAATTGCCAATGAAAAGAAAGCTTTGGATATTGATTAGAAGAAAGAAACGATTGTGGGAAAGATTAAAATTGTTAAAAAAGAACAGGGGGTCTAGTATAGAGGCTAAGGAAGTGGATCTGGAACGCAGACAAATAAACAATAAAATAAGGTGGGAAACAAGGAGAGGGAGAGAGAGATAGCTAGAAATGTGAAGGATAATCCAAAAATATTCTGGAAGTACATTCAGGAAAAGTTGACAAGAAGAGTAGGGACCCCAGAGCTGGTAGGGGGGTTGAATGATGGGAGTAGAGCGGAGACTGATAAGGAGAAAGCAGAGGTGCTGGGGAAATACTTTGGGGGGGTACTAACAGTGGAGTCGGAGGATGCAGTGCCTACTATTCCCATCAAACAGGCACCGGCACTAGAACTAATAGAGTTTTCCCATGCTAGAATAAGAAGGGCTATAGAAAAAATGAACAGAAGTAAGTCACCGGGACCGGATGGGATACACCCAAGAATCATAAAGGAAGGAGGGGAGATGTTAGTAGAGCCATTGAAAATGTTATTTGAGGTATCGTTTAATACAGGACAAATCCCGATGGACTGGAGAGAGGCGAACATAACAGCTATATTTAAGAAGGGAAAGAGAAATGACCCAGGGAATTATAGACCAGTCAGTTTGACAAGTGTTGTGTGTAAACTAATGGAAACGGTAATTAGAGAAGGAATAATGGATCATATGAAGTCAAACAAACTTTTCAGTGGGAGACAGTTCGGATTCTTGCCGGGGAGGTCGACGATACTACAGCTAATTAAGGTGGTAGATGATTGGATGCAAATTCTAGAAGATGGTGATGTAATAGACGTGGTATATTGCGATTTTATGAAGGCCTTCGATAAGGTCCCACATAAAAGGTTAATAGAGAAAGTTAGAAGCTATAAGATAGGGGAGAAATGTGTGAAATGGATAGAAGCCTTCCTGAAAGATCGGAGACAGAGGGTACTGGTGAATGAAATAGGCTCGGGGTGGAGGGAAATTACAAGTGGGGTACCTCAGGGATCTGTGTTGGGACCACTGCTGTTCGTTATATTTATCAACGACTTGCCTGAAGTTATAACTAATGGAAGTGAGGTATACCTGTATGCGGATGACACTAAGCTGTATAGAAGAGTGAGGAGTAAGGAAGATATGGGTTTGTTTCAAGGAGATGTGGAGGGCATGAAGGGATGGTCTGAGCATTGGTTAATGCCTTTTCATCCAAAAAAATGCAAGTACATGCGGATTGGGACCAGCAAGATAGACAAGGTAGGATACAGTATGTATGAAGCGATGGAGGAAGTGAATGCAGAAAAGGATATAGGAGTAGTGATAGACAATAAGATAAATTTCTCAGAACATTTAGCGGAAAAGATAAACAAAGCCAATAGAATTGTAGGGCTGATAAGGACATTTGTGTCACTTGACGAAGAAATCTTCAGGAATCTCTATACAGCGCTGGTTAGGCAGCACCTGGAATATGCGAACCAGGTGTGGGCTCCATTTTTTTTTTTTTTTTTCTAAATCTTGTATGTATGTGTATGTATATACTACATACATACATACATAAAATTTTAAGACTGAGTGTTCCACACATAAGTGCAGTTTCAGTCTCTTGTCCTAATGGCGGCGTTCCAGGCAACCCTGTTAACCCCTTCAGACTCATATGACGCAGAGGTTGCCAGATTAGCAATAAAAAATAGAGTTCTCTATCTTAATTACCTCTCCAAAATGAGTTTTCTGCCCACAGCTAACTCAAAGACAACTGCAGAGGTTGAAGTAACTAAACTAAAGGTTTCTAAATACCCCTGATGGTAACAAAGGCTTTAAAGTATCCCTAATCGGCTCAAAATCTCGTCATATGTCGGAGAGGGTTAAGGGCTGCTTCACTTGTCAAGTTCTTGGATTTGAGATCGGCGCGTATAGTCCGATCCCAGGTCTTCCTCGGTCCACCCCTTGGTGCAGCTCCCTCCACAATCACAGACCTGCATTTTTTCACCCAATTTTGTTCATCCATTCTCTCCACATGTCCATACCATCCCAGTCTACTTGTACGCATCACCTCGCTAATACTCTTTATACCTAAACGTCTCCTCAGCTCAACATTTGTTATTCTATCCTGTAGCCTGGCCCCACACATCCATCTCACCATTCTCATCTCATTACGCTCCATTCTGTTGACATCCTCTACTTTAACGGCCCATGTTTCTGAGGCATACGTCATTGCACTTCTAACACATGAGGCATACACCTTTCCCTTCAGGGGGAGAGGCATTCTTTCATGGTCAGGATTGGCATCAATTCTCTGAACTTCCCCAGCCACACCTAATTCTAGCAACAGTGGCAGCATCGGCCCCACCACGGCAGAGATGGTATCTCCTAGGTAACAAAACTTGTTCACCAGCTCCAAAGACTCATTTCCAAAATTCACAGCCATAGGATCATCACTTAACACAAGCTCGCCTTTGCACACTACGCACTCAAATTTCTCTATTTCTGACTTATCCTTCGGCAGGGGCCCCTTTATTCTACTACAGCGCTTACTCCCATGGTGTACCCAACATCGACAGATGCTACATTGAATTGAGTTAACGCCCACTCCCTTTCCACACACTGCACATGGGTATGCACCGCTCTTTTCCACATTGCCTCGTCTCAAACTACAATGCATAACCTTGGTTTTGTTAATATTGACTCTTAAACCCTTGCTCGCCATGCCCTCTCTCCACTCTCTGAATTTGGCCTCAGCATCCGGCATACTGTCAGCTATTAGGACTAAATCGTCTGCATAAAACAGTTCCAACGGGAGTCCGCCTCTAAAAATTCTAGACAGCGCCTCCAAGACCATAATAAAGAGGAGGGGGCTTAACACTGAACCCTGATGGACTCCAACACGGACTGCGAACTCATCACTCAGTACACCCTTCACCCTCACCGAACTTCGCGAATCCTCATACATCTTCATTATCACACGCACCAGCCACTCTTCCACACCAAGTTTCCTCATAGCCCACTGTACAACATCTCTAGGTACCCTATCAAAGGCCTTCTCCAGGTCCACAAACATAAAGTAAAGATCCCTGCCTTTTAGTAAGTATCTTTCCTGTATCTGCCTGACTATGAAGATAGCATCGGTTGTACCACGTCCTGGCATAAACCAAACTGCATATCATCAATAGAGATGCTTTGCCTGATCAAACCCTCAAGGACTCTCTCACAGACCTTCATGATTTGGTCAAGCATTTTCAGGCCCCTATAATTTCCTCTATCTAGCGCATCCCCTTTTCCTTTGTATATTTACTATTACACTTTTGAGCCAATCCTCTGGGATTTTCTCATCTTTAATAATGGTGTTTATCAACTCAGTGACTAAGTTTACACCAATCTCCCCTGAGGCTATTATCATCTCAGCGACAATGTCGGAGCAACCTGGAGCTTTACCATCCTTCATTTTATTGATTGCGTCGCTCACTACAGCTGGTGCTATCAAAGGAGGGGGCCCAGATATTGGTTTTTCGATACTAAGCTGTTCCTTATCCCATTCAAACTCTACATTTAGCAATCGTTCATAGTGTACCTTCCATGCTCTGATTTCATTTTCTGCATACACAATCTTCCCATTATCATCTCTAACACACTGTTCACCTATAATATCCCTACTGTCATTTTTAACTCGCCTAGCATCCCATTGGGATTGTCAGTGTTACACACTTGTTCGAGGACCAGGTCCTTAATGCGATTTTTAGCATTGTAAATAACTCTTTTGGCAGTTCGTTTAGCTGCCTGGTATTCCTCCCTGCTGCCTCCTTTCTGCCATGCTTTGAAGCATCTCCTTTTCTCTTTCACAGCATGTTCTACTTCATCGTTCCACCACAAAGAGGTCTTATTCCTGGGGTGACCCTTTGTTTTCCCACAGACTTTGTCAGTGGCAGCGATAAGGCTATGCTTAAGAAAGTTCCATTGGCTATTTACATCGTTAGGCCTAGCTTCCTTATTTCTATTCATTTCCTCCTCCAGTTCATTATGAAACCTATGGGGGCATTTGTCATTGTCCTGTGCAGTTTTGTTTCATCGGACTTACGTTTATTTTCTTTGATTTTAGTCATAGTTAGGTAGGTTTGGCTGGCAGATGGGCATCACCCTCCCGAGAACTCCGGCTCCAGTCTACCCCGGGACCATTCCCAGCACCATCCCCCAAGTGATTACAAGGGAATAGAAGCAGTGGATAAAGTGCAGAGGAGAGCTAGCAAGCTGGTACCAACATTGAAGAACACGGGCTATGAGCAGAGGTTGAGGACACTGGCATATAGGAGAAAGAGAGGGGATATGATAGAGACTTTTAAGATAGTGTCAGGAAAGTACGATGAGGATGTGTGAAGGTATCTTCTTGATGGGAGGGAACAAGAACGAGAGTACACTCTAAGAAAATGTACAAAGAAAGAAATAGGCTTGAGAAGGCAAAGAACTCATTTTGTGATAGAGTGGTAAATGAGTGGAACGCACTGCCCCAGTATGTAGTCGATTCCGAATCAATAAGGGAGTTTGAAAGTAATCTTGATAAAGCATGGGGAAGACAAGATTTGAAGTTTGATTATAAACAAAAAAAATACAGAATAGTAAAATTTTGCGTCTACCGCCGCCGCCAACACGTGAACGACCGCAGCAGTGTGAGTACTGGTACTGAGCTGGATACACAGGCATAGTTTGCCTTTTTCCAGAGGATCTATTGTAAGAAACTGTAAGAATATAACAATATATTGTACAAAAATATTCAACTCATTGACTAGCTTCGAGTCTGAGAAACTTAGATAATGATTATCACAATGTGCAACGCACAACCATGTCGGCGGGCTGAGGGTCTTAGCTGCATACTCTCCCCCCCCCACCCCCCCCCCCCCCCCCCCTTCTTTCTTAATTAAAGTACTGAGCAACTTAGACCGTTGCTTTAACGCGACACCAGTCATACGTGGTTTCTCTAAATTCACTGACAGGTAAAGTGCAAAAAGTATGGTTGGAGATCCACAGATAGTCTGTTGAATCATTAACAGAAAATTTAAGACAACTAACTCAGCGACACTGCCCATTATTGTAAATCATGGGCTCACCCAACAGCCCCTGGATTACTCTCCTTAATAACCTCAACCAACAGATCTGCCAAGTGCGCTTTGTGAGACGTTGCCTGTTTGCGAAACCCATAGAGCTCCCGTTGGTTAGCCGGGACTCCAATGTAGGTTAAGAGCGACTTCACGGACATAATCTGTGATGCGTGTCACCCTGTTTGAGCGCCGGTACCTCAAACTCCGTGAAACTGATCTTGGTGCTCGTTTTTGGCGATAAATGTGGGCGACGGCGCAATCTGAACATGAGCATTGCGCCGTGCGAACCTAAGACAATTTGGTTGGTTGCTCATCAACGCCAGCTCAGATACCCGGTTACCTGTAGCCAAGGCAATCAGGAACACAGCCTTCTTTAAAATTGAACCAAAAGTAGGATTGTGACTAAATTTCTGAGAATATAGACAAAGCTTTGTCGAGTGACCAGGTAGGCATGAGCTGGCGTGGTGGTGGGCGAAGCTTGAAACATGCACGCATGAATGCTTGCTCCTCCGCCTACGGTACTGAAACCCCCGTTAAGTCATAAAAGGGAATTCTAATTGCAGTCATGTGATTTTTGAGCGTGACTACTGACAAACCCTTACGTTCAAACAGGTAATCTAGGTATTGTAATTAGGGACACCGAGGCCACGGTCTGGTCAGTCTCAACGATCCAGCAGTAAAAGCTCTCCAGTGAGATTGGTACTGGGTATAGTAGAGATAGGACTGTACAGTATATTGATTAATCAATTTATGGTACACTCTCCCCAATAGTGGGCTAACCAACTGGGCCTTCTAAATATCCACAGGCAAAAGTTAGCGAGGTCTTGAGGTTTCAATTGTCTCTAAGTGGAAATACGAGATCGGAGTGACATCGGGTTTTCACACCATGTCTTCAATTGCGCGTACCACACCTAGCCGGCCACAGGGGCGCGATCATCGAGACTAAGCCCGATAATCCGTAGTTTGTGAACTACTGACACAAGAGTGAAGCGTCTGGTGGTTGGAAACAGATAAATGGAGTTACATTTGTTCCAGTCCAAGCAATGCGTCTGGTCCTCCCCGGCGAGTCAGAGAGAGAGGAGTCTGTGGTTCTCCGGACGCGAATAAATCCACTAGTGGACGGTAAGGCTACATCTCCGTTGAAAGACGGTTTACTTCAGAGCCCATTCTACTTGTGTGCTCTGCCGCCGTGACAGAGCATCTGCCCATATGTTCGCCACGCCTGGCAGATATGATGCGTGAACATAAATGTTTAGCTTTTCCTCCAACACAAATATCCTTTCCGACAACTCTAGTAACACTCGAGATCCCACTGACCCATGCTTCTGAATGCATGTGACTGCATTCAGAATGTCCACTGATTTCCACGGTGAGCGTGACTTACTACAGATGGATGATGAAACCACTGGGTAATTCCTTGGCGGAGTCACTGTACCCCTGTGGACCAGCGGTATGGATTGGACTTTCGGCCCAGCCAGGAACGGCCTCGCAGGTTCTGGTGCCAGCGAACGAGACGTGCTAGACTTAGTCGTACCAGCAGCCGCCTTACGGGAATATGAAGGGCACTGGAGTGGGAACGTGTCGCATCCTCCGGCACCCCTGTCCGCCTTCTTTGCCGCCTGCTTGATGGGCGGTTGAAAAGTGGGATTTGCAGCATCGACCAAGAAATAGTGAGTGTCGACGTGACTACGTAGATGGGAGAGACGAATCGGGCGTTGAACCGTGCAGGGGGGGGGGGCTAGATTTGTGTGGCTTCGTTAGTAGAGTCATCGGAGCTATCATAGTTTCGACACGACTTTAGACTGTTTCTTCTTAAACCCTTCCTCCCCGGGCTAGCTTCTAAATGAGAGCACTCCGATCCGGGTGATGGGCCAAAAAAAGTTGTAATAGTAATAGGCCTAGGCCTATTTTTGTTATTTAATGGTAGAGAATTACACAAATCTCAAATGTAGCCTTTTTGTATATGTAGACTGGCATTGAGTAGAGCTCTCTAGGTCAAGTGGTTCAGTTGTGATAACGATTTCCGTGGAGAGAGATTTGATGCGCGGTTTAGCATCGGACATTTACAAAATAATTTTTGTTTTACCAAACAACCACAAAAGTCCGACTTCGTCTTCATGTTTTTGAAGCTGCGCGTCGCTCCGACTGGCTTTGTTTACAAACGTTTCGCCGCGCGGCTTTCAAACCAGGCGTGGTTTTCTCATGAAAGTACTGTATGTTGACTTCTTACCCATGATAGTGACCATCATTGACCTATACCTTAGTATTAATCTAGAAAGCGCTTTCTAGGCATTGACCCTCTCGCCGTGATGGAAGAGTTAATCGGTCTTCTCGCTGTGATGGGAGACACAAATTAGGTTAGGCGAGTCGTTCCGGCGGAGCCGAAACATCCCTTGGAAGCCTTCCTCTTCCGCCGGGAGTTCGTTCTAATTCAAGACAACGAACGGGTTTACTGGATCCGGCGCAACACACCAGAACGCCACTAGTGATACGCCCCGGCGGGGAAGAAACGCATTCACGAGACAATTCCCCGCCGCGACTGATCCAAAACCTCTGATTCTAGCTATCAGATCTGCATCCGAGATAGAAGAAAACATAATCATTTGTTAGGACAAGCCAAACTCCCTCAAAAACTAGTACGATTCCATCGTCAAGAGAAAAAGAGATACATAGTTCATGGCATACATATAATGCAATAATAAAAAAATTAAAATTACATAGCCTAGCCATAAAACAGATCCTGAGAGATGCCACATGGCCTAGGGCAAGCAGTAGAACGACGAATCCGACTAGTTACTCTTACCTCTAGGAAGATCCAGCACACTCTATCCAACTCGAAGACAGGAAGGAAGGAGCGATGCAGTAACCAAAAGCAAAACTCTTTACTAAGTAAAGCAGTTCTAAACTAGAGGTCCTGCCGAAGAATACAAACAACGATTAACCCACCAAAAAGGTGGCCGAAAAGCGCTGCCCTTCAAGTAATAAAAGCCTCTAACCTACCCGGCGGGTGCCCTACCCCGAAAGAGGTTGAAATAGGGAGATATCCCCGCCAAAGGCGGCTTTCTAGGGCATTTCCTAGCTGTTGCTGAGAGGATGGGTTCTAGTCATGTGGTGATGGGCTGGTCTTTCAGAGTGAGAACTGAGCGATCTCTGCCATACCCATAGCTTACTCTGACTGTTCCTTTAGCTTGTGTGTTTTGGATCTCAAGTGACGGCGTCTCTTCCGTGGATTGACCTCCCAATCTACCAAGATTGGAAGCCAAAGCGTCACATTTTCCCTTGCCCCTCAACTTTCTCTTCATAATTGCTGAGGGGCACAGGGCCCTGGGTGGGGCTTTGGTTTCCCGGGCGTTTCCGCACCCTCCTCAGCTCCCCGTCATGGAGTGGCTTCGGGCACCCAGGCTTTATTGTGGTTGGGGGGTTTCTGTGGGGGCGCTCGGTTATGGCCTTGGAATTGCTCGGGGCCTTGGGGCTGTTCGGCCAGGCAGCTTGGGGAACAACAACAACAACAACAACAACAACAACAACAACCACAACAACAACAACAACAACGGGCGGGTGCCCAACCCCGAAAAGGGTTGAAATAGGGGAGCTATCCCCCCGCCAAAGGCGGCTTTCTAGGGCCTTTCCTAGCTGATGCTGAGAGGATTGGGTTCTAGTCATGTGGTGATGGGCTGGTCTATCAGAGCGAGAACTGAGCGATCTCTGCCATACCCATAGCTTACTCTGACTGTTCCTTTTACTTATATATTTTCTAGAGCTCAAGTGACGGCGTCTCTTGCGTGGATTGACCTCCTAATCTACCAAGATTGGAAGCCAAAGCATCACATCTTTCCTTTGCCCCTCAACTTTCTTCTATAATTGCTGAGGGGCACAGGGCCCTGGGTGGGGCTTTGGTTTCCCGGGCGTTTCCGCACCCTCCTCAGCTCCCCGCCATGGAGTGGCTTCGGTCACCCAAGCTTTATTGTGGTCGGCAGGGAGGGTTCTGTGGGGGCGCTCGGTTATGGCCTTGGCCTTGCTCGGGGCCTTGGGGCTGTTCGGCCAGGCAGCTTGGGGAAAAACAACAACAACCTATCCTACCTGGAGTTGTTTCGGCCACCTCATTGGCCTCGGCGAGAGTTGCTCCCCCCAAGTATGTTTGCTGCCAGTGCTTGATGCAACAGGCTATTCGAGGGGGCAACTCTCACCCCCGCGAAGCATGGCTGATCAGGCACCGACTTGAGATGGTTGTCCAAGGCTTTCTTTATATGCTAGTTAAGGCTAAATAAAACTAGAAGAAAATAAAACACAGAAAATGGCGTCCCCGCCTTATCACAACACGGGACGCCACTGCACAAAGCACCCTAAAAAACACAACTCCTGGGGGTCACGCTAATCAGCATACCTGACCTAACTAATCTAACCCTACTCTAGCACATCTCAGATTAGTAGAAATGAGCAAAAGACTCACTATCCGGACGAAAGAGTGACGAATGAAGAGAGGTCGGGAACCACACGTCTGCTCGGCGTGACGCCCCGGAGCAGAAGAGCGAACATGCGCAACGTCTCGATGAAACCCACGCTAGGAAAAAAATCTGAACTACGGGAAGCGTAGAACAGATAAGAGTTCTAAACTTTTTTCTTTTAGTTTTTTTTAATTAGTTTTTTCGTAGTGGCATCCGCATCATAAGGACGAGTCCGTAAGTTATTATGAGCATACACTTACGATGATTGGTCTCTGCTCGGGGCGGGTGTTTTGAACAGCTGACTTTGGAGTTCAAAGAGTGCCATTACAGTATATACTGTATAAAGGGGGCATCACACTGGGCTAAATTCTCGCCATGCTCCGATCTCCAGTCTCCATTTCCGGTCAGTAGCGCCGGCAAATTCTATCACACACGCCAAGCGTCCTGGCTGCGTAAGTCTCCACACAACAATAACAATGTCCGACCTTAGCTTATATTGTGCCGTTTCACCTATACTGTAATGTATTTATTCATAAAGTAATGATTTCATAAATGTTTATACATATTTTAATAATGCATCACTTAGCTCTACTCCCACTAGTTCTGTATATTTTGATAGAACTAAACTTAAAGATGCCCTTAAATTCCTCCTTTTCAATACTTATGTTAGATTCGGGCCTTACATTTTCAAACAAATATTAGGAATTCCTATGGGTGGAAATGCTAGCCCTTTAATTGCAGACTTATTCTTGCTTGCTTTAGAATTTAAATATATAAAAGACTTAGTTGACAGTAGCAAGAAAAATAAAATTCCAGAAAAATTAGCACTTGCTAAATTGTTAAGTAATAATAGTAGATATATTGATGATATTCTCCTTTGGAATTTATTAATTTTTAATAAAGTTGCTAAACTTATTTACCCTAATTCTATTCCCCTCACACAATGTAACGTAAATTATAAAGTTGAACATTTTCTTGATATAAATATAGAGATTGTTAATGAAACAGTGCATACTTAAAGTATATCACAAAGTGATGATTTTAATTTTAACGTAATAAACTTTCCTTTCCCTAGTAGTAATATCGATAGTAAAATAACTTATAATTGTTTTTATTCCCAGTTAATAAGATTTTGTAAAATCTGCACTAAAGTAGATGACTTTTTGGCTAGAGCTAGGTTACTATACAGACTCTTAGTAGACAGAGGTTTTGAGGCAAGTAAATTGTTCCATAAATTTCATCTTTTAGGGTCAATTATTGTGACTGTATTCAAAATTTGACATCAATAATTTTAATCAAGCATTTTTAACTTGAAGTTTCTTGTATAAACTCTGACTTACTTTTTGTCTGTATTTATGGTTAATCTTTTTCTTTTTCTATATTATTAATATTAATTGATGATTTTTTAAAATTGATTGTTCTTGTTAAAAGAATACTCTTTGTTTAAATCTGTTGTTACTTCATATTTGCATTTTTCTTTATATTATATGATTCATTGTCGATAGTATCAATTGCTTGCTTTTGCGATCTTCCTTAGTTTATTTGTGCGATAAAAAAGGTTATTGTAGTTTTTGCTTATAATTCTTGAGGCAATGCTAGCTTTTTTTTTTCTTTTTTTTTTTTTTTAGAGACAATGAACGGAGGAAGGAAAAACACAGATAAAACAAAAAGGTCCATGTGCCTAAAGGCATCCTCCATTCAAAATGTTTGTAACAACTAGATTTAAACTTTTGTAGATTGTAAGTTTGTGGAAAGCAACTCGAGGGAAGTGAATTCCAAAGAGTAGTACAGTAGTTCTAGGGATAAATTAATTTTGATAAGCAGAAGTTCTGCATTGTGGAGGAGAAAGTGTAAATTCATGGGCGCTCTCAGCTGCCCTAGTTCTACGGGGAAAGATGTGGAGAGGCGGCACAATTGAAGCAAGTTCCTCGGAACAATTGCTGTGAAAATATCTGTAGCATAATGCAAGGGATGCAACGTTTCTTCGTATGGATAATGTAGGAAGGTCCTGTGTGATTGCAGGGTTATTGATTAATCTAATAGCTTTATTTTGAATTTTGTCCAACTGCCTCAATGCAACCACTCCACTTCCACTCCACAGAGGTGAACAGTAATCCATCTGAGAACGCACATGACTTTTATATATTACGGCCAACTGCTCGTCAGTGAAAAATTCTCGAACTCTGTACAGGAGTCCCAGTTTTTTAGAGGCATTCTTAGCAATGCTTCTAACATAATGTGTCCAGCTCAAGTTAGTAGTTAATGTTACACCGAGAATGTCAATACTAGGGGAAGTGGGAATATTTACATCATTAAAAAATATATGGGAGTCAGTGAGATTCTGTCGGTTAGAAAATTGAATGCACCTTGGTTTTCTGTGCATTAAAGGAAACTAGATTCTTTTGTCCCCATTCATTAATTCTAGAAAGGTCCTGGTTCAGAGAAATTGCAGTGTTTATTTTTGAATTTATAAGATCGGGTTGGGTGAAAGAATTGGTAAATGTGAAGGAACTGTGGAGTGTTGAGTCATCTGCATAGGAATGTATTGGATTATGAGTGGTAGATATGAGATCATTGATATGAAGGAGGAACAGAGTTGGGGCCAAACACTGATCCCTGGGGAACACCAGCATTTATTGAGTGAAATTGAGAATAAAGGCCATCTACCATTACACATATTTTTCTGTTATGAAGATAAGAAGAAATTAGTGGAACTAATGATGCAAGGCCGTAGTGTGACATCTTCGACAATAAGGATTGATGCCAGACTCTATCAAATGCCTTTGATATATCCAGTGCTATTGTATGTGTTTCACCATGTTGGTCTGTAGCTTGGTTGATTTGATGCGTAAGAAGGCAAAGAATGTCTGCAGTTGATCGACATCGTCTAAAACCATATTGCCTAATACTGATTAATTTATTATTCTCAAGATGCTTAATTATGTGATTATTTAACCCGCTGAGTACCAGCTAAATATTTATAAATGTACCACCCAGGACTGGCTGATTCTGATTTTTTTTTTTATTCCAGAAACAATAGCAAATGGGTTAGGAATGAAGGAAACACGACGAAAAACCGATCAAAAAGCTCAAAAAATGGTCCTACAGAGCCCCCGAAAACGGATTTTACAAGAGTAAAAAATTGAAGGCAATTTCCCCAAAAAAGCATGTTTTTGCGCGCTCACGCGCACGCGGTTGGACTTTGAGAGTGTTCAACCATCGGCATGGGTGCGTGGGATACTTACACAGTTCCCATAAAAATTTGAGCCCTCTAGGTGCCATAGGACCGGAGTAATAGGGACCGGAGTGACACTGACGCAAACGAGGCGTCGCTGGGGTTTAGCGTTACATACATTACCGACGCACGGTTTGCGTCGCTGGGGCTCAGTGGGTTAATATAATTTCAAAGACTTTACCAAGAGTGGAAGTTATAGCTATTGGTCTGTAGTTTGATGGATCTGAAGAGGCACCTTTTTTAGGAACTGGATGGATGTTTGCTTCTTTCCAGGGTACTGGGAAGCATGAGGTATGAGTACACAGACGGAAATTTTTTGCCAATACAGGAGCGAGCACCAAGGAGCAATTCTTAAGTACTATTGGAGGAATTTCATCTGGACCAGGAGCCTTATCTACTGAGAGATTCTGCAAAATAGTTTTGACATGTCTGGTGTGGATCTTAAGTGAGGGAATTTCAGGCGAATTAAAATTAAGTACAGGGACATCTTGATTTATTTCTCTCTTCACATTTTATTCATTATTATCATTCAGGAATATTATAATAATATAATTTATGTTTATGAGAGTTTTGATATTACTTATTAGTTATTACAAATAATATAGCAGAGCATATATTAATGTCAATTTCAAGCATGAATGCAGATTAGCCTCGGCCTGGTCTGTTTACATGGCATAAAGGAAAACAGGTAGGAACGTCTTTGTTTAAATAGGCTAATCACTCATTTATTAAGTATATTACACATTCGGTACCCCTGATATGTATATATAACCAAGTAGGCTATCCATCAGTTTTAAAGTATGGCACCCAGTGGGGAGAGCTATGAAGAACAAGAAAATTGAGGAGTGAACTGAAATGGATTAAAACAAATCAAAATATCCTAACCTAATTAGGTAGTGTCCAAAACAACAAACCTAGTCTAACTAACTGAACCTAGTCACCTAGATAATCTAGATTAGGTTAGGTCCGTAGTCTTATCTTAGGTTATGTTCGGTTAAAAATAGGAAAACCATACTGAATTTTATTATGCAACTCTTATTATATTCTCTTTAACTTTTTACCCCGTATTTTTTTAGAATTTCATAATTCTACAGGAGTCTAGAGGGACTATTGTTTGTTTTTAATACCATACCTAGTTAACATATTGTACTTCCATTCATCCACTTTATCCCGCTAGGCCTATAACTACAGTAGCCTATGCCTTTAAATGTAGTTTTTGGGATTCAAACTTTCAAAAGTTGTGAGTCTACGGCGGCGTTACAAATGAAATATTGCGTTTGACTTTAATTAACAATGATCTTTTTGTGTTCTTTCTTTTTATTACAGTAAAATATGCACAAGAACATGAATTCTCACATATCTAGCCAATTTAGCCAACAACTAGTTTACTCTGAAATGCATCTGAGACTCTTAGATAAATTTTGTCCTATTATTTTCTAAGAATTAACTTTTCAGCTTTTATAATTACCTTGCTGTATTTCCTTCTTTTCAATACACTAAGTATTTTTTAACCCCTTCAGCACCTTGGCGTGTTTTTTCATATTATTCTAGCTAGTTAGGCGATGTTATGCAGTTTAAGAAGGACTTGTGTTATTCAGAGGGTTTATTGAGATCGGACTTACCCCTTTGAGTCCTAGAGGTAGATTATAAGAGAAAGAGAAGCCCCTAGTGGTAGCCAAAATAAGATGAAAATTATGCCATGGTCCTGAGGGAATTAAAAGCCTTGTATGGCTCTCCAAACTCCTAAAGATTCCAAGTTCTAAATACCTATAGGGTGAACTAAACCCCCTCGCAAATTGCCTTAAAAACTACTATGAAGTAGCTAGATTTAAAAAAAAACAAAAATTGGGGGTTCACAGCGCCCCGCAAACCCTCCAGCTGATTAAGCTCGCTATCCTCGCCACCCACCCTGAGGGGAGGGGGGGGGGCACAATTCTAGTGCTTGCCCCTAGGCGCTATTTACCCTAGCTACGCCCCTGCTCGGCCGTGGCCTTCCTCAGGAGCTCGGGGCTTTTCGGCCAGGCAGCCTAGGGAATGATTAGTACTGCATATTGAAAACTGATGAATTGCATGTAATTATGCCCTAATTATGATAAATCTGCTTATACTAACTTCTTCTTATATCTAGTAAGTTCAGATCCAAGTAGTCCTAACAGTAATGAGTTCTTCAACCCTCTAATATTTTCAGACCAACATTCAGCATCTACTAAAAAACACAGACACAGAGCAGGAACAACATCAACAACAAGATCAGCAACAACATTATCAACAACAACAACAACAACAACAGGTAGTTTTTACTTTCTTTTAGCATAACTTTGAATAATATATTCTGTAGTATAAACTGTATTGAAAATATGCATGTTCTATCAGTCTATTGCCAGACGTCTTAATCCCCAAGAAGATGGCCGCTAAGTAATCGCCTGTTCGCATATACTGTACTGTATATACAGGTATATATATAATTTGATTGCCAGATTATATTTACTGTATTAATATGTATTAATATGAGAGACAAGCGTGAAGTAAGAGAGGTAATAAAAGTTAGTGAGTTAGAGAAAGAGAGGGAGTACAAGGAAAGACTAAATGAAAAGTGGATGGAAGAGAGAGAAGTAGAGGTTGAATGGCAACAGTTTAAGGAAGGAGTGAAAGCAAGTAGTATGCGGTAAAAGGAAAGTAGGAGGCAAAGGTATCAGGAAGGGAAGCGAGTGGTGGAATGATATGGTGAGAAAGGCAGTTGAGGAGAAGAGACAGTGTTTTGAGAGGGTTTTACAGGATGGTAGTGTTGAGGTATGGGAGAGGTACAAGGAGAAAAGGAGAGAGGTAAAACGGAAAACTAGAGAAGCGAAAAAAGATATAAACGAAAGGCGGGGTCAAAGGTTGAGTGAGAATTTTGAAGAACGAAAGATGATGTTCTGGAAGGAGGTAAATAGAGTAAGGAAAGGAGGACAAAAGAGGGAAGAGTCAGTGAAAGATGCAAACAAAAGAGGGAAGAGTCAGTGAAAGATGCAAATTGAGAATTACTAGTGGAAGGAGTTAAAGTGAAGAAAAGATATGCTGAGTATTTTGAATCTTTGCTAAATGCAAGAGATGGAAGAGAAGCAGTGGTTGTTGTTGTTGTTGTTCCCCAAGCTGCCTGGCCGAACAGCCCCAAGGCCCCGAGCAAGGCCAAGGCCATAACCGAGCGCCCCCACAGAACCCTCCCTGCCGACCACAATAAAGCCTGGGTGACCGAAGCCACTCCATGGCGGGGAGCTGAGGAGGGTGCGGAAACGCCCGGGAAACCAAAGTCCCACCCAGGGCCCTGTGCCCCTCAGCAATTAAGAAGCAGTGGTTGATTGAGATAGGTTACCCAGGCCACCCAAGTGGCAGGGAATAAATGAAAGGATTGAGGAAAATAAGGTGAAAGAAGCAGTGAAACAAATGAGAGCGGGAAATTATAATGTAAAACTTGCAAAATAAACAAGCCAAAACTTGGACGAACATAGTAACAAGACAAAACAATTAATCAAAGTTGTTATGCTGAAGGTTTGGATGGTATTGCTGTGGAGTGTATAAAGAAGGGTGGAGATATGATAATAGATTGGCTGGTGAGACTATTCAATGTGTGCTTTGATGTGTCAATGGTACCAATAGACTGGAGGAGTGCATGTATTGTGCCGTTGTACAAGGGGAAGGGAGATCGGCAGGAGTGTTCAAGTTATAGAGGTATTAGTTTATTATCAGTGGTTGTAAAGCTGTATGGCAGGGTGTTGATAGAAAGGATAATAAAGTGTACAGAAGTTGCAGTAGAAGAAGAACAGTGCGGTTTTAGAAGGGAAAGAGGGTGCGTGGATCAGATTTTTGCAGTAAGACAGTTATGCGAAAAGTATTTAGAGAAGCATAAGGAGATATTTTGGGCTTTTATGGATTTGGAAAAAGTGTATGATCGTGTGGATTGTGAAGCAATGTGGAAGGTGTTAAGGATTATGAAATTGGAGGGAATTTGTTAAAAGCAGTTAAGAGTTTTTATGAAGGGAGCAGAGCGTGTGTTAGAGTAGAAAATGGTGAGTTGAGTGAATGGTTTGAGGTAAATGTAGGTTTGCGACAGGGTTGTGTAATGTCACCATGGCTGTTTAATATATTTATGGGTGGTGTGGTGAGGGAGGTGAAAATGAGAACTGGGAAAAGGATTGAGTTTAGTAGGAAAGAATAGTAGAGATTGGGAATTGAATCAGTTGCTGTTCGCTGATGACACAGCGTTAGTGGCGGATTCTGAAGAGGAACTGCAGCGGGTAGTCGAAGAGTTTGGTGTGGTTTGTGGAAGGAGGAAACTGAAGGTGAATGTCAATAAAAGTAAAGTAATGGTGTGTATTAGGGGTGATAGTAGGGTGAATCTAGATGTGAGGCTGGATGGGGAAATATTGGAACAAGTAGAGTGTTTTAAATATCTAGGAGGAACAATAAGCAGGAGTGGAGGTAAAACAGAGAGTGTGTAAAGGAAGGAAGGTTTTCGGAGCAATGGGAAGTATGTGGAAGGTGAGAAATCTCGGAATGAAAGTTAAAAGTGCAATGTATCAAGGAATTGTGCCAACAGTGATGTATAGGGCCGAGACATTGGCTCTGAAAGAAAAGAAGAGAAGAAAGCTGGATGTGATGGAGATGAGCTGCTTGAGGAGTATGTTTGGAGTTACTCATAGAGACAGATTGTGCTGCAGTAAAGACTGTAGCCACTGTGTTATGATTGCTGTGCACTGTGTGCAGTACTGTGATTGTCTCATGGAAGCCACATTCACTGGACGGTTGCGGTCTTTAAACCCGTATTTAGGAATGAAGAGATACGTAGGAGAGTGGGGCAGCAGGAACATTTGTCGGCCAGAGTGGACAGAACGGTGCTGAGCTGGTATGGTCATGTTGAACGAATGGAAGATGAAAGGCTTACAAAGAGAATGTGTGAGTCAGGTACAAGGGGAGATAGAGGGGCAGGAAGATCCCCATTGAGATGGAGAGACTGTAAGACAAGCTATGGATGATAGAGGAATGACTAGATCAGGCAAGGGAAGTGGTAATAAACAGGAATGAATGGAGAATACCTGTGAATAGATGAGTGAAAACGTGGTCATTTGGGAGAAGGGGTCGGGTGCAAGTTGGACTAGATAAATGTCCATCAGGCGCCTGGCCCTGGGAGACGGTTTATATGAAGGGTGCGCCTGGAAGTGTGGTGGGCAGGCTTGTGGTTTTGGCTTCGTTGCATGTCTGCCTGCTGAGATCGGAACCTCTCCGGGTGGTCGGGGGCCGGGGGAGTGCTGGAGGGACCTTGGTGACCCTGGTCTCTGGGTCTTCTGGGTGACCTAGATTTGTGTGAATTTGTATTTTTTGTTTTGTTTGTTCATTGTTTTCTGTTCTGTTCTCCCTATTTGGGCTCTATCTTAAACCTCCCCCCCCCCAAAAAAAAAAGGGAAAGTGGAGATTGGGCCTGAGTATTTACATACATTCATACAATATTTTTTCTTTTTTTCAATCAGATGATGCCAATTAATGTTTCATTCCAGCAGTCCCCATACTTTTTTGTATGTTATATCACAGTTAGAGGGTTTAAGATACAGTAGCTTTGTTCCTTTGATTGTTATTGATCGATCCTAACCTAAAAAAAATCATCTGGTGGTAGCTAAGTTAAAATATAATAAATTGTCATCTGATTGAAAAGTTTAGGATAAACTAGCCAAATTGTACATGGTGATGCAATTAATATGTGATGTACAGTAGATAAAATTACCCGCAAAAGATGAATAGAGATAGATTAATCCGAACCGTGTCTGATGCATAAATTTTACGTACCTCAGGTTTTGTGCGTTGAGGGTCATCAAGTGCGTAGACTCAACGTACCTGGCTTCGCGCGCAAATACATTCAGTTTGGCGCCAAATCTGGGCCGCGGGGGATGATGTGATGGTTGTTGCCACATGTAAGGATTCTATAGCCAGCGTGTTTATACCAGACAATGAGCCTACAAGCTTACATGGTAACAATGCGTGCCCGACTGTGGGAATTTTGTATAGCCAGGCAGGTGGGTCTCGGTGTGGTTGTGATGGTACTCGTGTAGGGATGCAGGTATGTATTTGAAAGATGTTGATGTACTTTTTATCGCATTTAAAAAAACAAATCTTATGTTTGCCTTTGCAGTATAGCCGCACCACGGAAGTTCACCTCCATCCCCCCTTACATATTTTCTGGGTTAAACATACATATACATACATACATACAAGTTTAAAGACCGTTTTCTCCACAGAGAATGTGATTAGTTTCACATTCTAAATGGCGGCTTTCCAGGCGGCCCTGTTAAGGGCTGTTGTCAAGTTCTTTATTTTGAGATTGGACTGGAGTACCCGAACCCACGTCATTCTAGGACCACCCCTGCGTGCAGCTCCCCCCCCCCGTTCACATATCATAACCTTACTCTTCACCACATTGACCTAATCTAACTATACTAATTATCTATTCATCTATCTATTTACTCAGGCCCAATCCCCACTCTTCTTAAAAAAAAAAAAAAAAAAAAAAAAAAAAAAGGGGGGGGGGGGGACTCAAGACAGAGCATATCATACACAAATTTAAAGACCGAGTATTCCACACAAAGCGCGGTTCCGGTCTCACGTCCTAATGGCGGCGTTCCAGGCAACCCTGTTAGGAGCTGCCTCACTTGTCAAGTTCTTTGTTATAAGATCAAACTGCAAAGTCCGATTCCACGTCTTTCTTGGTCCGCCCCTTGGTGCAGCTCCCTCCACATTCATGGACTTGCATTTTTTCACCCAACTTTTGTTTATCCAGCCTCTCCACATGTCCAAACAATCCAAGCCTGCTAGTACGCATCACATCACTGATACTCTTGATACTTAACCTTCTCCTTAGCTCTTCATTTGATATCCTATCTTGCAGTTTGGCACCACACATCCATCTTACCATCCTCATTAATTGTGTTCCATTCAGTTGGTATCATCCGCTTTGACAGGCCACGTTTCTGAAGCATATGTCATTGCGCTTCTAACACATGAAGCGTAAACCTTTCCCTTCAAGGGGAGAGAGAGTCTTCTCATGGTGAGTAGTGGCAAAAGTTCTCTAAACTTTCCCCAGCTGCATCTTATGCTGGTGATACTGGCGGCCTCAGTCCCACCACCGGCAGAGATGGTATCACAGCAAAACTTGTCCCCCATCTCCAGTGCCTCATTGCCAAAGTTAACACTCTCGAGCCGGTCATTGAATACAAGCTCCCCTTTGCATATTATGCATACAAATTTCTCAATTTTGGACTTCTTCTTGGGTAGGTAATGTTGTTATTGATTTAGCATACTAATTGAACCATTGCATACGAGTTGGCTAGTTTTCCCTAGAGACCCTATAGTAACATAGGTTCTCTAGTGTACCCTAACTGTCATTGTGTTGATGTAGCCTCAGGTGGTCGACAGTGATGTGCCGGCTGATGACCCCAAGATCGAAGCGGTGAGGAAGCAGCTGATGCAGTTTGGCATAAGCTTTATCGACCCAGCTACACTCACCACTAATAACCAGTAAGTTGCTGCTTTCTATGGTACAAAAGAGTGAGAATGATGTGTGTATGTGAGAGCATGGTGTCATACCGGACCAATTTGGTTTCAAGAGTGGAATGAATATGAGAAGGAATACAGGAAAATCAAAATTAAATTGCTTTGTTTTGGCCATTGTATCACTTCCAAAGGCATAATATGAATTGTAAACTTTGTATATTTAACCCTCTAAAGCTCCAACACTCGATTCACATATTTTGGTTTGTTTAGTTTGCAAGTTTTACATTTTAATTCATGAAGGGTGTCCCTAAATGTACCAATACGCTATGAGCGTATTGGTGATGTCAAAAATTTGGTAAAAATAAGCCCAATACGCGATGTTGAGTCTAATTCAGGCAGAGAAAAGGGTTAATTATGATTCACAATGACAAACATTTGGCAACACTACTCATAGTCAACCCTCCACTCCCAAGAGGTTGAAAGAGCTAGACTTTCCCAGTCTATGTTCATTAGTGAGATGGGAATGTCGCTCTCGATCCATCTAAAGATGGCAAATTTATCAGCTGGACTACGGAAATTTGCACTAAAGTAGATGACTTTTGGGCTAGAGCGAGGTTACTACAGTAAACAGACCCGAGTCCCTAAGGAAGGCCATTGCCACGATCGGGATTTCCCAGAGGGCTCTCAAGGAGTGTAGATTATGTTGTTGGCGTATGTGATGTGTAGAATGCAGTCTTCTATGATGTGTTTAATAGTATGGGGTGCTGTGTTGCATCCTGGGCAGGTGTCCACGACGGAGATATCCAGTCTCTTCTGATAGCTCAGAAGAGCTGGATGGTGCCCACATCTCAGCCTGGCCAGGTGGACTCTGTCCTCTTGAGGAAGGGAGGATTCAGAAGGATGGATTTCTGGAGGTCGTGCCTGCACCTGTGTGTTGTCTGTGAGTGATTGGATGGAACGGCGAGATATATGAGTATGAATGTGCTTCTGGAAGCTGGTTTGGGGTGGGCAGGGAGGGAGAGACGACAATATTTGTGTGTGATACCGTGTGCTGGGTGTTGTTTTGATATTCCTTGGTGTCTGTGGGTGCTGCCATGTAGTGTAGTGGGTGGTGTTGGTTTGTGGAGACTGCAGCCAGGAATTGAGTGCTTCTCATGTCCAGGTGGTCTTTGACTTTGAGGACTTTGGTTTCTTGATGTAGTTCAACTTGATCTGGTGGTGTAGTAGCTGTGCAGCCTGTGATGATTTTTAGGGCTTTGTTTTGAATAGTCTGCAAGGTCTTGTGATGTGTTTCAGCTAGGTTAGAAGCCCAGGCAGGGCTTGCATATTCCATCACTGATCTTATGTATTGCTTGTATACTGTGGTGGTAGTTTCTTTGATGTGTCCAAATTTTGTGTGGGCAAGTGACCTGAGGGCGTTAAGTCTGGGTGTAATTTTATTTTGTACAGTATGTTTGTGATACAGTATGTTGTTTGAATATCATTAGAGTATCATATGTTACTCCTAGGATTTCAGCGGGTGCCCAACCCAGAAAGGGGTTGAAATAGGGGAGCTATCCCCCCGCCAAAGGTGGCTTTCTAGGGCCTTTCCTAGCTGATGCTGAGAGGATTGGGTTCTAGTCATGTGGTGATGGGCTGGTCTATCAGAGTGAGAACTGAGCGATCTCTGCCATACCCATAGCTTACTCTGACTGTTCCTTTTACTTATATATTTTCTAGATCTCAAGTGACGGCGTCTCTTCCGTGGATTGACCTCCCAATCTACCAAGATTGAAAGCCAAAGCGTCACATTTTTTCCTTTGCCCCTCAACTTTCTCTTCATAATTGCTGAGGGGCACAGGGCCCTGGGTGGGGCTTTGGTTTCCCGGGCGTTTCCGCACCCTCCTCAGCTCCCCGCCATGGAGTGGCTTCGGTCACCCAGGCTTTATTGTGGTCGGCAGGGAGGGTTCTGTGGGGGCGCTCGGTTATGGCCTTGGCCTTGCTCGGGGACTTGGGGCTGTTCGGCCAGGCAGCTTAGGGAACAACAACAACAACAACAACAACTCCTAGGATTTTGTGTGTGTTAGGGGGGGTGTTGTTAATGGTGAGGTGGGGGGTCACAGGGTGTTTTTGTATTCGGCTGTCCAGCTTGTGAGGAGGGTTGCAGTGGATTTGGCTGGGGCTAATTTGAGTCTGTTAGTAGTGCACCAGGCATGTAGTGTGTTGAGATAGGGTTGAAGGAGAAGTGTTGCTCTGTTAGGGTATTGGTGTTTGCATGTGAGTGTTATGTCGTCTATTTATTTGGGGTGCGTGGGGTGTGGGTATATCATGTATGTATAGATTGAAGAGTGCGGGCGACAGGACAGATCCTTGCGGGACTCTGTTTGTGAAATTTCTGATGCTAGATGACTGACCGGCAAATTAAACGTGTACATATCTGCATGTTAGTTGGCCAGCCACCTTTTTGTATTGTTCATGTTTGTTAGGTTGTGGCGGGGGATGGCATCTAAGGCTTTACTAATGTCAAGTGTGGCAAGTAGTGATCTGTGTGGTGGTCTGGCTGAGTTGATGCCATAAAAAGCTCTTTGTGTAAGGTCTGTAAGAAGAGTGTTTGTGGAGTGCAGTGGCCTGAAGCCATGTTGTGTTAGAGCTAGGGGTAGAGCGTGTGTGGTCAGTTGTAGTACGAGGCGTTCTGTGACTTGGGAGGGGGTGCAAAGGAGTGTGATGGGGCGGTGTGGGGTCTTTGTTGGTTTTAGGGAATGTAATGATGACGCCATGCTTCCTAATGTCTGGTATTGTGTTGTGTGAATAACTGTAGTTTGATATGTTGGTGAGTGCTTGTATGCCCTGTGGTCCTAGATGTCTGAGGTGTATGTTGCTTATGTTGTCTGGACCACAGGTGGGTGAGTGCTTGAGATGGTTGATGATGTGCTTTGTCTTGCTCCAAGTTGCCTAATGGCGGCACACTGGCGGTGGGTGTCGCTCCCTCTGGACCCGGCCCTGGCGCCCTGGGCCCAACCTGGACGAAATGGATCCAGAGGGTACAGTATGTAGTGTTTCCCCGGACTGGCACTTTCCGGCCAATAGTATAGGGGCCCGAACCTGGTGGTAGCGCTCCAGGAGGCTGCCCTGTCATTGGGCGAAAAATACCAGGCCAGTCGTAGTGCCGTGTACGCGCACAGGGTGCGTCCCTGCGGCTGGTTCTGGTGGGGCGTACCGAGGCCACTGGATCCTACCCCCTCGTAATCTCTTGGGGGATGGTGCTGGGAATGGTCCCGGGGTAGACTGGAGCCGGAGTTCTGGGGGGGGGGGGGGGATGATGCCCATCCGCCAGCCAAACCTACCTAACTATGACTAAACTCAAAGAAAATAAACGTAAGTCCGATGAATCAAAACCGCACAGGACAAGGACAAATGCCCCCACAAACTCAGATTTGCTAGTGTGAATGTTGGTAGTTTGAATCTGCGTGCGAATGAAGTGGCTGAGATGTGTGAGAGGAGGCGAGTGGACGTCTGCTGTACCCAGGAAACACTCTGGAAGAGGCATGGGGTACAGTGGATTGTCGGAAGGAGGAAAAGATATAGGATATACTGGATGGGTGTGGAGACTGACAAAGCGAAAGGAGGAGTGGGTGTTCTGGCGGCTGAAGAGCTGGCGGAAAGTGTGCTTCAGATTACGAGAGTTAGTGAAAGGCTGATTGTTTTGAAGTTGAAAGTTGGTGAAAGAATTCTGAATGTGATATCTGCATACGCCTCACAGGCTGGTTTACAGAAAGAGATAAAAGAGGACTTCTGGAATGACACCGTCAGTGTCATTTCAGGCCTCTCGGAGAACGAAACAACAATCGTGGGGGGGGACCTCAATGGTCACGTGGGAGCATCTGCAGATGGATACGAGGGGGTACATGGAGGAAATAGTTACGGAAGGAGGAATCTGGAAGGCGAATATATACTGGAGTCCTGCATTGCGCTCAACATGGTTGTGTGTAACACGAAGTTCAAGAAAAGACAGAGGCATCTGATCACATATAACTCTGGGGTCTCCAGTAGCCAGATATATTACTTCTTGGTTAACAGGAAAGACTGGAAACTGGTTCGAGATGTAAAGGTCATCCCGAGCGAAGAATGTATCCCCCAGCATAAGCTACTTGTGTGCGACATGAGCTTATACAGAGATCCTAAGCGCAAGAAGGTTTACATACCCAAAAGGAAAGTGTGGCTGCTGAAGGACAAGGAAGTTAGGGATAGGCTTCATAGTGAACTGGAGGAAATGAATAGAAATAAGGAAGCTAGGCCTAACGATGTAAATAGCCAATGGAACTTTCTTAAGCATAGCCTTATCGCTGCCACTGACAAAGTCTGTGGGAAAACAAAGGGTCACCCCAGGAATAAGACCTCTTGGTGGTGGAACGATGAGGTAGAACATGCTGTGAAAGAGAAAAGGAGATGCTTCAAAGCATGGAAGATAGGAGGCAGCAGGGAGGAATACCAGGCAGCTAAACGAACTGCCAAAAGAGTTATTTACAATGCTAAAAATCGCATTAAGGACCTGGTCCTCGAACAAGTGTGTAACACTGACAATCCCAATGGGAACTTCAACCTAGCTAGGCGAGTTAAAAATGACAGTAGGGATATTATAGGTGAACAGTGTGTTAGAAATGATAATGGGAAGATTGTGTATGCAAAAATTGAAATCAGAGAAGCATGGAAGGTACACTATGAACGATTGCTAAATGTAGAGTTTGAATGGGATAAGGAACAGCTTAGTATTGAAAAAACAATATCTGGGCCCCCTCCTTTGATAGCACCAGCTGTAGTGAGCGACGCAATCAATAAAATGAAGGACGGTAAAGCTCCAGGTTGCTCCGACATTGTCGCTGAGATGATAAAAGCCTCAGGGGAGATTGGTGTAAACTTAGTCACTGAGTTGATAAACACCATTATTAAAGATGAGAAAATCCCAGAGGATTGGCTCAAAAGTGTAATAGTAAATATATACAAAGGAAAAGGGGATGCGCTAGATAGAGGAAATTATAGGGGCCTGAAAATGCTTGACCAAATCATGAAGGTCTGTGAGAGAGTCCTGGAGGGTTTGATCAGGCAAAGCATCTCTATTGATGATATGCAGTTTGTTTTTATGCCAGGGCGTGGTACAACCGATGCTATCTTCATAGTCAGGCAGATACAGGAAAGATACTTACTAAAAGGCAGGGATCTTTACTTTGTGTTTGTAGACCTAGAGAAGGCCTTTGATAGGGTGCCTAGAGATGTTGAGCAGTTGGCAATGAGGAAACTTGGTGTGGAAGAGTGGCTGGTGCTTGTGATAATGAAGATGTATGAGGATTTGCGAAGTGCGGTGAGGGTGAAGGGTGTACTGAGTGATGAGTTCGCAGTCCGTGTTGGAGTCCATCAGGGGTGTTAAGCCCCCTCCTCTTTATTATGGTCTTGGAGGCGCTGTCTAGAGTTTTTAGAGGCGGACTCCCGTTGGAACTGTTTTATGCAAACGATTTAGTTCCTAATAGCTGACAGTATGCAGGATACTGAGGCCAAATTCAGAGAGTGGAGAGAGGGCATGGCGAGCAAGGGTTTAAGAGTCAATATTAACAAAACCAAGGTTATGCATTGTAGATTGAGACGAGGCAATGTGGAAAAGAGCGGTGCATACCCATGTGCAGTGTGTGGAAAGGGAGTGGGCGTTAACTCAATTCAATGTAGCATCTGTCGATGTTGGGTACACCATGGGAGTAAGCGCTGTAGTAGAATAAAAGGGCCCCTGCCGAAGGATAAGTCAGAAATAGAGAAATTTGAGTGCGTAGTGTGCAAAGGCGAGCTTGTGTTAAGTGATGATCCTGTGGCTGTGAATTTTGGAAATGAGTCTTTGGAGCTGGTGAACAAGTTTTGTTACCTAGGAGATACCATCTCTGCCGGTGGTGGGGCCGAGGCTGCCACTGTTGCTAGAATTAGGTGTGGCTGGGGGAAGTTCAGAGAATTTATGTCAATCCTGACCATGAAAAGAATGCCTCTCCCCCTGAAGGGAAAGGTGTATGCCTCATGTGTTAGAAGTGCAATGACGTATGCCTCAGAAACATGGGCCGTTAAAGTAGAGGATGTCAACAGAATGGAGCGTAATGAGATGAGAATGGTGAGATGGATGTGTGGGGCCAGGCTACAGGATAGAATAACAAATCTTGAGCCGAGGAGACGTTTAGGTATAAAGAGTATTAGCGAGGTGATGCGTACAAGTGGACTGGGATGGTATGGACATGTGGAGAGAATGGATGAACAAAATTGGATGAAAAAATGCAGGTCTGTGATTATGGAGGGAGCTGCACCAAGGGGTGGACCGAGGAAGACCTGGGATCGGACTATACGCGCCGATCTCAAATCCAAGAACTTGACAAGTGAAGCAGCCCTTAACAGGGTTGCCTGGAACGCCGCCATTAGGACAAGAGACTGAAACTGCACTTATGTGTGGAACACTCACTCTTAAAATTTTATGTATGTATGTATGTCTGGTTGTTGGTGAAGGGTGCATAGTCAGGGTTTGTGGGGAATTGTCTCTTACGTTGAATGACACGTCGGTCGTTTTGATGGTGGTTTAGGTGGCTGATATGAGAAAAGTGATTAATGAGAGTGTTTTCTTGTTGTTTATATGAAGGAATGGAGTCTGTTGCTATGATTGTGGCATGTGATTTTGTTGTGTTCCTGTTGGAAAGTGTGATACTGTTTAGTGTTTTGGTAGCTATGCTGACCTGATGGCACTATCATTAGTGAGTGCTATATGTATTTTGTACTATTGTTAACCCGCTGAGTCCCAGCTAGTTATTAATAAATGTACCACCAGGGACCAGCCGGTTTTGAAAAAAGTTTTTTTTCCAGAAACAATAGCGAATGGGTTAGGAATGAAGGGAAAAAAAAAAACGATCAAAAAGGTCAAAAATTGGTCCTACGGAGCCCCCGAAAACGGATTTTACAAGAGTAAAAAATTGAAGGCAATAACACCCAAAATTCCGGTTTTTGCGCGCTCACGCGCACGCGGTTGGACTTTGAGAGTTTTCAACCATCGGCATGGTTGCGTGGGATACATACACAGTTCCCATACAAATCTGAGCCCTCTAGGTGCCATAGGACCGAAGTACTTGGGACCGGAGTAACACTGACGCAACTGTTGCATCGCTGGGGTTTAGCGTTACATACATTGCCGACGCAAACGCTGCGTCGCTGGGGCTCAGTGGGTTAATATCTTGTAAAATTGCAAACATATGTATGTATGTATAATGTATATACTCTGGCACCTTCCCCATTTTTTTTTTTTTTTTTAAATGGGGGTGGCCCACTCGAGACAGAGCCCGAACAGGGACATCACAACACATCAGAAAACAAAATACAAAACATATAAAATCTCACACACATCTAGGTCGCCCAGGAGAAATACCCAGAGACCCAGGCCCATTTGGGGTCCCCAGCAAAAGATTCCCAGGTCCCAGATCCCCCGGAGAGGCGCCGATTTCCGCAGGCAGACCCGTAGCGAAGCTTCACCACCACAAGTCCACCCACCATGTTTCCAGGTGCACCCTTCATTACTACCGGCTCCCCGGGCCAGGCACCTGATGGACTACTATCTAGTCCAACTGGCGCATGACCCTCTCTCCCAAACGACCGCATTTACATTCATATATTCACAAGCATTCTCCATTCATTCCTGTTTATTACCACTTCCTTTACCTGATCTATAGTAATTTCTCTATCATCCAAAGCTTGTCTTACACAGTCTCTCCATCTCAATCCATATGGGGGTCTTCCTGCCCTTCTATCTTCCCTTGTATCTGACTCCCATATTCTCTTTGTAAGCCTTTCTTTTTCCATTCGTTCAACATAACCATACCAGCTCAGCACCGTTCTGTCCACTCAGGCCGACAAATGTTCCTGCTGCCCCACTCTCCTACGTATCTCTTCATTCCTCAATCTGTCTCTACGAGTAACTCCACACATACTCCTCAAGCAGCTCATCTCCATGACATCCAGCTTTCTTCTCTCCTTTTCCTTCAGAGCCCGTGTCTCAGCCCCATACATCACTGTGGGCACAACAATTCCTTGGGGGTGACCAGTAGCGACAATGGTAGAGCGCTCGGTTTCTAACCGGGAGGACCGAGTTCGATTCTCGGCTGGTGGAGATATTTGGGCAATCTCCTCACACCCCTTGCCTCTGTTCTGATCGCCTAACAGTAAAATAGGTCTATGACAGGGTAAAAAGGTTCCTCGTGACCTCATCCCTTAACTACTACCAAAAAAAAAAAAAAAAAAAAAAAAAAAAAAAAAAAAATTACATGATACATCGCACTTTTTACTTTCATTCCGAGATTTCTCGTCTTCCACATACTTCCCGTTGCTCCGAAAACCTTCCTTCCTTCACACACACTCTGTTTTACCTCCATTTCTATACCTCCACTCTACTTGTTCTAATATTTCCCCATCCAGCCTCACATCTAGATTCACTATTACACACCATTACTTTACTTTTATTGAGGTTCACCTTCAGTTTCCTCCTTTCACAAACCACACCAAACTCTTTGACTACCCGCTGCAGTTTCTCCTCAGAATCCGCCACCAACGCTGTATCATCAGCGAACAGCAACTGATTCAACTCCCAATCTCTACCATTCTTTCCTACTAAACCCAATCCTCTTCCCATAGTTCTCATTTTCACCTCCCTCACCACACCATCCATAAACATATTAAACAGCCATGGTGACATTACACAACCCTGTCACAAACCTACATTTACCTCAAACCATTCACTTAACTCACCATTTCCTACTCTAACACACTCTGCTCCCTTCATAAAAACTCCTAACTGCTTTTAACAAATTTCCTCCAATTTCATAAATCCTTAACACCTTCTACATTGCTTCACGATCCACACGATCATACGCTTTTTCCAAATCCATAAAAGCCCAAAATATCTCTTCATGCTTCTCTAAATACCTCTCGCACAACTGTCTTACTGCAAAAATCAGATCCACGCACCATCTTTCCCTTCTAAAACCGCACTGTTCTTCTCCTATTGCAACTTCCGTACACTTTATTATCCTCTCTATCAACACCCTGCCATACAGCTTTCCAACCACTGATAATAAACTAATACCTCTATAACTTGAACAATCCTGCCGATCTCCCTTCCCCTTGTACAATGGCACAATACATGCACTCTTCCAGTCTATTGGTACTATTGACACAACAAAGCACACATTGAAAAGTCTCACCAACCAATCTATTATCACATCTCCAACCTTCTTTATGCACTCCACAGCAATACCATTCAAACGTGCTTTAATACATAATTTTAGTATTAATTGTAGTTTCTTTATACATACAGAATTTAGTAAAATTTGCCAGTACATCCTGAACTTCCCAAATTGACTAATTCCTTGAACATGACGATAGTGCGTTGTTATATGTGCGATTAGTTTGGGAAACAGATTAACTTGCTCATGTAGTGATTTATTAGTGGCCCCTCCATCATTGACGAACATGCCTATTACATAAGGCATCCTCTTCAAACACTAATCCGCCGTAGTTTGAATCTACCGCGCAGAGCATTTAAAATCTGAAGAGCCTTCATCATGAGCGCACGCGACCTCACTCATGGCTTCAGTCATTATGAATTGGGTTCTCACTACGAAAAAACCGTAAAAAATAAAAACAAAAACAAAATAAGAATAACTATCCAATAAGCTTTCCATCATATCGTGGATGTACTTGTGTGGATCTTTGACCAGACGCTGATTCAGGCGTCATACTTCCTTCTCTGCTCTGCGGTCAACCGGCCCGGACGTGTCTCTCCACGTTCCGCTGGTTCCGCATTTGCTGCGTCCCTAGTGAGTTTTTTCTCATTTGTTTACTCCGGGATGTATCGAGTAAGGTTAGGATATGCGTAGCAGGAGTGTCCTGGGCTGGTTGCCCGCAGTGCAGTGTATTTTGGGTCGTGTGTTTGGGGCATCTATTTCGGATGTACCCTCGTGGTCCTGTTGTGGACAGCTGAACTTTTTCACAGTTAGCTAGCTTTGTGATGCAGGCGGCTTTCATTACGCGTTATTGCTTCCTTTTATCTTTCTGATGAGGTAGCGTATTTTTGCTGTCGTTCCCAGCGTATTTTTCTTCACTTAGTGAAGTTTTTTCTGGGTCCCGAGTCAGTTCTTCCCTTTGCCGGAAGTATTTGCTACAAGTGGTGTGTTGGCGGTGGTTCCTGTTGTGATATAATTCAGTGCTTTTTGTTTATATTCCGACTTGTTACTGTTATCCGTCTGCCTAGGCCTAGCCAGCCTCTCGTAGCTTTTCCACATATACAAGTGTTATTGATTTATTTTCTAAATATGTACTACTGTGTCATGTGTGTCCTGGTTTAGTTGTGTATTGGCTAATTCCACGGACTATTTATGTGTCCTGGGTTAGTTGTGTATTGGCTAATTCCACGGACTATGTTGGGCCCGGCGTTAGTTGTGTTTTGGCTACGCCTCGGTCCGGTGTTGCGTTCAGATGGTATCTGGACGGGGTGGGTTTTTTCCGGCGGGTTTTTCTCAGTTTCACCTTGATAACCCCGGCTGGTTGCCGAGTTTTGGCCACGCGTGGTTTCAAACAGGCTTGTTACCCCGGCGAGTGGGTGTCTGTGGCTCCCCAGGACTGCGTCTCTGGGGTGCCTGTTTCAGGCTCCTTATGATTCCCGGCTGGTTGGCTGTACCCATCTAACAGTGTTCATACGGACACGTGTTGTTTGTAGTTTTTTCGGTTTTGCAAAGCCAATATAAAACTATGCTGTTGTTGTATTTCCTCCCCGGCGATCTTTTACAAAGAAGTGGGGATAGGAACAATTGGGGTTAACTTTTAAACTTTAAATCACCCGGCGGGTGCAACCTGGAAGGGTGGGATGACCGAATTTGCAAAATTCAGTTTAGTTGACCAGACAATTGAGGGATGCATTGCGTATCGCCTCCTTCAACATACGGCGCTTTAGGGCACAATTTGGGGTTAACGTTTTTTAAACTAATATTCACACCCGGCGGGTGCTCCTTGGAAGGGTGGGAATCACGAATTTACAATTCAGTTAGTTAACCAGACAATTGAGGGATACGTTTTGTATCGCCGCCTTCAACATACGGCGATCTAAAAAGATACTTCGGGAGAAGTTAGATCTCGTATATTTGTCAGGCTTCCCAGTTTTTTATCTACGAGATAATTCGGGCGCCCGGCGACTTTTTTAGTTTTTTTTTTTCCAAAATTGAATCTTGAAAAAAACACCACCGGAAAGACTTAATCTGTTATAAACGCCATGCTGGTCTTTATATATTATGTCAGAGGGTATTCATAAATCTTTTGGACAAATTAAGATATTCTGATATCTTTTACTTAGGAAACCCCACCGCGTAGCGAGCTGTAGTCGTTGAGTATTACGTCTCGTTACCCGGCGGGTTATTTAACACTTGTGTGCGAACATGACTTGGTTAACCTTATGAGCATTAATTCCTGGAAATTTTTTTTTTTCCAGAGCTGGGTCCCGGCGGGTCTATGCAGAACCTGGAGTAAGTTTCCCACCAGTCTCTGTCATGGCTACCTTTGCCCCGGTTTTTGCTTTATGCATTACGCCCTCCTGTTCAGGTATCCCTATTTTTGCACACACCCTTTGTATAAAATATGTTAAAATGTCTCGTTTGGTGTGGGTTACCTTTCCGGCGTTTTTCTCGTTGCTCCGAGAACACCGTTTTTGTTTACCGAGTTTTAGTCAGGATGGCTAAAATAGGTAAGTTACCCCGACGAGTTTGGTCGCTTGAGGGCTCATCTGAAACTGCGTTTTCTGTGGTCGAGCCTGGGATCAGGCTTCCTGTGTTATTCATTACTTTATGCATTACGCCCTCCTGTAATGGCTCGTTTAGTGTGGGTTACCTTTCCGGCGTTTTTCTCGTTGCTCCGAGAACACCGTTTTTGTTTACCGAGTTTTAGTCAGGATGGCTAAAATAGGTAAGTTACCCCGACGAGTTTGGTCGCTTGAGGGCTCATCAGAAACTGCATTTTCTATGGTCGAGCCTGGGATCAGGCTTCCTGGGTTATTCCCGTCGAGGGGGCTCCACACAGTTATCTAGGTGATCATGCTGACACCTGTTGGACATGGTTTTCTCTGCTTTTCAAAGCCATTGAAACAATGCTGTCTGTTTGGTTGGTCTTTCCCTCCCGGCGACCTTTTTACAAAGAGGTCTGGGGCAGGTATAATTGGTTTGACATTGCATATAAAACCCGGCGGTTGTACCTTCGGGTGGTTATATTAACGGATTTGCGATTCGCGATAATTTGCCAAACAATTGATTGATACAATAGGGTATCACAGCCTTCAAGACGGCGATCTATGAGGGCTTCTGGGAGAAGCCGGATTAGAGTTTAAGATAGGCTTAGACTTTTTATGGGATAACAAGATGCTTGAATCTTACTAGTGTTTCAAGTGTAAAGGGATACTTGAAAGACTTCATCTTTAATAAAGATATGCTTCATCTTTATGAGGATTCAGAAGTTATGCTTAATTCTTTTGGACAGGTAAAAGATATGCTGAAATCTTTAATAAGCCATTGAAACAATGCTGTTTGTTTGTTTAGTCTTTCCCTCCCGGCGACCTTTTTACAAAGAGGTCTGGGGCAGGTACAACTGGTTTGACATTGCATATAAAACCCGGCGGTTGTACCTTCGGGTGGTTATGTTAACTGATTTGCAATTCGCGATAATTTGCCAAACAATTGAGTGATACAATAGGGTATCACGGCCTTCAAGACGGCGATCTATGAGGGCTTCTGGGAGAAGCTGGATTAGAGATTAAGATAGGCTTTGACTTTTTATGGGATAAAAAGATGCCAGAATCTTACTAGTGTTTCAAGTGTATAGGGATACTGTACTTGAAAGACTTCAAAAGTAGTGGTGGAGTGCTACGGTTCGTTGACCGGCGGTTTTGTGGCACATATTTTGTACCATTTTTTGGGTGTAACCCTATGAGCATTAATCCCCGGAAATTTCTCTTTCCAGGACGGAGTACCGGTGTTGCACCAGGTGACCAGGTAGTTCCCGGGGGCGGGGTAGTTTTCCCCCAGTCTCTGTCGTGTCGGCACTTGAACCTCTCATTGCTGTATGTTCAACGCCGTTAAGCTCAGGTATCCCTATCTTATTTTTGTTTGTTAATGAAATAATTTAATAGCTGAATCATAATAAACATATATATTTTCTATGATTATATTATGATAATATTGTGTTTATTTATAGTAATTTATTTTAATACAATTAAATATATATTAAATTAATTAGTATACTTTATGATTTTGCTCACCAGCTCTGCTTTCAATGTGTTAATGAGCTATGGGAGCTTTTAATTATCATAAACCTTTACGGGACTCGGACGAGGGCTCCCATTCAGAGAGTATACCGAGCTCGCAAGCGAGGGACAGCCACAGCCAAGGTGTATGGCGATACTCACAGTCCTGGCAGGACAGCACACATCCCTTTGTGACTCAACTAGTGCTGACGTCCACCGGGATGCCGATGTACCATCTTCTATCCCAGTTTTAACATGGCAACATGTGGAGGTCCCGGCTTCGGCGGGATCTTCCCATGATAGGCCAGACTTAACGGATGAAGAACAACGATCTCTGGTCTCAGAGATGGAGGTTGAAGAGTCCAGTCACCTTCTAGGCGACTCTCAGGGTACTGTCGAATCTCCACGGAGTTCGTCATCGGCTAGGTATGTACCGGCGGAAGAGATTGATGGACTACTATTGAATGCACTTAATAGGTTCTTTGGCCCTACGCCGGAAACTCCTTTTGATACGGGAGATCCCGCGATGTCGACGATTGTGCGACCTCTGGCTACATCCTTTGCTTTAGCTAAAATACCTAACCATCCTCTTGTGTCAGATCCAATTTCCAATGTGCCAGGCACAGCAGCTCTCACTACTTCCACTGTGCGAGTCTTATCAGACATATCTCCCCCTCCTTTAGACAAGGCGCCAGTTAAAAAACAGGAGCTATGCCTCTTTTATACGGGCCGGATGAGTCAGGGGTAGCAATGTTACGGAAATGTTTTGGATGTTCATATTAAGGACATTCCAGGTTCTTATAACCATGACTTATTCTATCTATCTATCTATTGCCTGATGCCGTGATCCCCGAAGGGGTGGCCACGAACGAACCGCCCCCATGCACCTCTGTCCCCAGTCAGTCGACGCCCCTCCCCCCAACCAGCACCGCCTTCGTTCATGTACTTCCTCACTCCATCCTTCCACCTCATATTCGGTCTACCTCTCCCCCTCTGTCCCTCCACCTCGCTCTCGTACACTCTTAGTCATTCTCTCGCTTTCCATACGTTCCATATGGCCGAACCATCTCAAGTTGTTCCTTTTCACACTTTCCAGCACATCTACCTCCACACCACACCTCCTTCTTACTTCCTCATTAGTCTGTCTATCCCTCCATGTAACTCCGCACGCACTCCTTAAGTAATTCATTTCCACTGCTCTCACTCTTGGTCTGAGTCTCTCAACCAACGTCCATGCTTCGCTTCCGTAAGTCAGTGTCGGGATTACCACACTGTCATGCAAGGACTTCTTCACTTCCATACTGACCACCCTATTTCTTGTTACTGCTTTTAGCGTTCCTACAACCCTCTTCCCCTGTTGTACCCTCTCCCGCACCTCTTCATCCATAGTCCCATCTTTACTCAACACACTGCCCAGATACTTAAAAGAGTTGACGATCTCCATAGCCTGACCGTTCAGCTTCACCTCACACTCTGTGACTTCACCCCTTTCGAAGACCATAACCTTGCTCTTCCCCGTATTTACCTTCAAATTCCGTTTTTCGCACACTGTTCCAAACTCATTTACCAGACCCTGCAACTCCCATTCATTATCACTCATCAGAACTGTATCATCCATGACTTATTGACTTATTGACCATGACTTATTCTTCCCACCAAATCCCTCCAGAACGCCATTCTTGGTTCTCTCTTCAGGTTTTTGGTGCCGGCGGAGTCGCCTCTGCTTGGCTGCCACCCCCCACAATTGGCAGCCTAGAAACCTCGCGGACTTGTTCATTATGGACATTCAGGAGGCCAAGTGGCTAGCACCATATGGTAGCGACGTGACCAAGATATTCACGAATCAATATACCCAGTCTACAAAGCGACAGTTTCAATCGCATTGGCAAGCTTTTACGTCTCGGATTCTTAGAACAAAAACAAACTGTGCCCTCGGTGGCGTTGTTTGTTAATTATTTAATTTATCTGTTCATGCAGAAACATTTATCTGAAAGTGATTTATTTGAGCAGGTTTTAAACTCCGCCCACCTCCCTGTCAGCTCAGGCCTACATGGTCTCTGGACAAAGCATCGTCGTTATTCTCGTTCCCGTATGTACCAAAGACTGCAGATTTTACAAAAGGGCAGTATTCCTTATGGCTTTGGCTACCGGGAACAGAGTATCTGAGCTGGCGGCGATGAGCAACGCACCTAATTGCCTCAGGTTTGATAGGCTTCATGAGGGTATTCACATTGCACCTTCCCCAGGATTCATAGCCAAGATTGAGCACAGTGAACATGTGTTTTCAGAGTTCACGGTGCCGGCGTTAAAAAGGGGAAAGGTGCACCATCTTTTTTGGCCCAGTGCAAGCTCTAACCAAATATTTAAGAGTGGCACCTCTAAATCACCAGGGTGCTTTATGGGTCGCAAGTCCGGGTGAACGCTTGATTGAGCGTACGCTGGCTTCTCTCTTGGTCGAGGACTTTAAAGAGAAGAATCCCGGCGTTGTGGGTAAGACCCACGATTTACGCAAGGGGACAGCCTCTTTACGTTTCCTTAATAATCTTTCGGTGGAAGTTATTAAGTCCACACAGTTGTGGGCCTCTAATCAGGAGTTTTTGCCTCGATTCCTTTCAGTAGCTCTGGACAAACCTTCCTTGCCATGTATAGCTTTACGGCAGAGGGTCTAGGTGGCCCTTTTAGTCACGTTTTGTTTAATTTCAAGAAAAGGGGGGGGGGGGGTGCAGTCAGTGTGACATAGGACACCCTAGACCTCTCCGGAGTATGTGTTCGGAACATACGAGCTGTGATACTGGTTGTAGGCATTGTATTATAAAATTTCTCTGTAGTATTCATTGCAGGAAATTGTGCTAAAGCCAATAATAGTGTTACAACAATTCTTGTTGTAAGTAGCTTTGGCTGTGAAGCAATAGATTTTTGAGAAATCTCGGTAGTTGCAACTACGACTTTTACTTTTGAAGTAATTACTTCTGCATAAGTACACAAGTTCAGTACTTCTACGAATGTACAAGAATTCATTTATGTTTGGTTATATTTTTAGGAATATATCCACTAGTTAATGGGGTTTATATGTGCACATGTAAACTTATAAGTTTTTAGTTTTCACCACTTACTTTAAGTGGGGTGCCTTCATAACTAGCAGATCTGTGCACAGAGTCTCAGAGTTAACCCTTTTTCAAGCAGGCTTCTTTGAAGCACGCTCCTGCTTGTACCCCTTTTTGAAGATTTAGGCTGTATAAAGTTTATGCACCCGAATATCTCTTTTTTTACAAAAGTAAGAATACTATGTGGTTGTTTGATTATCTGCTTTTCTAGAGTTATGATATGATTACGAATGTCCCCCTCCAGTCTTAGAAATCAGGCATGTTCGTCAATGATGGAGGGGCCACTAATAAATTATAGGTTTGACTCCTGTAAGGAGATAAAGAAAACCTAATATTTAGTAGTGGCCCCGTAATCATTGACGACTGGGGCCCTCCCGACCATCCCCTTCCCATTCGATGATGTATTAAGGATTTTGGTTTACTTGATATGTCAGTGAAGGAAGTATGACGCCTGAATCAGCGTCTGGTCAAAGATCCACACAAGTACATCCACGATATGATGGAAAGCTTATTGGATAGTTATTCTTATTTTCTTTTTATTTTTATTTTTTACGAAGTTTTTTCGTAGTGAGAACCCAATTCATAATGACTGAAGCCATGAGTGAGGTCGCGTGCGCTCATGATGAAGGCTCCTCAGATTTTAAATGCTCTGCGCGGTAGATTCAAACTACGGCGGATTAGTGTTTGAAGAGGATGCCTTATGTAATAGGCATGTTCGTCAATGATTACGGGGCCACTACTAAATATTAGGTTTTCTTTATCTCCTTACAGGAGTCAAACCTATAATTTACACCCTGTGTGGTAGTTTTCTGTTCTTTAACCCGGTGAGACCCAGCGTCGCACGTGTTGCGTCGGCAGTCTTTGATCACCAACTCCCAGCGACGCATCACGTGCGTCAGACATATAAAAAACACTTACGTGGCTCGTAAGGTAGGAAATGGCGGGAGAATAGGAGGGGGAGGTACCGTAGTGTGTGTGGGAGCCGGGCCAGTAGGTGTGAGCGGGCCGAGACAGCCGCGCGGCTGGTGGTGGTGGGCTTAGTGGGGATAGTTTACACCCCTAGTTCACCGCCACTTTGAACCTTCATTACTCCGGTCGTATGGGAGCTAGAGGCTTGAGATTTATGTGAGACACTCCTTAGGATGTATGCCGTACAATGCCATACTCAGTTTTTACCCTAGTGCTCCCGGGCGGGTGGTCATGCGGGGGAGACGAACTATTGAAACCCCGCCCCCCAAATGACCGAAATGAGTTTTTTTTTATTTTTGTCTTCATTTCTCACCATTCTCTTCCATTTTGGCTCAACAAATTTTTTTAAGGCTCCCCCCCAAAAAAAAATGTCAGAGGTGATTTTTTTTTTTTTTTTTTCATTTCTCATCCTTGTCTTCCATTTTAGCAAACAAAAAAAATAAGTGAAAATGGCTTGGGACTGGGGTGAACAAAATATTATAACTAGCCGGGGCTCAACGGGTTAATTAATAATTTCATTTGATTAAAGCATTATTTCAACATAGCGATTTTGATAAGTTCTTTTGCCTTTATATTGTGTCGTCCCTGTTTTGGTTTGTTTATTTTACAAGTTTTACATTATAATTTCTAATATTTGTACATGTATGCTATATGATCTATCTATTTGTTGCCTGACGCCGTGATCACCGAAGGGGTGGCCACGAACGAACCGCCTCCATGCACCTCTGTCCCCAGTCAGTCGACGCCCCTCCCCCCAACCAGCACCGCCTTCGTTCATATACTTCCTCACTCCATCCTTCCACCTCTCTTTCGGTCTACCTCTCCCTCTCTGTCCCTCCACCTCGCTCTCGTACACCCTCTTAGTCATTCTCTTGCTTTCCATACGTTTCATATGGCCAAACCATCTCAAGTTATTCCTTTTCACACTCTCCAGCACATCCACCTCCACACCACACCTCCTTCTTACTTCCTAATTAGTCTGTTTATCCCTCCATGTAACTTCGCACACACTTCTTAAGTAATGCTATATGATTTGGTTATATATATTTAAATACTTTCTTTTTACTACAGTATATGTGTACTGTGTGAAGGTTTTGAAGAAAATCCTGTTATTTTTATAATTATTTATTTATATATTTTTTTGTCAGCCGATGAATACCCATTGATAAATATTCATATAAAATCAAATATGAGGATTAGGGACTTAATTTTGTTATACTCTTCTTCACACCATTATCTATAACATCACCAATGTTTTTATCTCTAATACACCTTCCCAGAAAATATATCGACAATATCGAACGCTACTGTACAGAACTCCAAGTCCAAAATCGGCGGGTGTATACTCTTCTGCCATTATATTCATATACAGTAAAAAAAAACTATTGATGATAGACAATTTCTATTTTCATTTTTGGAAAGAGTGTGAAAAAAAATAGTCATTTAATACTTTATATAATATAGGTTTGATTCCCGGAGGGAAGAAATGAAAACCTAATATTTAGTAGTGGCCCCGAAATTATTGACGATATGCCTATTACATAATAGTTCCCTTTCAAACCCTTGCGTTAGCTGTTTGAAACCACCGCCGCATGGAGAGCGAGAGGAACACATCGTAAGGGTACGCTTATTCTCTTACGGAATCGTCCTTATGATTGGGTACTCACTACGAAAAAACTTTGTAAAACATAAAAGAAAATAAAGTATTAGAAATACTATAAACCAAGCTTCCCAGAACTTGTGGATGATTTGCCATGCGGAGTATCCTCCGCGAGACGCTGCTTTATGAAGCGTCATTCCGTCTTCAATGATATATCAAGATACACTTAACCCTTCCCGCACGGGCTCGCCATCCTAAGGACGTTGTTGAGATCCGGGCGATATGGCCGAAAAACGTATTTAACCCTCCAGCCCCGGCTATGTATTCCATATATATTCCCCAAAACCCGGGGGTTTTGGCCGAAAAACATCTATACCTAGGCTACCGCATCTTTGTTATTTTGCTTGCTTCCGCATTCCCGCGCATCCCCAAGCGTAGATGTGTTTCGTACCTGTAGAATCGCGTTAAGTAGAGCTCTCTAAGTCAACTGGTTCAGTTGTGATGACGATTTCATTGGAGATATCTTTGTGGCAAAAACAGCCACTTTACACTACTTTTCGATACTTAACAATAACATACAGGCACACACGAACAAGCGACGCTCTCCTTCTTGTGGTCGGAGATGCGCGGCGTCGGTCCAGCCGGTTTTTGTTTACATGCGTCGGACGGACGCCTCGCACACCAAGCTTACAGGCTTTCAAGCTGCTGGAGCCTCAGAGCCCTACCGGGTAGCGCGGGGTGTTTTTTTATGGAGGCCTCAGAGCCCAACCGGGTCTGGAGGATTAATAGGCTACCCTTATCTTTGTTATTTTAACTGCTAGAAAATTCCCACGCATCTTTAAACGTACTGCTGTTTCCAGGGTTGTTGATTTATTTTATTTATTTGATTTTTTTTATTTATTTGATTTTTTTTATTTTTTTAAAATATCCCCCCCGCCCTATTGAGTAGTAATTCAAGTAGAGGAATTTATAACAATTCTGTTTCATCCATGCCCTCAGCCCAGACTCCTGATCTGTTCCTGTCCTAGTCATGTTTCACTGTCTGACCACACTGCTGCTTCTGGCTGAGTTGCCAGTGATCCTCAAGAAATCATATTACAAAACCTATTATTGAACAGAATTACAGAAAAATAATAATCTGTTATTATTAGTACAGACTTAGTGACTAGTAGCTTTGTGGATGTTTACTTTAAAATATTGATCCCAAGGCTGTGACCAAAATCCAGAGATATTGAAGTAAAAGTGAAAACATGGCAGTCTGGTAGACCTGCACTTGGTAATATCTGACTATGTACATAGGTTAGAACTCTTCAGAATTCTTTTTATCTTGATTCACAGATAAAAAAAATAAAAAAAATCAAAAAAATCTTGATTTTTTTTGGTAAAAAAATCATTGATTTAATCAAGTGATTAAATCAAATTTATTTAATCAATATCAACTCTGGCTGTTTCCAATCTGTAGACTGGCATTGAGTAGAGCTCTCTAAGTCAACTGGTTCAGTTATGATGACGATTTCCGTGGAGAGAGTTTCGAGGCGATGTTAGCAATATGGGACACTTTTCAACACTAAATTTGTTTTAGCAGACACCACAATAACACAGCTCCGACGTCTGCTTGTTTTCGGAGGTGCGCGCGTCGCATCCGACCGGCTGTGTTTACATACGTCAGATGCGCGGCTTTCAAAACAAGCTAAATAGGCTTTTAAGCTTACGGATTTCAAGGGGACACCCGGGCTCCTGCCGGGGTGTCATTTTAAAATGCTGCCCGGGCGGGAAGGGTTAAAAACATCAAAGAATGGGAAGGGGATGGACGGGAGGGCCCTACATCGTCAATGATTTCGGGGCCACTACTAAATATTAGGTTTTCATTTCTTCTCTCCGGGAATCAAACCTATAATTTATTAGTGGCCCCTCCATCATTGACGATATGCCTGATATCTCAATACTGAAGGGTATCTCAAAACCACTAACAAATCTAACATAGGTTGAAAACCACATCCAATATAGCAATCTAATCGTCATTTTGTGCATACAAAATATTGAAAAATGGAAAAAGGAAATGCAGGTAGCGTACTTCAAAGAAGGCCTGCATGTACATAACCTCGCAGGTCCTTGTAACAATTGATCAGAAATGTGATCCACATTCTACATCAAAACTTAAGCTAATGAATAAAAAAATTTAAACAAAATTGTGATCCTAACTCATGACTCATAGTCCGTGAGTAAAGGCTTGTGCCTGCGTAACACAAAAGTTGTGGTTATGAATAACCATATAAGATATCAAAAGACTGCATGTAACCTTTGTAGTCATTAATAAAACTTTGGAAATGAATACACATTCGTATACCAATGAAAACTAACTCGTGACTTTGGAACAGTCCTAGAGTCGAGTGGAGTACAGTACAGTAGTCCCTCGAATTTTGCGTGTTTCAAATTTGCGAAATTTCGATTTTGCTAACGGGACTCAAGATTTGACCTTTTTTGCGGAACTTGATATGTGCGATATTACTTGAGTTTTGCGGGTGGCGCCAAATGATACGGGGTTTCCGCACTAGTTTTTTGGGGGGAGGGGTAGCAGGGTCGTGACGTCGGGCCGCCCTGCGGCCCATTGTTAACTGTTTATAGATTCTCCCACGGTCCTATACGTTCTCACGCTCTCTCATAATCGACTTCCTTGGGCAAAATTGAAGTGTTACCTGTGCCCTGGGTCCCCTGAACTATAAACCCCTAGGTCCCCTGAACTATAAACCCCTGGGTCCCCTGAACTATAAACCCCTGGGTCCCCTAAACTATAAACCCCTGGGTCCCCTGAACTATAAACCACAAGTATTTTCTTTGCAAAATAAAAATAAAGGATACAAACAAACAAAAAATCTTTCGTTTAACACCCTGAATCTGTATTTCTGTGTTTTTCTTTATTGTAGGATGTATAATTAAGTGTATGTGTCATAATGTGTGTACAAACAAGGACGAAAATCACCAAAAAATAGGCCCTCGATGATGAGATGTCGACCATATTCAATTAATTCCATAAGGTTAGTTATTTGAAATTTGCTATTTTGAATTTTGCGGGCCGCAATGTCGACCATATTCTCGCAAAATTCGAGGGAGTACTGTAAAGTCAGGACCCCCAATACACGATTCCACAATGCGCGAAAACCCTAATACACGAGTTACCCCTCGAAAATAACATTAATTAATTAAACATTAATTACGCGAGGTGGTACCACAATACACGAATTGAGAGCTAAGAAGGTGCCAAATCCGCTATTCCCGCTTGATACGCGAGCACGTCTACGTTTCGCGAGGCCCAGGAGTAGCTCTGAAAAAAGAAGAAGACAGGCATACGCCTGCCTTCCCTCCCGCTTACCCTCCCTCCCTCCCTCCCACAGTCCCGCTCAAGCACTCATAGCCGTGCGGAGTGACCAAACGTTTGTAGTGCCTGCCACTTTTTTTGCCATGCCACGCCAATATAAGAAGATAACACACAAAATGAAGGTGGAAGTGTTGGATCGCAAGAAAAAAGGAGAAGGAAACTGTGCAATAGGCTTGTCAGAGTAAACTGTTCGTACGATTTGGTCAGGGAGGGAGAAGTTGGAGAAAATCGTGAAGTCCTACGGTCCTAGTCCTAGCCTATCTACTACTAATTTTAAGGTAAGGTTTCGTATTTTTATTCATTGTTCTTCTTATATATAAGATTAGACTGTACTGTAGAGCCAAAAATTTCGAAAATAGGCCATAATTGAGAGATGTCACCCAATCTAATTATTCCCATTTAAAGTTAGTTCCACAATACACGAATTCACAATACGCGATGCCTCCTGTCACCCCTATTCTCGCGAATTGGGGGTCCTGATTGTACCTGTATATCCCAACATATTCGGTACATATCCAAAGACAGGAATAACTCACATTCCTGATTCTTTGCCCTTTGCTAAGGAACATAAGATACTTGCATATCATCTGAAGTATGTGTCTCTGTATTTCAAAATACAATAAACAAAACTTCATTTCACTGGACTGAACATTCTGTCCTGAAAAATGATCCAAAAATAAACTTCATTTTGCTAGCGTACGTTACTCGGGCATTTACCACCTGTCCGACGGGGCTGAGGATCTTGGTATTTCAGTAAACCTTACCCATACCCCCCCCCCCCCCCCCTTTCTTTTAACCCAGTGAGACCCAGCGTCGCACGTGATGCGTCGGCAGTGTTTGATCACCAACTCCCAGAGACGCATCACGTGCGTCCAACATATTAAAATCAGTTACGTGGCTCGTTAGGTAGGAAATGGCGGGAGAATAGGAGGGGGAGGTACCGTAGTGTGTGTGGGAGCCGGGCCGGTAGGTGTGAGCGGGCCAAGACAGCCACGCGGCTGGTGGTGGTGGGCTTAGTGGGGATACTTTACACCCTTAGTTCACCGCCACTTTGAACCTTCATTACTCTGGTCGTATGGGAGCTAGAGGCTTGAGATTTATGTGAGACACTCCTTAGGATGTATGCCGTACAATGCCATACTCAGTTTTCACCCTAGTGTTCCCGGGCTGGTGGTCATGCGGGGGGGAGATGAACTTCCGACCCCCCCCCCCCCCCCGCCCCCCAAATGACCGAGGTGAGTTTTTTTAAATTTTGTTCTTCATTTCTCACCATTCTCTCCCATTTTGGCTCAACAAATTTTTTTGAGGGCCCCCCCCCCCCAAAAAAAAAAGATCCGAGGTGATTTTTTTTTTTTCATTTCTCATCCTTGTCTTCTATTTTAGCAAAAAAAAAAAAAAAGTGAAAATGGCTTGGGACTGGGGTGAACAAAATATTATAACTAGCCGGGGCTCAACGGGTTAAAACTCGTAAACGTAACCTTAATACTAAAGAACCATATCAACAGACCCGTTGCCACTCCATGACACTGGATCTCTCCGGTTGATCGAGAGCGAGAGGGTAGAGACAGCCGTGAGAGTGTCCGGCTGGCTAGGCTGGGACACTCCCATAAAACTGCCTGAGATATAGCACCCGGCATCCAAGACGGTGATTAGTTCCAACGAGAGCCGGAACCTGAAAGCCGTAAGCAAACTCGCTGCTCATTTGTGGCCGTGAAGATAGGAGATGGTGCATATGAACCACTGTTTCGCGTCGTCCGAACTTGAGATTATCATGGTTCAGTGCCCCTTGTCGCCTGCTTAGATACTAGGGATTGACCTGGTAATTATGAGCTGATGGTGTGGGAGGTGAAGTTTGGAACTTGCACCCAAGAGACCCTTTATCTTCGTTCGCGGAACGGAGATAAAAAAAACAGAAAAAATCCCCAGATTGTTGTCTTGTGAATCTAAGCAGTCATGATTGAATCGGTTGATGAGCCATCTTATTCAGATATTCGAAACTGAACGTTACTGAAGCTTCAGTTCGATCAGTTTCCTCTATACCTGTGACAACCAAAGTCCAGCCTGAACGACAGAGGAAAAACTAGTCCAAAAGGGGGGCTTACCCCGGACTGACTAATTCCGAGCCTGGTTGGTAACCAAACACAGGTTACCACTAACATAAAAAAATGGGACCCATCAACGACTAGGTCAACACCACGAAATAGTGACACTCTGTGGGTGTAGTGTATGGTCGGAGGGGAAGAGACGGAGCTCCGTTCCTTTACCCAAGTCCAGGCCAACGCCGGATATAGTGAAACCTGGCGGGCCAACACCGAAGACTTGTACAAGATAGCATGTTCCGGTCCACGCCGGGATGTAGTCAAAAGAGGAGAGCCAACTCCGAGGGGTTGTACAAGCTAGGAGTTTTAAGACGAACACCGAATTCCTTCGGTTTCATCGAAACAACTACAGTAAACCCTCGCCATCTCGGACCTCTAGAAGTCGGAAACCCGTACTAATCGGACTGGCTACGGCCTCTCGGACATGCACTTCCGTATTTCGGACATTTCTGTCATCGTTCCGACAGTCTCTGACGTTGTCGGACTTTATATAAGTACAGTAAACCCTCGCTCTTTCGTACTTCACTCTTTCGGAATTCCAAGGCTTTCGGACAAGCATTTCAATTCGAACTCATGGTTCAGCCTTTCGGATTTGTCCGAAAGGCTGAGAAAAATTAAATCGCATTCGGACCAAAGAGCCGAGTTTCGGACTTGTCTGGTTAGGTGAATGTGTATTCGGACTTATAAACTTCGGACATTATTTCAGCCTTTCGGATTTGTCTGAAAGGCTGAGAAAAATTATTTCGCATTCGGACCGAAGAGCCGAGTTTCGGCCTTATATTTATTATATATTATATTTTTCAATTCCATTGCATTAGAAATGATTCAAAGATTACAAAAAGTCCAAATAAGACATAGTTATGTTAATGTATAAGGGAGTTACGTAGATGCATTAGAGAGGTAGATAGATAGAAAGAGAGTTACAGAGGGGGAGTGAGCGATAAACACGAACTATTATGAGACGGACTTATTGGTTCTGAAAAGACAAGATAGATAGAAAGAGAGTTTCAGAAGGGGAAGTGAGAGATAAACACGAACTATTATGAGACAGACTTATTGGTTCTGAAAAGACAAGATAGATAGAAAGAGAGTTGCAGAAGGGGAAGTGAGAGATAAACACGAACTATTATGAGACGGACTTAATTGGTTCTGAAAAGACAAAGGAGACTTTTGTATTGACTCTTTCATGTTATTATTTGTGTGCTAGAAGGATAATATTGTTTTCAATTCCATCGCATTAGAAATTATTTATAGATTACAAAAAGTCCAAATAAGACATAGTTATGTTAATGTATAAGGGAGTTACGTAGATGCATTAGAGATAAATAGATAGAGAGAGAGTGGCTAGGGGCGAGCGAGCGATAAAATACTAACATATACGAGACGGACTTATGTTTCTGAAAGACAAACGAGACATTTTTATTTACTCTCTTTTTCATTTTATTATTTGTGTATTAGAAGGGTAATATTGTTTTCAATTCCATCGTATTAGTAATGATTCAAAGATTCAAAAAAGACCAAATAAGACATAGTTATGATAATGTATAAGGGAGATAGATGCATTAGAGACATTCGGACAAGACAAGTCCGAATGGCTGAAGTGTGAGTTCGGACTCGGAGAAATGATTCAAAGATTACAAGAAGTCCAAATAAGACATTGTATGTTAATGTATAAGGGAGTTACGTAGATGCATTAGAGAGATAGATAGATAGAAAGAGAGAGTTAAAGAGGGGGAGTGAGCGATAAGATAAACACGAACTATTATGAGACGACTTAATTGGTTCTGAAAAGACAAAGGAGACTTTTATATTGACTCTTTTTCATGTTATTATTTGTGTGCTAGAAGGATAATATTGTTTTCAATTCCATCGCATTAGAAATTATTTATAGATTACAAAAAGTCCAAATAAGACATAGTTATGTTAATGTATAAGGGAGTTAGTTAGATGAATTAGAGAGATAAATAGATAGAGAGAGAGTGGCTAGGGGTGAGCGAGCGATAAAATACTAACATATACGAGACGGACTTATGTTTCTGAAAGACAAAGGAGACATTTCTATTTACTCTCTTTTTCATTTTATTATTTGTGTGTTAGAAGGGTAATATTGTTTTCAATTCCATCGTATTAGAATTGATTCATAGATTAAAAAAAGACCAAATAAGACATAGTTATATATACAGTATATGTATAAGGGAGATAGATGCATTAAATAGATAGATAAAAAAAAAAAAAAAAAAATCTAAATTTCTCTGGTGACGCGGACTTTCCTCTTCTAATTCGGAATTTTCCCTCTCCTAAGTCGGACATAAGTCGGACTTCGGATATCTCGGATTTTCAGTCATCTCGGACTGGGTCTCCCCCCAATTAGTCCGAGATAGCGAGGGTTTACTGTAATTGCCTGAGCCCCATGCTAAAACCTTGTAACTGCTCAGACGTAGGTGACGTCCAGCAGCTCAGCTCGTCTGAAGATAAAGGTTTAGCTGATTGGCGAACAAAACTTCTCCGACCACTCTAACAGCAAGTCGAGACCTTGTTGACCCTCGTGTCTGAGAGCAAGAAGTTGCAGTTAGAGAGGACCTTCGTAAAGCTATTACGTCCATGTGACTATGGAGCCAAGAGCTGGAAAGCATCACAGGGAAATGGGGGACTCAATTGCATTGAAGTGAACCTCCGTGGAGTGGGGCCGAAGACCTTGATCTGAGGTTTGCCTAACCCCCAAACTATACGTTTCCGAAGCTTTGGTATCACATCATACCGTAGGCGGAGGGAAAGACCACGTCTGAAGAAACGCAGTGTTGTAGGTTCAAACCTCGAGTTATAGCAAGTGGTGGGGAAAAAACGAATTTGCTATTATTGTCCCGCTAATAATAGTGGTAACCGCCCTTTTACCTCCAAGTTTTAAACTCTGGGCCTTCAACCTGTCCGACTGACTAGGAAGGTGAATCCAGATAAACCTACTTGAGGCATGGTATCTCTAGTTGTGCTACCCTCATGAGCCAGATGGCGAGGGACCCCATTGTCGTGATCCTTTGTATTAAAACAACAAGAAAAGCCGACCCTGTCAGACTAGTTTGTTCAGGATGCACAGAGTCATGTTCAGGTTAAGAGGGATTCCATGAAATTTCCCTCAGCCTGAGGCTAGATCCTCATAGCAACAAAACGTTGGAACCTGTCGTGTATTGGGACATGCCAAACGGCTTCTGTCAGGACTAAAAACGTCTCCAACTACAAGAAAGACATGTAAACCTGATCTGAATCCCATGTAGCATTTTACATATAATTTGTGAATAGAGTGAAACCGGAGAAGCCGGGCAACGCCCGGGTTAAGTGGAGTCCTGTCCACAACGGTACGAGACAACTTTAGACGAGGTAGTCAGAGTCAACCTTTCATGGACGCCATTGTTTTTCACTAATTGTGCTTAAGATTGGTGGCCCGTCCGAAAAAGCCCCTTTCTGTAACAGGGTATGTCCGGCATAACGACCTTCAGATCCCATTTTCCCAGTACTGGAACCGGGATTGAGAGATCGTTTTGGAAGGTGGGAATAGACTTGTGAGTTGGTCGGGGTCATCGGGAGGCTGACACAAAGTGAAACAGACTTTGGTCACACTCTAAGGCTGACTAAAGCACTAAAACGCCGGAATACCTACCCGGCAGTTCAGTTTGTTCAGTAAGACCCTGTCACGGTATGGAAGTCTAGGCTACCGGAACTTAAAGTTCATTTAACCCTCGTGGCCCGGGCTGCCTTTCTAAATGACGGAGCTCGTATCTGGGCGATCTGGCTGAAAAACAACAAAAGTAAACTAAGGCTAATCTCGCTTAATATATTACCTACATTAATGAAAGAGATGTCAAAATGTGCACCTTACCTTGCCGTGTAGAATGGCGTTGAGTAGAGCTCTCTAGCTCAACTGGTTCCGGAGTTATGGTGATGGAAGTGGAGGTAACTTTTGCTGCATATTTACCTCGGCGCGTCCGAACACTCAATCGCGGTCCCGGCTACGACGCCCAGTTGCACTCGTCGCTCCACCCGCAATTATGGCGGGAAGCGATTTGATAGTGTTTTATTTTTATTATCAATTTATTATAGTTATTATGTTATTTTCACTCAATAAAGTTATTTTCATGAAGTTATTTGTGTCATTTTCACTTTTATGCATTGTTAGGTAAGCTAATAATATATATACAGTCGACGCTCGATCTAACGGACTAATAGGGGGGAGACCGAGTCCGTTGCTGGAAAAAGTCCGTAGCTGGAAAATTGCCTTCGTATTTCGTTTTTTTTTTTTTTTTTTTTTTTTGAGGGACACGTTGTGCTATACTGTCTCTGAAAACATAATAAAGGTCGTATTTGTCATTGATATAATAAATTTCACATGGAAAAAAAAAAAAAAAAAAAAAAAGAGGAAGGATATCCCCTGTATATCCACTGTAGGCCTACTCCCTCCTCTCCCCGTCCCGGCCTCAACCCCGACCCCGTTACTGTGATATGTTGATAAGCCTTGTGCTACACCCTATTGATAATGCAAAACTATTGAACACACTTAAAAGTGTATGTTATTTGGTCTCTATATAATCTGTGAATCATTTCCGATATGATAGAATTAAAGATTTTTTTTCTTCCACCAACTCATAATCAGCAAAAACGACACAAATGTCAATTAAAACCATGTTATAATATTTGCCCATCATTTTGAGTATACCGTGGGAACAAAAAAAAAACAAAAATCTATCAAACGTAAATCTCCCGTCTCGGAAGCTCGGCGCCTAGACGGAGGGGAGGGTTGAACTATTTTTTTGACTATCTTATTTATTGTTTATCTATGTGCTGGAAGGATATTATATTTTTCAATTCCATCCCATTAGAAATGATTCAAAGATTACAAAAAGTCCAAATAAGACATAGTTATGTTAATGTATAAGGGATTTAGGTAGATGAATTAGAGAGATAGATAGATAGAAAGAGTGTATATCGAGGGAAAATATAAAAAAAATCTATCAAACGTAAATCTTCCGTCTCTGCTCGCACGGAGGGGAGAGTTGAAATATTTTGTTGACTATCTTATTTATTATTTATCTATGTGCTGGAAGGATATTATATTTTTCAATTCCATCCCATTAGAAATGATTCAAAGATTACAAAAAGTCCAAATAAGACATAGTTATGTTAATGTATAAGGAATTTAGGTAGGTGCATTAGAGAGATAAATAGATAGAGCAACGGACTTTGCTCCAACTTTTTTTCGAACATCGGACTTTGTCCGTTGCTGGGTCCATTGTCCGGCTACAGACAGAGTCCGTTAAATCCGAAATCCGTTGTATCGGGGTCCGTTAAATCGAGCGTCGACTGTAGTGTCACTTTCACTTGTTCATATTGTTATGAGGGCACTTATTATTAGTTATTTGTGTCTCTTTCACTTTTATTTATTATTTTATATTATTCTTAGCCTACATTTTAGAGTCACTTTCACTTTTATTGTCACGGGCACTTCAAAATTGTTGGAGAGTGTGAAAGTCATTGAAGCACCGTCCAGCACACAGTGCCACTTCACACTCGAGGCATTGCCATGTGTTTTTTTTTACTTTGTGGGGTCTGCGAGTTGTGTGGCTGCAGACATGGCACCTCTTCTGGCTTCTAACCCGACTACCCGGTGCATTAAAAGGAAGGGGGTTGAGCTGGTGCCTCCTGAAGAAGTCGGCACACCCCTTTCTGTCCAGCTGGCCTGGTCCTTGTAGTGGTCTCCCAGGTTCCGCATGCTTAGCCAGGAGCTCAAGTATCACCTGCTTGTGGAACTTCCGCAGGAACTTGTACTTCTTGGCTCCTGGAGTCCTCAGACGGTAGATGTTGTAGGCATTGAGGACCGACATATCTACCGTATGCAGGATAAACTTCTTGTACCACCTGCAAGATGTTCGCAGGCAGTCGATGAAGCCCATCTGCATGTCGGATTTGTCGATGAGGCGCATGTTGATGTTGTAGTCCAGGACAGCAGCTGGTTTCTGGACGGGGTTCTTGGTTCTTCGGTCCACCTTCCCTGTGGCGACCATCTCGGCCTTGTGGCATGTGGTGAGGAGGTTGACCTTCCGCTGGTCATGCCAGTGGATGGAGAGGATGGGGCCACTCTTCTTGTGGAAGATGTCCGTCTTCTTCGTCTTGGTTGGGTAGCCTGGCATGCCCTTCCTCTTGGCCTTGACTGTGCCGACAGTTCCGGTCTTGCGGTCATGGAGGTACTTGGTCAGGATAGGCGACGTGTAGTAGTTATCTGTGTAGAGGATGTGGTTCTTATGGAAGTGCCTCTCCATCATCTTCTTTACTACAGTGCCGCCAAAACCAATGTGGGGGTCAGTCTCAATTTCTCCACCCCGGCCGCTGTAGACCACAAAGTCCAGCACATACCCCGTCAAACAGTCGCAGAGGACGAAGAGCTTGATGCCGAAGCGGTGTCTCTTGGACGGGATATACTGTCGGAAGTGCAGCCTACCACGGAACAGGACCAGAGACTCGTCGAGGCACATCTTCTGGAAAGGAATCAGGTAGGTGGTGAACCGATGACGTATCATGTCATACAGCTTCCTGATCTTCCATAGTGTGTCGGTAAGGTGGACATGCATGTTGTTGGTCAGGTGGAGATAGGAGAGGATGTCAAAGTACCTGTCCCTGGACATGTACTTGCCAAATGCTGGAGTCGTTATGAGGTCGTCAGTGATCCAGTAGTCGGCCAGAACGTGCTTCCTTATATGTGTCATCAGCATTGTGAGTGCCAAGAACCCATATAGTTCTGCCACAGTGACAGCTCTCCATGCCACCATCTTGGCACTGGTCTTCCTGCCAAGAAAGTTGGCACAGATGTCATGATGGTTGTTGGTCTCCTCGACGAGGTATTCCATGACTTCATTGTCATAGTGTGACAATGAATAGAACTGCATCACCGTTGATTCATTTAAACTCCGCGTAGACAAATATCTCGCATCAAACCCGCGACTGACTGCGTTTGTAAATGAATAACTTTATTTTATCCCCCCTTCAGTTACTAACCCATCTGTCCCCTACTAACTTCCTAATCCTGCCACGGACATTAGTTCCAGGGCAGTAATTCCCTTTCCAATGTTCCCTTACCCACTCTAAACCACTGTTTGGACACTTGATCCTCAGTGTTTTGGAGGACAAGCAACCTAGAAGGGTCACTAGATCTGTTGTTGCTTGATTTCCTTTGTACTCCTTTGTACTTTGTACTCATAGAAGCCACAGAAAAGTTCACTGGGGGTAGCATTTGGGCCACAGGGATATGCTGGTGACACCCCGGAACCCATCTGTACCTCGTCAAAGGCAGGACAATCTGGCTCAAAATCAGCCCCATCTGTCCACACAAACAGGTCGGATGCTCGAGCACGTGCAGCTGCAGCAGGCACACGCCCTTGGCCACGCGGACGCCCTGCACGCCCACGCCCACGCGCAGGCCCAGGGGCATCGGCGTCGGCAAGCTGACCACGACCACGACCTCGCCCTCGCCCTCTAACTCGTCTTGTCGGGACTTCCTCCTCTTCCACATCCTCTTCGTCGTCCTCCTCCTCAGGCGACGTCAGGTCATCTGGGGCAATGTTGGGGTCGTCAGCATCCTCTTCAGGAGACAATTCGGGTGAAGAAGTGACCGGGCGTCGGCGGCGTGGGGTGCGGGAGGCTACGGGAGGTTGAACAATGGGAGCCTCAGCCTCGGGAGTTGGGCGCCTTTTGCGGCGAGCCGAGGGCTTCTCCGCAGCAAATAATGCTCTATAATGCGGGGCCCATGGTGGCACACTGTGGGAGGACAATGCCGCCCCACTAGTACCACTCGTAGAGGCCCTTTGGTCATCCTGAGGGAGAGATGAAGCCGAGGGCTGTGGGTGACCCGCGCGGCGTCCCGGGTCAAGGCGTCGGGACAAAGGAATGCGGGTGGTTGCTAGCCCAATGTCGGCGTCACTATCACTATCTTCGCCTTCCCTAGCTTTTTCTGCTGCCCTGCGTGCTTTCTTGGCTGCACTTTTCACTAAAGATTGTTTGTAAAAGTATTTGCCCACTTTCAAGGGCGTACGGGCAGGCAAAGGGGAAGGTCCTGGGCTGGGGCTAGGGCTAGGCCTAGGCTGACCTAACAAAGATGGCGAGGGGGTAGGCCTAGGTTCTAGCACACTTGGAAGTTCAATAGCACCTTCCTGAAACACTTCCACATCAGGATCATCACTACTGCCTCCCCCCTCAAATAAATCCACATTGTCGTCGTCTCCAAAACCAACGAAATCGTCATCTTTGCTTGCACTTATAAATTGTTCTTTGTCCACCAAGCTTTCGCCACTGCTCACTTCAACGTCAAAAAGTTCTCGCTGTATAGCACTATCACTCAACAAACGTTTCACTTTCTTTTGTTGAGCTTTCTTCTTGGTTGCAATAGGCGTCGAAGTTGCGAGCGGGGTAGCAGTGGGGCGCGTGGGAGGTTGCACATAATCGGACGCGTCGGAATTCATTATTTCACTATAACTCGCCATGGCGGCCACGTAGGAACTGATAACGGTAGTAGTTGAGGCTTGGTGGCGCTGCGATCGCCCCTACAAAGTAAATTTTGGCCGCACGCTTTCAAGCATAAGGATTTTAAAAGGACACCCGGGTACTGGCCCATCTGCCGCGCCGTCCTTTTAAAAGGACACCCGGGCTGGAAGAGTTAAGTGACTCTTACAACTAAATTTGAAGTTTAGTGTAGGGCTTAGAGATTTATGTGACTTCTCCTGTACCGGGGAGGTAGTCAAAGTTAAAATCTCCGAGACAACCCCCAGTCTACCATGAATCCTGACGTAACAGATTGGATGGTAAGGAACGGGGAAAAAGAAAAGACGTAAGACTGCTCCTATATCGTGAAGGTTGTCAGTGTCAAAATCTATGGGGCTACACCCGGTCTACCAGAAAGCATGAAATCATAGCCACCGGTAAGAACGGGAAAAAATTAAAGACTTTGGGCCCGTTCTCCACCTGTAACCGGAGAGGGGGGCCCTATGTAGTGTGAAAAGTAGTAAGTGCTTAAGTCATTCCGACTGGCACCTGTACGAATCTCTTTTCTTTTCACCCTAGCAATAGCCTTAAATCGAAAAGTCCTCAACCTATCATACCCGGTGTCGTGATGCTTAATCAGCAACGAAGCGGCGTATGTAGGGCAAAAGGAAGACATCTTGTTCAGGAAAGTCAGGCTAAAGCCTACAGATGAGATGCGTCGATACCCGTGACCGAAAAATATCTCATGCTAAACCAGTACAGGGATGAGCCGGGGATCCATTCAGCCTCACTTGGTACCAAAGCCTGGAGATAGTGAACCCCGGCGGGCCATCTCCGTGGAGTGTGGACAATAGAAAAAACGGAAAAACCCGAAATTCGTCCATGCTATTCTTTCCAAACCTGTATCGATGTAACCTTCCTTGTTCCGTACCTATCCACAGGGGAAGGAAGAAACGGAAGCTAGAGGTCACTAATGTAACTCAAACACGTGCACTGTGACTAAAATCAAGTGCCTGCCCCACCTTGTTGTTACCTGTTGTCGCCATTCCCACGTAAAGGGGCGACCGCCCCAGTCGTAATGTGACACCTAATTTACCGAACTTCAAGTGCGTCCGGTTGAGTAGGCTGGGACCCCCTCCTAGAGGTAAAAGAGTTCACCAATTAAAATGGAAGGTGACTATCTCTTAAAGAGCACTGGGACCATGACGCCGGGAAAAAACAACTCACTAAGCCCATACAAGCGCTGAAGCATCAGAGGGCGTAAGTAGAAAAACCCTAACGCATCGCCGGAATAGAGACTGTTAGGTTCGTTGGTTCTCGCACCTGCACAAGTACCCGGGTACTAGGTCAGAAGGACATTGTCCACCTTAACCATAAGCTCGAAGGAGAGATGGTAATGAAATGACTGAGAAGTCAGTGACCATAAGGTCCTGTAACTTGACCCCGAGGTCAAGATCTGACATGTTGGGAGATAGTGAGAAAACCTGCCAGTCAGCCAACAATTTCCACTACCGGCGAAAAAACAGAGTACAGTACCTTTAACCCTAAAAAAAAATAATCTGATCGCTGTCACAGGCCAAAAGTGTCCGGTTGACTGCCGCAAAGGGTCACACCATCCTACACTGGATCATCGTGAACGACTGACCATAGACAAAGGTTCCCCAACCCAAGTAAAACTTGATGATAGACCCTGAACCTCACGATTTACCGTACACCTATTGTCGGTGATCTGCGAGGTAGTGGGCACGAACCTTCCTAATTGGTAGACCTGGACCCGGCGTTATCCCGGTACGACTGTTACAGAACAACCCTTGAAATTCAATATAAATTGTTGTTCAAGAACCTTCTTGTATCATGTCCAACATTGTAAGGACACGAATGAATCATATGATCATCTTGTCCTTAGCATTAATTTGTACATACCCTAAACTCTGTACAACTTTTACTTAATATCCTATAGTTGCACCCATATAGATATTATAGAGTAAAAATATAATTTTTTGTTGCCGTATAACCAGCTCGACTATCGTGTGTACAGCTTAAAGTCCTGAGCTCTCCAGCACCCCCCTTTTCTTTTCACTATTAAGATAGAACGTAACTTAGTAGCACATAGACCACTAGAACCTCTGCCGTGTGAAGAGTCAGAAGAGTGTGTCTTGATTACTAAAAGGGCCACTAAACCTAGTGCTTCATAGGGAAGTTTAGCACCAAAACCATCCACTTGGGTAGTCTAAAGACCGCTTTGTTAATTAATTAGGGAAGTACAGTAATCATGAAAAACGATTCCACCCAGCCACAGCGTCGTACAACGAAACTTGGGCTGCCTCCTATGAATAGTTATTGAAGTTTGCCTTCCTAAACAATACTGCCCTTTGGCCTAGTGTGTATACACCATTACTAGGAAATAGCTAAAGATCACTAGAGCTAACCAACCACGGTACACACATAATCCACTTCTGATGAAAGAAAGGAAAGTACATACCTGTAGGTGCAGTACGGAGGGTAACAGGAGCATGGCTTAGCCCTCTACTAGGCACGGCTCCCGCCTTGGGGCGCGCCGTCGAGGTCTAAGAGTGTAACCTGGAAATAAAAAATTCCAAGAATCAATGCTCATAAGTATAAACCAAGACATTAACACTCCTACTCGTAACTAGAATACGCCGGAAAAATAGACCTAGCGCACTTTCTACTCTAATTTTCCTACGTATCCTCCTGGAAGGCAACAATTAGACTTAGCACCCCGGCGACTCTAATTGCCCTTCGTAACCGTAATGAAAAAACTTTGATGGTCTTTTCATTAACCGTAATGAAAAGCCTCGATGTGTTTTTCATGGGAGGAGAAAACTACTTATCAATGATACTCTGTATTCTTGCCTATATTGTCTCATTCTTTTAAGAATGTTAAAGAAACTACAATCCCACCGCCTGACCGATGATTGATTGTCTCATTCTTAACCCGTTGAGCCCCGGCTAGTTATAATATTTTGTTCACCCCAGTCCCAAGCCATTTTCACTTCTTTTTTTTGTTTGCTAAAATGGAAGACAAGGATGAGAAATGAAAAAAAAAAAAAAAAAAAAATCACCTTGGACATTTTTTTTTGGGGGGGGGGGAGCCTCAAAAAAATGTGTTGAGCCAAAATGGAAGAGAATGGTGAGAAATGACAAAAATAAAAAAAACTCATTTCGGTCATTTGGGGGGGGGGGGGTCAATAGTTCGTCTCCCCCGCATGACCACCCGCCCGGGAGCACTAGGGTAAAAACTGAGTATGGCATTGTACGGCATACATCCTAAGGAGTGTCTCTCATAAATCTCAAGCCTCTAGCTCCCATACGACCGGAGTAATGAAGGTTCAAAGTGGCGGTGAACTAAGGGTGTAAACTATCCCCACTAAGCCCACCACCACCAGCCGCGCGGCTGTCTCGGCCCGCTCACACCTACTGGCCCCGCTCCCACACACACTACGGTACCTCCCCCTCCTATTCTCCCGCCATTTCCTACCTTACGAGCCACGTAAGTGTTTTTTATATGTCGGACGCACGTGATGCGTCGCTGGGAGTTGGTGATCAAACACTGCCGACGCAACACGTGCGACGCTGGGTCTCACCGGGTTAAAGAATGTTAAGTGCCACAACACTACCGTTAACGTACGGATGATTGTTGATACCCCTAATAGGCCTCGCCGTCGCAATGACGGAGTTCCGGCCTGAGGTATCTCCCACGTATAGGCGAGTCATATCAGCTGTGCTGAAAGTCCCCTTTTATCCTATGAAGCTGCTTGTCGATAAAACTCAGTATCCATGACCTATGCAACCGTTTATCCGATTAGGATTAAGTAACGGAACTAATCGATCTTAAAAGAGTGATAGTTAATCTCACTTAGACACGTCCGCCGTGGAGACTTAGGGTAGACTATACCCGCCGCGTGAGGATATCCGTATAGATTAGGCCAGACGGCTGGGCCGAAAAACCTCTGAAGCAGATAGACCACCCGCCGGGGGATGGAAGGTATGAAAACCAAAATGGGTATCTTGGGTAGATTCCAAACCCGCCAAAGCGAGTCTCCGGCACCAAATGCAGGCAAAAGAGCGCCGGAGGGAAAAAACACCCCTTGTGTGGCCGGACCATCTAGAACGACACAAAGCATACCAGAGACGTCAGGACACAACTTGACACTTTTCACTCATGTAAAATAACATCAAAAGAGAGTGAAAGTAAAAATAAATGGCTACTCTTAATATTTATATCAAGAATCAATAATAAAGCCTAGTACTGAACAGACACATACCCCTATCACTAGGCTAGCCACGAGACATAGGGCAAGCAACACGAAAAAACATGTGAAGCCTAACCCCCCACGACGTCATAGCAACCGGCTACCACACGTCGCCTCGCGCTACAGGGGCTCCAGAACGTTCCACACCCCGTGGGGCCACACGTGGACGAGAGCGTCAGAAAGACGCCCAAAACACCAGAAACAACATCAGATAGCTGGCTAAGCAGAGGAGCCTCGCATTAACACAGCCTCCTAACTAGCTAAAAGGCAAAGCTAATGCTGAAAAGGAAAAGTTAACATGAGGTGCCCAGGTCCGACGCGGACTGCATGGACGTCATAACACAATAGTACCCTAAATTAAACACACTTCCTGCGACCGTGCCAATGGGGACGACCGTTCTCACTAATCTAAACCTATTCTATAACATCTCAGATAGATACAAATGAGCAAGGACTCACTATGAGGCGGACGAACGAAGAATGAAGAGAGACGGTCCTGCACGTCCACTCGCCACGGACGCAGGGAGAGGAAGACAGAATGACGCTTCATAAAGCAGCGTCTCACGGAGGATACTCCGCACGGCAAAACATCCACAAGTTCTGGGAAGCTTGGTTTATAGTATTTCTAATACTTTATTTTCTTTTATTTTTTACGAAGTTTTTTCGTAGTGAGTACCCAATCTTAAGGACGATTCCGTAAGAGAATAAGCGTACCCTTACGATGTGTTCCTCTCTCTCTCCCTGCGGCGGTGGTTTCAAACAGCTAACGCAAGGGCTTGAAAGGGAACTATTATGTAATAGGCATATCGTCAATGATGGAGGGGCCACTAATAAATAAATCCTTTGTCGTCGCTGAAAATTTGGAGATATGACAACGACAATGCAAAGCCAGTTCTGACTAACTTTTTCATAATTTTTATTTCTCTTTTTTTCATGAGAGTGGTGAAGGCAGTGGGGCCATAACGATGTGGCCCATGGTTCTCTAGTGTCTTAGTCTCACAGGCCACTGGCACAAGTCGGCCTTTCTCTCTGGCTTAGTGATGAACCGCCCGCCACTTTGGTAGTATAGTCAGCCTCTGTAGCAGTTACAGTAATTTCTTGTTACTGCCTTATTGTTGCACGGTTAAGGGGACCGACCAGTTATTTAGGCTTAAAAAGCTCTAAATCCTGAAAATACTATTAGGTGTTTACTCAACAAGAGTAAACATCCCTTCATAAGCCAGTGAAATGTTATTAGTGAAAACCCATTGGAATTTTTTTTTCTTTTTTATGTTTTCCAAACTTTTCCTGTATTTCTAAAAACGTTATATAGCGAACTTTGAAATTGACATGCTCAGTAACTACTGGTTGTACGAGGATTGTACATATATAAATGGAAAGAGCGTCAAATAATCTACAACCTCCCATACTCTTTATCTTCTACTCTGCCGTGTTCCTGCATAAAATATTGTAAGCAAAAAAAAAAAAAAAATTCACCTAATTACCTTAGACTTTCACATGTTTTTCTCAAAACTGTTTTGTCGCACTTTGGGATCTTATAATAAATGTATTATTGGACCTATAGGAATGGTGTATATACCATTGGAAAGGGAATTACAAACACTACATTATGTATAAAGCTAATTTACTCTAGCCAACTTTGTTTGTTTGCAGCATGTTGTCACAGTCGTAAAATTCTACAAAATAATTTCACCTTAATTCGTAATCAAAATACTGTTTATAAATTTTTGTTTTTTATAGAAACTACAGACACACCTAATGTGAGTTGTTTGATCACATACAGCAGGTGTTATAGGGATTTCTGTAGGAGTTATATGCGTCTTAGTAGTGCTATAGTTTTAAAAAAATTTTTTTTACCTAAATTGAGAGAAAAAGGCAAAAAAAAAAAAAAAAAAAAAAATACAGCGTGTTTCTGAACTTTACCGACAAACTTTGTGGGTTAATAGATGAACAGAATCTAAGTATACATGCCTAATTAAAAATATAACGTTAATGCATTATAAGAGAGGTACAGGACCTGCTAGCAGAAACTGCTAACAACGAGTTTACATAACTTGAAACAAGAATATGATATCGTTAATAACTGTCAACGCAAAGTACAAATCATACTTAGCATGAATAATGTTATGGAAGACATATGAAACGGAAAACATTTGTCCAATGGAGCTTAGCACTTTTGTGCTTATCCTATGCTAAACAAGCTAGTATGAAATGCTAAACAGAGATATTACTGGCTGTGATAAAGGCAACGCCCTATTTACGTGAACAGAATAGCCTACACAGCCACAGCCTGTGGCCGAACGATCGAACACGTCAAATCTCCCCCTACCCCACCCTCACCTCCCCCCCACATCCCTGTCCTTTCTCGGATAATCGAGGGAAGGTTTTAAAGCTTCTCTTACGAGCGGACCTGACTATGTCAATCTGTATCTGTCTGTAGCTTGAGTTCTGCGTTGTTTTGATATGATTCATGCACCAGCGATAATCCATAAAAAACGTAGGATTTAGCGTTACTAATACAGTACGGTACTGAAATTATGGAATACGTAGGGCCTATCCATGTTCCGATGGTTCGTTTGGGTATTGTAGGGTTCATACAGTATTGAGCTAGGAGTTGTCCCACAGCCTCGGGTTCAATAATTCGAAGCCTACGGATCTGATCGAATCCCGTGATTGAGATACTGTACTGTTTTGTTAACCGTTCGGACACTTGGCTACGGCGTTGCCTTCGTCACAACCAGTACGGTAAAGCCTCTGTTTATCATTTTACACCAGTGTTGTCAGCATTTTATGCTAGCAGGTCCTGTACCTCTCTTATAATACGTTTACGTTATTATTTTTACTTAGGCATTTATATTTCGGATCTCCCCATCAATTAACCCACAAAGTTTGTCGGTAAAGTTCGGAAACACGCTGTATATATATATTTTTTACCTAGTTTTATGGTCACATATACCTGTGCCAAATTACATTTAAATTGAAAGTAAGACCTGGAAGTTAGTAAATAACCGGTTTGTCCCCTTAACCCTTATTTAGCGGGGTCGGACTTAAGTCCGATACGAAAAAATTGGACTAAATGGCGGGGTCGGACTTAAGTCCGTGGGCGTATTCCCGCCCTAATTTAGGTGGAAAGCGAAACTTGGTGGTCAGGCGGTGTACTACAAGGGCCCACCCACACATCCCCACTGCGTGACCATGACTAAGTGACCCTCAAGCAGCCATAATGGAAGGTCAAGATTTGCCCGTGTTCGATTCGGTGGCCGCCATCCCTAGTGCGTCGCGCCACCCTACTAACGCCCGGCTTACCACCCAGGAACTAGATATCATGCTGAACTCTTCAGAACTTTCTAATAAGCTGTTGTTGTTGTTGTTGTTGTTCCCTAAGCTGCCTGGCCGAACAGCCCCGAGTCCCTGAGAAAGGCCATGGCCACGATCGGGCTTTCCCACAGAGCTCTCATTGAGTGTAGATTGTGTTGTTGGCGTAAGTGGTTGTGTGAAATGCAGTCTTCTATGATGTGTTTAATGGTATGGGGTGCTGTGTTACATCCCGGGCAGGCGTCGACAACGGAGTCATCCAGTCTCTTCTGATAGCTCAGGAGAGCTGGATGGTGTCCGCATCTCAGCCTGGCCAGGTGGACTCTGTCCTCGCGAGGAAGGGAGGATTCGGAAGGATGGATTTCGGGAGGTCGTGCATGCAGCTGTGTGTTGTCTGTGAGTGAGTGGATGGATCGGTGAGAGATATGAGTATGGATGTGCTTCTGGAAGTTGGTTCGGGGTGGGCAGGGAGGGAGAGAGGACAATAATTGTGTGTGATACCGTGTGCTGGGTGTTGTTTTGATATTTCTTGGTGTCTGTGGGTGTGTTGCCATGTAGTTTAGTGGGTGGTCTTGGTTCGTGGAGGCTGCTGCCAGGAATTGAGTGCCTCTCATGTCCAGATGGTCTTTGACTTTGAGGATTTTGGTTTCTTGATGTAGGTGATCTGTGGGTGCAGTAGCTGTGCAGCCTGTAATGATCTTCAGGGCTTTGTTTTGAATAGTCTGTAAGGTCTTATGATGTGTTTCAGCTAGGTTAGAAGCCCAGGCTGGGCTTGCGTATTCCATCACTGATCTTATGTATTGTTTATATACTGTGGTGGTAGTTTCTTTGTTGTGTCCAAATTTTGTGTGAGCAAGTGACCTGAGGGCGTTAAGTCTGGGTGTCAGTTTCTTTTTAATGTTTGTGGTGTGCTGTTTGAATGTCATATGAGTATCATATGTTACTCCTAGGATTTTGGGGTGTGTGTATGTGTTAGGGGTGTGTTGTTTATGGTGAGTTGAGGGATGTATTCGTGTTCTCCTGTCCAACTTGTGAGCAGGGTTGCGGTGGATTTGGCTGGGGCTAGATTAAGTCTGTTTGTAGTGCACCAGCCATGTAGTGTGTTGAGATAGGGTTGAAGGAGATCTGTTGCTCTTTTTGGGTCATGGTGTGTGCATGTGAGTGTTATGTCATCTGCATAGGAGGCTAAGTTTATTTGGGGCGTATTGGGTGTAGTTATATCGTGCATGTACAGATTAAAGAGTGCGGGCGATAGGACGGATCCTTGTGGGACTCCGTTTGGAAAGTTTCTGATTTTAGATGACTGACCGGCAAAAGATACGTGTGCACATCTGCCTGCTAGGAAGTTGGCCAGCCACCGTTTTGTGTTGTTGTGCATGTTTGTGTTGTAGATTTTGTTTGTTAGGTTGTGGCGGGGGATGGCATCGAAGGCTTTACTAATGTCGAGTGTGGCTAATAGTGATCTGTGTGGTGGTCTAGCTGAATTGATGCCGTCGAAAGCTCTTTGTGTAAGGTCTGTGAGAAGAGTGTTTGTGGAGTGCAGTGGCCTAAAGCCATGTTGTGTTGGAGCTAGGGGTAGGTCAGGTGTAATTAGTTGTAATACTAGGCGTTCCATGACTTTGGAGGGGGAGCAAAGGAGTGTGATGGGGCGGTGCGAGGAGGGTAGCGTGGGGTCTTTGTTGGGTTTGGGGAAAGTGATGATGATACCATGCTTCCAAATGTCTGGTATTGTGTTGTGTGAATAGCTGTAGTTTGATATGTTAGTGAGTGCTTGTATGCCTTGTGGTCCCAGGTGTCTGAGGTGTATGTTGCTTATGTTGTCTAGGCCACAGGCGGGTGAGTGCTTGAGATTGTTGATGATATGCTTTGTCTGGTGATTGGTGAAGGGTGTATAGTCAGGGTCTGTGGGGAATTGTCTCTTACGTCGGATGACACGTCGGTCGTCTTTGTGAGGTTTTAGGTGGCTGACATGTGAAAAGTGATTGATGAGAGTGTTTGCTTGTTGTTTACATGAAGGAGTAGAGTCTGTTGTTGTGATTGCAGCATGTGATTGTGTTGTGTTGCTGTTGGAAAGTGTGATGCTGTTTAGTGTTTTGTATAGTTTTTTGGGGTTTGTTTTGTGATCAAGTGTTTGTAGGAAGTTATTCCAATTTAGTTTTTGTTGTTCTTGTATTTTGTTGTTAGTTTGGGTGTTGAGTGCTTGAATTTGTTGTGTGATGTCTTGTGTGTGGGGTGCTGGGTGCTGGTTTCAGTATGTCACGTTGTCTGATGAGGTTTTGAATTTCTGGTGTGAAGTTGGGGTTGTGTCTTTTTCTGTTACCTCTTGGAATGTGTTTCTTGTCAGCGTTTTGGATAGTTTTATTGAGTATGTGTACAGCATTGTTGATGTTAGTGATGGGTGTACTGTTTAGAGTTGTGAAGTGTTGTTCTGTCTCATTTGTGAATGCTTCCCAGTTAGCTCTTTTATAATTGGTGTATGTGTGTTTGTGGCTAGCTGGGGTGAGTCTGGTTTTGGTGGTGATAATGATCGGGAGGTGGTCAGAGCCTAAGGTTCTGACCACCCTCCAGGATGTTGTGGGGGCGAGTTCTGGGGAGCAAAAGGTGATGTCTGGAGATGATGGGTTATAGAGGGCTTGGTGAGGAATATGGGTATGTTGATGGATGTCGTTAAGGATGATGAGGTTATCGGTTTGGTTTTGTAGTACCAGCCCTCTGTCTGTGTCGGGGTTGTCGACAAACCAGGCCGACGTCTTGGCGTTGAAGTCACCACCCAGGATGATGTGTGGGGTGTGTGGGGTGTTTGTGATGTGTTGTAAGTGTGGTCTGTATTCATTTGGTACTGTAGGGGATGTTTGGGGAGGGATGTATGTGTTTATGATGGTTATGTTGGAGTTGTTGCCAGTGCGTATTTTAATTGACTGTATTTCTGTTGTGTTATCATTTGGGGGGAGGAGTGATTTGGTTTGTACACTGGTATGTATGATATTTCTTTGTGTACCAGGGTGATGAGTCCACCGCCCCCGCCGACAGCCCGGTCTTGTCTGATGGTGGTGAAATTATGAAATGTGGGTGTTTTTTGTGTTGTGCGGAGTTTTGTTTCTTGTAAGATGGCAATGTGTATGTTGTGTTGTTTGATGAAGTGTGAGAGTTCGTGTTTCTTTGTGTTGATGCCATCTATGTTCAGTTGAAGAATGTTAATGTTATGTGCACGATGTATGTTGGGTGCTGCTGCACGAGGATGGGGGGGGGGTGGGGGTGATGGGGGGGGTGGGGGTGAGGGAGGGGCTGGGGGTTGGGATGGGTGAGGTGGGGGTGGGGATTGGGGAGCAGGAGATGGGGGTTGGAATGGATTAGGATGGGGTGTGGTGTGTTGAGTTGAGGATGTGGATGGTATGGGAAGGTTAGGTGGGTTAGGGAGGAGAGGTGGACGGGTTTTAGGGGGGGGAGTGGATGATATGGGAAGGTTAGGTGGGTTGGGGAGGAGAGGTGGACGGGTTTTAGGCGAGGGATTTGACTGGGAGAGGGAGGGGCATGAGGAACAGGTCCAGGTGTTTGTGTAGTGTTTCTTGGAGGCAAGTGTTGTGCAGGTGAAGTGGGTCCAGTTCCCACATGAATTGCAGAGAACTGAACCCTTAGTATGGCGACTCGAAGTGATGGGTTTTGAGCAAGTTGGACATATGTATGTGAACGTGGGTCCTGGGTTGCTCTCAATGTCTCCGGCTAGAAGAAGTCTTCGAGAAATGACAGCCGGAGAGTCATTTCTCGGTGTAGGAAAAACTGTGTGATGTGTGTGTGTGGTGTGAGAGGTGTGGAAATTCCCGGCGCGACCGAAGCCGCTCCAAGGACCCGTGCCCCCAGGGAGGGGGCAGGGGATGGTTGTGACGGTTTGGCTCCCGAAACTGCTCCCCGCGGACGGCATCCGGTTTTCCTCCACTGGTCGTTGATTTTGTCTTCGGCTGTGGAGGGTCGGCAGCCATCCGCGGTTGGCAGCCTCGGGAGGTGGCCCCACGGCGTAGACGCCGCCACATCAGGACCAGGACCCTAATAAGCTGTTGGATGAAACTGTCGAAGGTCTGGGTGAGAGTTTTGGTAGTGTGGATGACTCGGAAGACGAAAATAACCCGATCATAGGCTTTCACCCCAAGCATAATTTGCGTGGGGTGGATGTTGTGGTTGATATTGGACAGACCCTTGAGCAAATTGGAGACGTTCCTGACGAAGAACATACTGGTGTGGGTGTTGGTAAGTACAATTTATATTTTATAATTGCTTGAAAATGTGATTGCAAGCATTTTATCACCTTACGAGCGGCTGGTGGAGTATATTTCACTGTGCCGCCCAGCGGGTTTTTTTTTTACCCTAAATGGGGTTGTTCCGTGCTCTTTTTCATGCATAAACAAGACCCAGAGCGTAATACAAGTATGTATCCTGAAAGTGCGTAAATTGAGCTTTCCAATGACACCCGAACCATCCTTTTACGATCACTGGTTGTCTTTCAACGATCGTAAAACACGAGTGAAAAACCCTAAAATACGGTAATTTCCTTATATAATTCCCTGTGTGGCGAGCGGTCTTGAGGTAATTTATGCTCCTAATCACCGCTCCGCTCTCTCTCAGAGCACATTACGTCCTCAAAATTGCACTCTACAAGAAATTTCCTTTGCATTTTATAGCGTATTATTTGTAGGCCGTTCGGTAAATTTCTTACGGTAATACAAACAACGAAAGATTGAATATTTGTGCTTGGCATTATATGATTGTGGGGAACAGATGTAGGCCTACCGTATATATTATGTTTTCATATATATGATACATGTGTAACATTTTTATATTATCACGACTCTCTCTCTCTCTCTCTCTCTCTCTCTCTGTCTCACTCTCTTTGTTTGTACTCCTTTGTACTCTCTTTGTCTGATGTAGGCCAGGGCACGCCCCTAACTAATCTCTTCCCTCTCAGGGGAAATCACACCTAGCAGATGTTTTTGACTTCCCCTCTCTCTCTGTCATTCTCTTCCTCTCTGGGTCTACATATACTGCATTTGACATTGAAATTGCTTGAGAGTTTGATTGCAAGCATTTTATAGCGTATTATTTGCAGGCGTTCGGTAAATTTCTCACGATAACCAGGGTGTATGGTACATTTCTCACGATAATACAAGCAACAACGAAGCTTGGCGAAGATTGTGGTCTACAATATACCTTTTTATAATTGCATGTGACCTTGTAATTGCTTGAAAGTTTGATTGCAAGCATTTTATAGCGTATTATTTTCAGGCGTTCAATAAATTTGATAAATATATCAAAATAAGTCCTGTGGGACTATGAAATAGCTATTATTGGACAAGGACAATATTTTGTTCATCCCTCCACTGGAACATCAACAACAATGTCAACAACGTATCACCGTCGGCAATCGTAAGATTCAGAGTCGTAAAGATTCCAGGACGAGCTCAATAGAAAATGAATGAATGAAATGAATGAGTGTGCAGTACTGCCAATACGTATAGCGACTTCCGCTAGATCTAGAGACCTTTACTTCGATCTAGCAGCAATGACTTACACTAGCGGTTTTGTTTTGAAATTTCAGAACAATTTCGAAGTGATATTATATGGATTTTGACAATTCATATTTCTAGTGGTATTTATCATGTCTTACATCTAACAATATATGCTAGCGGATTTAACTTCAATTGGTAACCCTCCCGCTCGAGTCTGCTCCAAGAAAATCGATAATGGTGGCACTTTAGTAAACAGGTGATAAACAAAAACGCATGCGGATCGGTTTGGTGTATCGGTATTATGGTAAGTTGGCTACCTACTATTGTTTATACGATATAGTAAGTAATGATAAGTAAATTATTATATATTATATATAAAACAAAAACAAAATTCCTGCAAAGCAAGCGAAACAGAGAGAGAGAGAATGCAGAAATTTAACTGAAGAAAGAGTGAAAAAGATATAATAATACAGAAATATTACAAGCAAATAAATGAAATAGAGGGATTAGTTAGAGAAAATAATAATGAGAAATACATAATACGGATGAGGAAGAGGGGAAGCGAGCGAGCCAGAGAGAGAGAGAGAGAGAGATACAGGAGTGAGAGAGATTAGAGAAAATAGAGAGATTGCAAGCATTTTATAGCGTATTATTTGCAGGCGTTCAGTACATTTCTTACGGTAATACAAACAATGAAAGATTGAATATTTGTGCTTGGCATTATATGATTGTGGGGAACAGATGTAGGCCTACCGTATATATTATTTTTTCATATATATGATACATATGTAACATTGTTATATTATCACGACACTCTCTCTCTCTCTCTTGTCTTCCTCTCTGGGTCTACCTATAGCCTACATTTATAATTGCATATGACCTTGAAATTGCTTGAGAGTTTGATTGCAAGCATTTTATAGCGTATTATTTGCAGGCGTTCAGTAAATTTCTTACGGTAATACAAACAACCAAACAACGAAAGATTGAATATTTGTGCTGCACATCCCTCATACGAAATACCATTCCCACCGTATAGAGAGAATACAGAAACTGAACTGAAGAAAGAGTGAAAAAGATATAATAATACAGAAATATTACATGCAAATAAATGAAATAGAGGGATTAGTTAGAGAAAATAATAATGAGAAATACATAATTATACGGATGAGGAAGAGAGAAAGGGATCACAAGAGAGGGAAAGCGAGCGAGCCAGAGAGACAGACAGGAGGAGTGAGAGAGATTAGAGAAAATAATAATGAGAATTACATATACGGATGAGGAAGAGAGAGAGAGACAGAGCGCGCGAGAGAGGGAAAGCGAGCGAGCCAGAGAGAGAGAGAGAGAGAGAGACAGACAGACAGACAGACAGGAGTGAGAGAGAGAGAAAGAAAGAGAGAGAGAGAGAGAGAATACAGAAATAAGGAGAAATAAGAGAAAAATAAGACCGATTACCGAAGGAATAGTAGACGCGCGAGAGGCCGAAGTCAGGCCAAAGCGAACGCAACCGAACGCGCCCGGGAAATAGACCAAAAAGTACCTCCTCTTCCTCACCTCTTTCCACCCTCCACACTCATTCATAACATCCATTCATAGACTTATATGGGGAGTCGAAGAGTTGCTCTTTCCAAAAATGATAGTTTCGTTCGCATTGGAGCCATAGTAACGGCGCTAGGGCGAGTGAAATTGAGCGAATATTTCGGGATTATGCCCGCTGAGCGGTACAGTGTAAAATACCTTACCACCCGCTAAATAAGGGTTAAGGCTTGTGTGGTGCGGATTCGCCAGGTGCAAGTGCTTTAGGGGGAATTTGTTGAGTCTTACTGAGACACTGTTAGCTCTATACCAACATTGGCCACTGTGATGACATGATGGGGCTGTGTTGTGGCAAGTCTTTATTGTACTGTACTACAGTAAAAGGACTGGAACAACGCTCTCTGTACATACTGTACATGCTGTACATACTGTACATACTGTACATACTGTACATACACAAAATTAAAGACCGAGAGCTCCACACAAAATGCGGTTCTGGTCTCACGTCCTAATGGCGGTGTTCCAGGCAGCCCTGTTAAGAGCTGCCTCACTTGTCAGGTTCTTTGATTTAAGATCAGACTGCAAAGTCCGATCCCACGTCTTTTTTGGTTAGCCCCTTGTGGTGCAGCTCCCTCCACATTCATGGACTTGCATCTTTTCATCCAGCTTTGTTCATCCATCCTCTGCAGATGTCCAAACCATCCAAGCCTGCTAGTACGCATCTTATCACTGACACTCTTGATACCTAAACTTCTCCTTAGCTCTACACTTGACATCCTATCTTGCAGTTTGGCACCACACATCCATCTCACCATCCTTATCTCATTGCGTTCCATTCTGTTGGTATCATCCGCTTTGACAGGCTACGTTTCCGATGCATATGTCATTGCGCTTCTAACGCATGAAGCGTATACCTTTCCCTTCAAGGGGAGAGGGAGTCTTCTCATGGTGAGTAGTGGCAAAAATTCTTTAACCCATCAGGCCCGGTTGGGCTCTGAGGCACCCATAACAAACGCGGCCCGCGGATCCCGGAAGGGCTCTGAGGCTCCGGCAGCTTGAAAGCCTGTAAGCTTGTTTTGAAAGCCGTCCGTCCGACGCATATAAACACAGCCGGTATGCCCGACGCCGCGCACCTCCGAACACAAGAAGGAGAGGCGTCGTTTGTTTATGTGTGACTGTATGTTGTTGTTTTAGTAGTGAAAAGTGGCTCATATGGCTGACATCGCCACAAAGTTCTCTCCACGGAAATCGTCATTACAACTGACTTGAGAGCTCTACTCAATGCCTTTCTACAGGTACGAAACACATCTACGTTTGGGGATGTGCGGAAATGCGGAAGCAGTCAAAATAACAAAGATACGGTAGCCTAGGCGAGACGTTTTTTCGGCCAAATCCCCCGGGTTTCGGGGAATATTTATAGAATACATAGCCGAGGCTGGAGGGTTAAACTTTCCCCAGCCGCATCTTATCCTGGTGATAGTGGTGACCTCGGTCCCACCACCGGCAGAGATGTTATCTCCCAAGTAGCAAAACTTGTCCACCATCTCCAGTGCCTCTTTGCCAAAGTTAACACTCTCAAGCTGTTCATTGAATACAAGCTAACCTTTGAATACTATGCATGCAAATTTCTCAATTTCGAACTTCTTCCTTGGTAGAGGTCCCTTTATTCTAGTGCAGCGCTTCTTCTTGTGATGTACCCAACTGCGGCAGATGCTACACTGTATCGAGTTCGCGCCCACTCCTTTTCTGCATACTGCGCATGGGTATGCCCCACTTTTTTCTACCTTTCCTAGCCCTAATCCACTAAGTAAAACATTTGTTTTATATATATATATTAACTCTTAACCCTTTACTTGCCATGCCCTCTTTCCATCTTCTGAATTTGGCCTCGGCATCCCGCCACTATATGCGATAAGTACTAGGTCATCTGCGTATAGCAGTTCCCATGGGAGCCTAACTCTGAAATCACCAGATAGTGCCTCCAGAACCATAACAAAGGAGAGGGCTTAACACAGAGCCCTGGTGAACTCTGACGCGAACTGTAAACTCCTCTCTCAGTTCACCTTTCACCCTCACTGCCGTTCGAGAGTCCTTGTACATCTTCATTATCACACGCACCAGCCACTCCTCTACGCCAAATTTTCTCATAGCCCACTGCACAACTTATCTGGGCATCCTATCAAAGGCCTTCTCCAGGTCTACAAACACAAGATACAAATCCCTATGTTTAAGTACCGTATTTTTCGGCTTATAGGACGCAATTTTTTTCCCAAAATTAGGCCTCTAAAATCAACCTGCATCTTACAAAATAAAGGTTGAAATTTTTTAGACATCTATCCAAACCAAATTCAAATGCAAAAGCTCCGAACTCAGGTATCGAGTCTACACAAACTTAGATGTAACATGAAACTAAACACTACGGTACACAATGCAAATATAATTGCCCAATAATATATATAATGCTAATTGTGTAGCATTTTGAGTATTGTACATATCAGTAATAGGCGAAATTGTAAATAAACCTACTATCCTGGAGACGCCATTTGCATGTTTACATTTTGGCCTGACGCTACGGTACAACGATCCGGTACACTGAACTTTCGGTACAGTAACGATACTGTCACCTTTTCGTTTGTTTCTATTTTGTATACATTTTTATCCACATAATACTGTTCGGCAATATTGTCAAATGTAATATTACCGGTTATTCTGTTTTGCCTGCACCTGTAGAAAACACACCACAGCAAGAATGGCAGCGAATCCAAAAAGGCTATCTTATACAATTCAGTACAAGCTCAAAGTTATTGAGTTTGCAAAAAACAATAGATTGCACTAAACTTAATTCTTGAAGCTAACTATTCATATAGAGTGAATGTTTTTGTTATACATGCATAATTTTCACTGGATATGTATCGATTTTGAAAAAAATAAAATAAAATCAGCTATTTATGATAAATAACTTCTGATGACATATTTTGGGATGAGCGTAAAAACAACCCTTTATATATATATATATATAGTTGAAAGTTGGTGAAAGAATTCTGAATGTGATATCTGCAGGACTTCAGGAATGACACCATCAGTGTCATTTCAGGCCTCTCGGAGAATGAAATAACAATTGTGGGGGGGGGGGGGACCTGAATGGTCACGTGGGAGCATCTGTAGATGGATACGAGGGGGTACATGGAGGAAATGGTTACGGAAGGAGGAATCTGGAAGGCGAATATATACTGGAGTCCTGCGTTACGCTCAACATGGTTGTGTGTAACACGAAGTTCAAGAAAAGACAGAGCCATCTGATCACATATAACTCTGGGGTCTCCAGTAGCCAGATATATTGCTTCTTGGTTAACAGGAAAGACTGGAAACTGGTTCGAGATGTAAAGGTCATCCCGAGCGAAGAATGTATCCCCCAGCATAAGCTACTTGTGTGGGACATGAGCTTATACAGAGATCCTAAGTGCAAGAAGGTATACATACCCAAAAGGAAAGTGTGGCTGCTGAAGAACAAGGAAGTTAGGGATAGGTTTCATAGTGAACTGGAGGAAATGAATAGAAATAAGGAAGCTAGGCCTAACGATGTAAATAGCCAATGGAACTTTCTTAAGCATAGCCTTATCGCTGCCACTGACAAAGTCTGTGGGAAAACAAAGGGTCACCCCAGGAATAAGACCTCCTGGTGGTGGAACATGCTGTGAAAGAGAAAAGGAGATGCTTCAAAGCATGGAAGAAAGGAGGCAGCAAGGAGGAATACCAGCCAGCTAAACGAACTGCCAAAAGAATGATTTACAATGCTAAAAAAGGCATTAAGGAACTGGTCCTCGAACAAGTGTGTAACACTGACAATCCCAATGGGATCTTCAACCTAGCTAGGCGAGTTAAAAATGACAGTAGGGATATTATAGGTGAACAGTGTGTTAGAAATGATAATGGGAAGATTGTGTATGCAGAAAATGAAATCAGAGAAGCATGGAAGGCACACTATGAACGATTGCTTAACCCTTGTCTGGTGGGGGTGGACTTAAGTCAGGCTAGAGAACCAGCCCAAAGAGCGGGGCCCGACTTAAGTCTGTAGCAATTTTGAGCATGTAATGTGCTCTGAGAGAGAGGCGAGCGGTGGGAGGAGCATAGGTTCCGTCTGCCTGGTCGGCACGGCTCCCGCGCGACGACTGAGGCCCCCTCCACACTCATCCATACTCTCTACCTCACTACACAGGGATTTATGTAAGGAAATTACCGTATTTTAGGGATTTTGCACTCTTCTTGCATGATCGTTGCAAGAGAACCAGTGGTCGTAGAAAGATGGTTCTGGTGTCATTGGAAAGCTCAATTATCGCCCTTTCAGGGATACATAATTGTATTACGCTCTGGCTGTTGTTTATGCATGAAAAAGAGCACGGAAACAAGCTCGTTTAGGGTAAAACCCCCCGCTTGGCGGGTAGTAGAAGTTACTGACGGGCCCGCTAGTAAGGCGTTAATGTAGAGTTTGAATGGAATAAGGAACAGCTTAGTATCGAAAAACCAATATCTGGACCCCCTCCTTTGATAGCACCAGCTGTAGTGAGCGACGCAATCAATAAAATGAAGGCCGGCAAAGCTCCAGGGCGCTCCAAGATTGTCGCTGAGATGATAAAAGCCTCAGGGGAGACTGGTGTCAACTTAGTCACTGGGTTGATAAACACCATTATTAAAGATGAGAAAATCCCAGAGGATTGGCTCAAAAGTGTAATAGTAAATATATACAAAGGAAAAGGGGATGCACTAGATAGAGGAAATTATAGGGGCCTGAAAATGCTTGACCAAATCATGAAGGTCTGTGAGAGAGTCTTTGAGGGTTTGATCAGGCAAAGCATCTCCATTGATGATATGCAGTTTGGTTTTATGCCAGGATGGGGTACAACCGATGCTATCTTCATAGTCAGGCAGATACAGGAAAGATACTTACTAAAAGGCAGGGACCTTTACTTTGTGTTTGTAGACCTGGAGAAGGCCTTTGATAGGGTGCCTAGAGATGTGCAGTGGGCTATGAGGAAAGTTTGTGTGGAAGAGTGGCTGGTGCGTGTGATAATGAAGATGTAGGAGGATTCGCGAAGTGCGGTGAGGGTGAAGGGTGTACTGAGTGATGAGTTCGCAGTCTGTGTTGGAGTCCATCAGGGTTCAGTGTTAAGCCCCCTCTTTATTATGGTCTTGGAGGCACTGTCTAGAGTTGTTAGAGGCGGACTCCTGTTGGAACTTATTTATGCAGACGATTTAGTCCTAATAGCTGACAGTATGCAAGATGCTGAGGCCAAATTCAGAGAATGGAGAGAGGGCATGGCGAGCAAGGGTTTAAGAGTCAATATTAACAAAACCAAGGTTATGCATTGTAGATTGAGACCAGGCAATGTGGAAAAGAGCGGTGCATACCCATGTGCAGTGTGTGGAAAGGGTGTGGGCGTTAACGCGATTCAATGTAGCATCTGTTGACGCTGGGTGCACCATGGGAATAAGCGCTGTAGTAGAATAAAGGGACCCCTGCCGAAGGATAAGTCAGAAATAGAGAAATTTGAGTGCGTAGTGTGCAAAGGCGAGCTTGTGTTAACAGTACAGTTTCTTACACTTACAGTTTCTTACAGTTTCTTACAGTAGATCCTCTGGAAAAAGGCAAACTAGGCCTGTGTATCCAGCTCAGTACCAGTACTTGCACTGCTGCGGTCGTTCACGGTGTTGGCGGCGGCGGTAGAAGACGCAACATTTTTACTACTGTATTTTGTATTTTTGCTTTATAATCAAACTTCAAATCTTGTCTTCCCCATGCTTTATCAAGATTACTTTCAAACTCCCTTATTGATTCGGAATCGACTACATACTGGGGCAGTGCGTTCCACTCATTTACCACTCTATCACAAAATGAGTTCTTTGCCTTCTCAAGCCTATTTCTTTCTTTGTAAATTTTCTTTGAGTGTCCTCTCGTTCTTGTTCCCTCCCGCATCAAGAAGATACCTTCACACACATCCTCATCATACTTTCCTGACACTATCTTAAAAGTCTCTATCATATCCCCTCTCTTTCTCCTATATGCCAGTGTCGGAAGCCCCAGTGCCCTCAACCTCTGCTCATAGCCCACGTTCTTCAACGTTGGTACTAGGTTGCTAGCTCTCCTCTGCACTTTCTCCACTGCTTCTATATCATTTACCATATTTGGAGCCCACACCTGGTTTGCATATTCCAGGTGCGGCCTAACCAGCACTGTATAGAGATTCCTGAAGATTTCTTCGTCAAGTGACACAAATGTCCTCCTTATCAGCCCTACAATTCTATTGGCTTTGTTTATCTTTTCCGCTAAATGTTCTGAGAAATTTAACTTATTGTCTATTACTACTCCTATATCCTTTTCTGCATTCACTTCCTCCATCGCTTCATACATACTGTATCCTACCTTGTCTATCTTGCTTGTCCCAATCCGCATGTACTTGCATTTTTTTGGATGAAAAGGCATTAACCAATGCTCAGACCATCCCTTCATGCCATCCACATCTCCTTGAAGCAAACCCACATCTTCCTTACTCCTCACTCTTCTATACAGCTTAGTGTCATCCGCATACAGGTATACCTCACTTCCATTAGTTATAACTTCAGGTAAGTCGTTGATAAATATAACGAACAGCAGTGGTCCCAACACAGATCCCTGAGGAACCCCACTTATAATCTCCCTCCACCCCGAGCCTATTCCATTCACCAGCACCCTCTGTCTCCGATCTTTCAGGAAGGCTTCTATCCATTTCACACATTTCTCCCCTATATTATAGCTTCTAACTTTCTCTATTAACCTTTTATGTGGGACCTTATCGAAGGCCTTCATAAAATCACAATATACCACGTCTATTACATCACCATCCTCTAGAATTTGCATCCAATCATCTACCACCTTAATTAGCTGTAGTACCGTCGACCTCTCCGGCAAGAATCCGAACTGTCTCCCACTGAAAAGTTGGTTTGATTTCATATGCTCCATTATTCCTTCTCTAATTAGCGTTTCCATTAGTTTACACACAACACTTGTCAAACTGACTGGTCTATAATTTCCTGGGTCATTTCTCTTCCCCTTCTTAAATATAGCTGTTATGTTCGCCTCTCTCCAGTCCATCGGGATTTGTCCTGTATTAAACGATACCTCAAATAACATTTTCAATGGCTCTACTAACATCTCACCTTCTTCCTTTATGATTCTTGGGTGTATCCCATCCGGTCCCAGGGACTTACTTCTGTTCATTTTTTCTATAGCCCTTCTTATTCTAGCATGGGAAAGCTCTATTTGTTAGTAGTCTTGGCAAATCCAACGTCAAGGCTATTAACCTAATTGCAATGACGACTTGTCTATTTTGACTGCTATGTCGTCATTCCAACCGCGGTTAAAAAAGAAAACGTCTAGAGTCTACTCCTTATCTTGCTCTAGGAGACGTTGTACATTAACCAAAACTACCACCGAAGGTGAAAAAAGCATAGAAGAGAAGAAAAAGGGGTTTACCTTAGTTACCGCTTAAGGCCCATCCTGTGTTCCGTCATGTGCAGATCCCTGTCGAACGTGCGCATGAGCGACCCTCTCTTGTTATCATTTTTTCACGCGCCTCCATTGATTGAGTCCGCTTTTGTTGTGCTCCTTCAATTCACCCTGTTTAGGTTCGTTTCGGCTTATCTGGCCTTCTTTTTTTTGTTAGACAGATGTTACGTGATCTAGGGCACACGTAAATGGGCTCCTAAGTGTGTAAAATGGAGACGCGTGTGGAAATAGCCTACAGAAGGTACGGGGGCGCCTGGCGTTCCTCGTGTATGTTTTTCATTCTTTCTCTTTTCATATTCTTTTTTCCTGTTAGTCTGGGCATAGTTTAGCTTTTAGCTTATTTTAGCCTAGCTCGTTTTCTCATTCAGGAATTGCTATGCCCCTATGAGTTTTAATTTTTTCATAGCCTAGGTGTAACGTTGGTAAACAATCTGAGATTTCGATGGTGGCGGTGCTGTTTGTAGAGTTTGTGTCGGCCGCATTATTAGCGTTATTCCCGAGTCCCCCCTTTCGAGCGTTCACTGTGTCTCAAGGGCCTGGGCGACAGGTGGTTCGTGATATTCCAGGGGTACCCCAGGGGGGCCCCTCCTTCACACCACAGGGTTTTTTCGCACCTGACACATTCTCTGCTCACGGCTAGGCCACCCTTTTTCTCACCAGTTTCGTTTACTGGTTTTTGTTTTCCCTTCCTGTTTCACCTCCATCCTTTCATAGTCTTTTTGCCCAATCCAGGGGTACCCCAGGGGGGGCCCCTGTTTGTGCGAAACCACCCTCCCTGCCACTTCTCCTCATGGGCTTTGCTCTATCTCCGTGGGTTGGGTGGTTCCTGGGGGATGTGCCTCCTCTCCCCTGGTGTGTCTTCCTTGCCTCTCCCTTTACCGGTTGAGTTAGGATCATATATGAAGGAAGACACTGCTCAGCTTGATGGCCATCCACGCTTGGAGTTCATAAGGAGATGACGCATTTTTGTGGCCTTTTTTGGTATTCCCTAGACGCTCCTCTCGCTTTTTCGGCGCCGGACCATCTCGGCCGGTCCCGCAAATTTGCGGGAGCTCGATTCGGTCCTCTGGGACGTTTCGGCTCCCCGCAAATTTGCGGAGATCGCTGGGAGGTCCCGCGAAGATGCGGGAGGGTTGTGTCGGTACGGTTATGCCTCCATAGGCCCGCAAATTTGCGGTAATAGTTGGCTTTCACTGTTGACCTTTTTAATGTCATCTTGTTGCCTGAAACTATATTGGTGTGTGCACTTTACTGGTGTTATAGACCCTGCATGTAAGGTGTTGAGTGGTGGTTAACACTTTCTCCATCTTTGCAGGTTCTGCTTGTGCTCTTCCACCTCGCCCGCCCTCCTCACCTACCTCTGTGCTCCCGGTTTAGGGTGAGTACGGATACCGGTTTGCATGTGTGTTACTGTTTCCCCATGCTCATTCCCTGGTTTTTATTGGACATTCTCTACACTTACTCCGTCGACGTGCTGCTTATGATGTGTGTTCTTCCGTTGCAGGTGGGATGCCTTGCTTTCGCCAGGGTTGTGGCTCCCCGTGCTTGGAGCGCCACAGGTCCTGCTTACGCCACTCGCAATGTGAGTCCTCTACGGCCTACCTCCCTGCTCTGTGTGGCCTGTGTATGGACCTGGTGGATGTGGTGGACCATAACCCTGGTTCCTCAGCGGCAGCAGTGGCCTCTGCTTCCCTTCAGTCGGTGTGGGCGGTAGTCTCCCACCACATTAGGACTGTGGGCCACCGTTCCCCGGCCTTTGTTGACGACCGGATCCGCGTCGCCCTGGGTATCCCTGACCCGTCTGAAGGCCGTTCACCTGGCCCTCTTCCCTGGGTCCCGCGGCCGGTCGTCACATCGTCGGGAGGATCCCCAGCTCCGTCCACGCTCTCGCTCGCCTCGTCGCCCGTCCTCTACTGCCCCTCGTCGTCCTCCTGATCACCTTGACGACGCCCATCGCCCTCGTCATGGTTCTCGCCCTGAGGCCGGGGTTAGCGGCTCTGCCCCTGTGCGCCCTCCCCTGGCCTCTCCGGATAGGGGCTCTACTACCTTCCGCCCGCTTCCCCTGCACAAACGACGTCCTCTTCCTTTGTCCTCTACGCGCGCGGAGGTTCATGCTGTAGCTGGCCCTCTGCTCCCTCCTCCTACACTGTCCAGGAGGGTCCGCCAGGATGTAGTTGCTTCTCCTCCTACTTCACCTGCTTCGGTGCCTATTCTTCCTTCACGGTCTCGTCCCAAGGTGGAGGTCCCTCCCTCCTCCGCCTCGGTGTTGGGCCGCCCTGTTCTCTCAGCCCCGGGGATCCTTGTTCTGTTTCCCCCCGCGGCTCCTTCTGACCTCCTTTCACCCGGCCAGCCTTCCCACTCCCGTCATCCTGCTCCTCTTCATTCTTCTATCCCTGACCTTCACTTACCATCTCGCCAGGGGGGTACCCCGCCTCTTGACTCGGTGGAGTATAGCGAGGTTTCGGGGTCCCCTTTCTCGGGAGCTGACGTGTCGCTGGAAGAGGGGGATGGTGATGTTTCCCCCTCGGGCGTTAGTGATCGGGGACGAGACTCTCAGAGGCGCCACGGCCGTCGTCGCTCGCCTTCTTTGGGCTGCGACGCTGCTGTTTCGTGTCGTGGGTCTCGCTCACGCTCACCCCTGCGGGCCGAACAATCTTCGGGGGGGTCGCCTCTCTCGGATCGATTTTCGGCTATGCAGGGGTGGGTTGTGTCACGCATCGACGAGCGCTTGGAGGCGATGCAAGACTCCCTCTTATCGCGCTTCTTGGCGGTGACACAACCTCAGCGCCTCACCCAACCTACCCCTGCTACAGTCCCCCTCCCTTCTGCAGTGGACCACATTCCTTCTCGCCCAGCTTCTCGCCTGCCCGGTCGTCGGCTAGTACTGCTCCTGCCCTAGCTCAGGAGGTTGCCCCTGCTGTCTCCCATGCGGGGGTTCTCCGTCTACTAGGGCAGGGTCCGCGCTTGCCCCCCATCCAGAAGGCCAAGGTCCCGTCGCGGACCATGCCGCTCCTCTATGGCTCCTTGGCTGTTTGGAAGGGGGTGAAGGCCTCCCACCCGGAGCGTGCTACCGGCTTCCCGTCAGGTGAGAGGGCCCTCCCATCTGGCTGGTCGGTGCAAATTAATGATAAGATGCAGTTCAGGGCGATCAGGGTGGATGGTCAGGTGGCCGACGTGGAGGTGCGGGCTTACCCGACGAGGACTGACCTTCAGTACTTTTCGGTGAAGCCCAAGCCCCCGTCTGCTCCTCGGACTAAGCTCTGGTCAGACTTCAGCCGCCAGGACATCCTTCAAGATGTTCAGTCCCTGGCTGTGTTGACGGGACTGTCCTCCTATGGGACGGGTTTGTGCGACGACGGTAAGCCTGGCTTAGCCGTCGTGCTCGATAACCCTCTCCCATTGGAGGCCTGGTTTGCTGAGGCCTTAGAATTCGCCAACCGTTCCGTCGACAGATCTACTTCAGTCCCTCCCCCGGAGTCATCACTGCTTTTGCCTCCTCTTGTATCTGTCGGCGGATTGGACGGCAAGTTCTGGTCCTGGATAAGCGCGCCCAAACTTGAAATTTGTTCTATTGCTAACCCGTTCTTCTCTCACCCAGATAAGTCCTCTGTCGACAAGGATTTTACCTTGCGACAGAGGGTGGCAAACTTATTATCTTGTCTTTTAGGTTCCCTCCAGACGTCTGTTCACCACCTGCGGCTTATCGAGGCGACTGCACCGGGCGATCTTCGCGAGGGTTTGGACCACGTTCGGCGGATCCACCTTCAGCTCGCGGTGTCTTTGGTTCCCGAGCTGAAGGCGGTTTTGTGCGAGGCAACTCGGCAACGCCAGACGGTAAGGTCCTCGTTCTGCCGGAAAGCCCCCTTGGATATTCGTCAGGGTTTGTTGTACTCTGAGCTCTATACATCGGGGCTTTTTGCGCAGGATGCTTGGGAACGCTACGCTTCTCTGTCGGCGGACCCTGCTTACGACACGCAACGACGCGCTGTGTCGCGGGCAGGGTCTTCTCAGTCCCGTCCTTCTGACGGTCCACTTCGGGGTGCTGCCGCCAGTGCTGCCGCCAAGAAAGGGCGCAGGAAAGGGAAGTTGCCGGCCAGAGCGTCGGTTCCGCCTCGCACTTCTGTTCTTGCTCCCTTTCATCCCCGCCGAGAAGGGGCTGGCCAGCCTTCCACTTCCGGCCGCACTTCGACGGGGTAAGACGCGCGACGGACAGGGGATGGGGTGACCCGCCCTTTTCGGCGAGGTGGGGGGGTAGAGGAGGTCAACGTGGCGCTCATGACCGCAAGGACCGTACCGGGGGACCCTCCACATCAACAAATTTGTAGGTTCTCCGGGTCGGTCTCCTCCTTGTTCTCCTTCTCGCCTAGCCGAAAGGGTCGCTCACCTCATCTCGGGAGCTACCGCCGGTTGTTTTCGCCCTTGCGCCCCTCGCTGGCCGCGAGGGACGTGGGGGCGGAAGATTGCACGGAGGGGTCTAACCTGGAGATTGAAGTCCAGACCCCCACTCAGCTCTTGTCAACGAAGCCGGCCCATCTCTTCGGAGGTGGCCGACGTGATAACGTCCATGCACGAGCAGGGAATCGTCAAGGAGGTGGAAGCCGGTCACCCGGTTTTCCTCTCCCGTGTATTTCTGGTACCGAAGAAGGACTGCGACGCGATGCGACCGGTGGTGGATCTGTCGGCCCTCAACGGGCACATCGTGAACACACGGTTTCGGATGCTGACGGTACACCAGGTACGACTGGCCCTGCGACCTCTGTCGTGGGTAGTGTCGCTGGACCTCAAGGATGCGTATTGGCACGTTCCTATCCATCCTCGTTTCCAGCGATTCTTGGCCGTTCAGACTTCCGATCGTGTGTTCATGTTCGACAGACTTCCCTTCGGTCTCAACATCGTGCCGCAGATCTTCTCAAAACTGGTGAAGCAGGCTCTGGATCCTCTCCTCAGGAGCGGGCTCCAGATCCTGTTTTACTTGGACGATTGGTTGATAGTTTCAGACACCCTAGAACAGTGCGTACACGACACCCTCACAGTAGTTCACCACATCACACAGTTAGGGTTCAAAATCAATATTCCCAAGTCACGCCTGACCCCGTCGCGTGTCGTGACGTTGGTAGGTCTCGAATGGGATTTGACCAGCGCTACAGTGACCCAGAGTCAGCCAAACGCGGTGAAACTTCGCAGGAAAGTCTTCGCCGTGTTGCACTCGGTCTCCCTCACGAGGAGGATCTGGGACTCGTTAGTGGGTTCGCTGAATTGGGCCGCTCTGACCATTCCCTTAGGGAGGCTCAGGCTACGCCGCCTAATACTCATGGGCAACAAGGTGTTTCCGTTGACCCCTATGGATCAGCTCATGCCGATCCCGCGTACCATTCACAGACACTTAGGACACTGGGTTGCTCGGGGCACGCTCTCTGCGGCTGTGCCCTGGATCGCCCCCCCGCCGACGATCTGGGTAGACACAGATGCGTCGAGCGAGGTAGGGTGGGGTTACCAATCCAACCTGGGACATCAACATCACGGCAGATGGGTGGGACACACACACCTACACATCAATGCCCTCGAACTGTTGGTTCCTTTGTTCTTCCTGAGGGACCACGCGCTGGCCCTTCGGGGAAAGTCGGTGGCCTTCAGGATGGACAATCAGACAGCTGTCCACTGTATCCAAAAGCAGGGGTCCTCCAGGTCATTGACTCTGTTGGGGATCTCAGAGAAGTTGTTCTTCCTCGCGAACCGACACAACATCTCCCTGCACGCCTCCTACCTGCCCGGGACTGCCAACCTGTGGGCGGACGCCCTGTCGAGAGGACAGGGCGTTCTTGTAGAATGGGCAATGAAACAGACTGTGTTAGACGACCTCGCAGCTTCCTGGGGTGTTCCGGAGGTCGACTTGTTCGCATCGAAGGAGACGCGCAAGTTGCCTCAGTACCTATCCCTCCGGACTCGCACTCCGGAGGGGGGTCCGGACGCTTTCATGGAAGACTGGAACAGGTGGCAGTCGATATACATATTTCCGCCACCAGACACACTGTTGATGTGCAAAGTCCTCGCGAGGCTGCGGCTGTACCACGGCAGAGTCTGGCTAATAGCGCCTCTGTGGCCGGCCCAGGCTTGGTACGCCCAGTTGTAGCGGTGGTGCCCGAGTCCGGTCCCTCTCCCTGTCTCAAACTTCCACTTGAGCCAGGTTGGAGACTTGCGGACCTCGTTGGCCTTCGCATCGTGGATGTTCGTGAGGCACGGTGGCTCCCAGTCCACGGACGGGACCTGACTGACTTCCTGAAGCGTTCATGGACGTCTTCGACTTGGGGGACTTACGAGTCCCACTGGAGGTCTTTTACTAGGTGGATACAGGACACTCGCCAGACAGTTAGCTCTCCTTCCCTCATACTACACTACTTGTTTCACCTCTTCCGTACACGTCACTTTCAAGTCAACACTATACGTAACCACTTGTCTGCCATCCGGGAGGTCTTTGAGTCCGTCACTGGGCTGGTCGTTCCGCCGAAGGAGTTGGATTCCTTCATGACGGCTGCCTTCAGGGAACGACCGCCTCCGTGCCAGATCCCTCCTCAGTGGGATCTGGGGCGAGCTCTGGACCTTCTGGCTTCACACGCATATACACGGGACACTACACCGGTTCAGTTGCTCGAGCGTACACTCTTCCTTGTCGCTCTGGCCACTGGGGATAGGGTGTCTGAACTAGCAGCCATGTCACGGTCCCAGGAATGCATGCGATTCTCCCCGTCCTTGAATGTCGTCACGTTAGCCCCCTCCCCTCATTTTGTTGCCAAGAATGAGAGGGAGACCCACATTTTCAAGCCTTTCACCATCCAGGCTTTAAAGTGTGGGCATACTCACCATGTGTTGTGCCCGGTGCAAGCCTTGCACTCCTATGTTGAGTCTGTGACGCCGACTTCGGGTACTGCTGTGTGGGTATCTCCTCGGACTGGTGGGAGGCTCTCGAAGGTGCAGATAGTACGCCACATTTGTCGGGTCATTCGTGCCAGTAACCCTGATTGTAGGGGTTCTGCGCACGATGTGCGATCCTTTGCTGCCTCCTTACGGTTCCTGCAAAGTCGATCCTTACCTGACATCGCCTCGGCGGGTTTGTGGTCTTCTGTCAATACCTTCGTCTCCTCCTACCTCTCCATGTCCATTGTTAGACCCCCTCGGCCGGTGATAGCTCTCGGGAGTCGTGTTTCCTAGAGCTCTGGCTAAGATACCTGGTCTTCCCCCCTTGTCACTCTTTCTTTTACTTTGTTTTATTTGGAAAAGGGGGAGGAGGGGGGGGGAGTACGGGTTTGCAACACTTGATTGCAAGTTTGGGATTATGTATTATGTATACAGTATGGCACATAAGTGTTTTTGCCAAATTGAAATTTGTGTTTTGTTATTGTGTTCAATGTTTTTGTTGGTTTTGGAAGAAAAGGGATTTTGGGTACAGTACTTTTATGGTTTAAGACAAGTCTATGTTTTTGCATCACTATGAATGACGGGCACGTGTTAAAACTTTTCTTTTTAGCTACTCCTCAGTTTTTCACTCTTTTATTAAACTCTCTTGTTTAAATTGTGTTTCTTTGTCATTCATAATTTTGTTTTATGCATTGTTTTTTTTGGTATGTTGGGCTTGGATGTCCTCCTCCTATTTGTTACGCAGCCTTGACGTTGGATTTGCCAAGACTACTAACAAATTGGGAGGTTTGACGTACCTCCCAACCTACCAAATAGAAAAACCTACTATTTGGTGGTAGTCTTGGAAAATCCAATGTACATAATACCCTCCCTCACGCCGGACCCCTGCCCATCCGCGTTCTTCTGCTGACGTGAGATGTGATAACAAGAGAGGGTCGCTCATGTGCACGTTCGACAGGGATCTGCACATGACGGAACACGGGATGGGCCTTAAGCAGTAACTAAGGTAAACCCCTTTTTCTTCTCTTCTATGCTTTTTTCACCTTCGGTGGTAGTTTTGGTTAATGTACAACGTCTCCTAAAGCAAGATAAGGAGTAGACTTTAGACGTTTTCTTTTTTAACCGCGGTTGGAATGACGACATAGCAGTCAAAATAGACAAGTCATCATTACAATTAGGTTAACCCTTCAACCCCGGGTGGTACACGTGTGTACCATTATGTTTTGCCCCCAGGAACCCGGGTGGTACAACATTGTACCATTGCTTGAAAGCCTGTGAGCTTCGTGTGCGAGGCGTCGGTCCGACGCATGTAAACAACAGCCGGCTGGACCGACGCCCCGCATCTCCGGCCACAAGAAGGAGAGCGTCGCTTGTTCGTGTGTGCCTGTATGTTGTTGTTAAGTATCGAAAAGTAGTGTAAAGTGGCTGTTTTGGCCATAAAGTTATCTCCAATGAAATCATCATCACAAATCAAGCACTTGACTTAGAGAGCTCTACTTAACGCCATTCTACAGGTAAATAACACAGCTACGCTTGGGGATGCGCGGGAATGCGGGAAGCAGTCAGCATAACAATGATACGGTAGCCTAGCCTAGACGTTTTTCGGCCAAAACACCCGGATTTCGGGGAATATTTATGTAATGCGTAGCCGGGGCGGGAGGGTTAATAGCCTTGACGTTGGATTTTCCAAAACTACTACCAAATAGTAGGTTTTCCTATTTGGTAGGTTGGGAGGTACGTCAAACCTCCCAATTAATTCTAGTGCAGGTGCCTGTTTGATGGGAATATTTGGCACTGCATCATCCGACTCTACTGTTAGTACCCCCCCAAAGTATTTCCCCAGCACCTCTGCTTTCTCCTTATCCGTCTCCGCTCTACTCCCATCATCCAACCCCCCTACCAGCTCCGGGATCCCTACTCTTCTCGTTAACTTTTTCTGAATGTACTTCCAGAATATTTTTGGATTATCCTTCACGTTTCTTGCAATCTCTCTCTCCCTTGTCTCCCACCTTATTTTATTGTTTATCTGTCTACGTTCCAAATCCACTACTTTAGCTTCTATACTAGACCCCCTGTTCTTTTTTAACACTTGTAATCTATCCCACAATCGTTTCTTTCTTATCAAAGTCCACAGCTTTCTTTTCATGGTAATTCTGGGTTCGTTCTTTTCCTCAATTTTGTTTTATCCTTATATTCCCTTACTGGTACACATTTGGATATAACATCCTCCAGTTTGACTCTAAACTTCCTCCACATTCCTTCAGCGTCTTCACCGTTCAAGTATTCCCCCCAGTCAATGTCCAGACACCTTCTCAGCAGCTCATAATCTGCTCTGTCATACATGTATATTTTTTATTGCTTCTATCATCCATCTCCGTTTTAATATTGCAACTAAAACTTATACAGGCATGGTCACTACGACCTATAGGGCTATCCACATTGACATGTTCCACTATATCCTCCTCATTGCTAAAAATTAAATCAAGTACACTCCCCTGCTTCCCATCTCTATATCTTGTCATCTCTTTTTTTTTTTTTTTTTTTTTTTTTTCTATGTGATTGAGGGAGGCAAAAAGCATAACTGCCTATAACGAGTGCCTCCCCCATAGTTGAAAGAGTGACAGGGCCAAAATCAAGGGACGTTCGAGCCAAAATGCCTGGACACACGGAGTTTGAAGCAATTTAAGTCATAGGAAGAGGGAAAGACTGATTCTGGGAGAGAGTTCCAGAGCTCAGATGTTGAGTAGAAGAAAGTTTGAGAGTAACGTTTCACTCTTGGGTTGGAGAGTTGCACAGAGTAGGGGTGGGATTGAGTTGCAAGACGGGTACCACGTGCCCTACGTAAAGGAGGTGGTATGCACTGGGATAGCTCTGAGGAACACTGATTATTATAGTAGCGATAGAATAGCGAGAGAGATGCAACATTGCGGCGGAGAGAGAGAGAGATTGCAGAGAGTTGGTGAGTGGACGGGAGTTAATGATACGAAAGGCCTTCCTTTCAACTTTATCTAGGAGAGCGGTGTGAGAGGAACCTCCCCACACATGTGAACAATACTCAATACAAGGGCGCACTATGCCCCTGTACAGAGCAAGAAGCTGTGTAGGGGAAAAGAACCCCCTAAGGCGGTTGAGCACACCCAGCTTCTGGGAGGCTGCCTTAGCAAGACTGGTAATATGGTCCTTCCAAATGAGAGCAGAAGAAAAAGAGACACCAAGAATATTGAGAGAAGATGAAGGGTTGATTTTTGTATTGTTGAAGAATAAGGGATAGTCCGCTGGGAGATCCTGACGGGTAGATAGATGGAGAAATTGGGTTTTGGAAGCATTAAAGTTAACAAGGTTTTCTCTGCCCCAATTGGAAATAGTATTTAGATCAGAATTTAAGAGTTCTATGGCTTCATTACGTTTGTCGTTGAGGGATTGCTGGCTGGGGCGTTCTGAAAAACTAATGGAGTAGTGTAAGGTTGAATCGTCTGCGTATGAATGGATGGGAATTAAGGTACAGTTAAGGAGATCATTTATAAAAATTAGAAAGAGAATAGGAGATAGGACAGAGCCCTGAGGAACACCGGAGTTTATAGGGTGAGGAAGTGAACAATGGCCGTCCACAACCGCAGCTATGGAACGGCCGGAAAGGAAATTAGAGACAAAGGCACAGATGGAGGGATAGAAACCGAAGGAGGGTAGTTTAGAAATTAAAGATTTATGCCAGACTCTATCGAAGGCTTTCGATATGTCTAGTGCAATAGAAAAAGTCTCACCGAAGTCCCGAAAGGAGGATGACCAAGAGTTAGTAAGATATGAAAGAAGATCACCAGTAGAGCGACCCTTAAGGAAGCCATACTGGCGATCTGAGAGCAGATTATGAGAAGAGAAATGCTTAAGAAATTTGGAAGCAAGAATAGTTTCAAAAACTTTAGAAAGACAAGAGATAAGAGCAATTGGACGATAGTTGGAGGGTTGAGAGCGGTCACCCTTCTTTGGGACAGGTTGAATGTGAGCAAACTTCCAGCATGAAGGGAAGACGTTAGAGGATAGACAGAGACGAAAGAGTTTGCCTAGGCAGGGAGTCAGCACGGAAGCACATTTTTTGAGAACAACAGGAGGAACACCGTCCGGACCGTACGCCTTATTAGTGTTAAGCCCAGAGAGGGTAGAAAGTACATCTTTAGAAGAGATTAGGATATTAGGCATAAGTAAGAGAGAGGAGGGCGGAGAGGGAGGAATAGCATCGGAATCATCCAAGGTGGAGTTTCTAGCAAAAGTTTGAGCGAAGAGTTTAGCTTTGTCAGAGGAAGAAGTGATGGTTGTGCCATCAGAGTGGGAAAGGGGAGGGAAAGATGAGGAAGAGAAATTGTTGGAGAAGTTTTTGGCTAGATGCCAGAAAGCTTGGGAAGAGCTAGAGTTGGATAGTTCAGTGCATTTATTATTGATGAAAGAGTGTTTGGCAAGTCGAAGAACAGATTTGGCTTGATTCCGGGCAGAAACATATGAAGAATGAGAGTCTTGAGTTTTAAGGCGTCGGTACCGTTTGAATGCTTCCTCCTTATTGCGGACAGCAGTAGAACAGGCGTGAGTAAACCAAGATTTTTTAGCATTAGTCTGAGAGAAAGAGAATGGAATGTATGCTTCCATGCCCGATAGGATTACCTCGGTAATGCGTTCAGCACTCTCCGAGGGTCCCCGGCCATGGAAGCAGAAATCATTCCATGGGAAATCAAAGTAGTACTGCCGAAGAGCCTCCCAGTCGGCAGCGCCAAAGTGCCACAAGCGCCGCCGGCTAGGAGGATCGGGTGGCTGTACTGGAGAGATAGGACAGGTGACAGAGATAAGTTTATGGTCGGAGGAGCCCAAAGGAGAGAAAAGATCGACAGTATAAGAAGAAGGGTTAGAAGTTAGAAACAGGTCAAGAATGTTGGGCCGATCTCCGATGCGATCCGGGATACGGGTGGGTTGCTGAACTAACTGCTCTAGGTCATTTAGGATAGAAAAGACGTAGGCTTGTTCACCAGGTGGATCAGTAGTGTGAGAGGAGAGCCATTGGCGGTGGTGAACGTTGAAATCTCCTAAGATGGAGATTTCTGAGAAAGGAGAAATGGATAAAATGTGTTCCACTGTAGAGTTTAGATAGTCAAAGAATTTAGGAAAGTTGGTAGAGTTAGGGGAAAGATAGACAGCACAGAAATATTTAGTAAGAGAATGACAGGAAAGTTTGAGCCATAAAGTTGAGAATTCAGAGGAGTCGAAATCGGGAACACGAGAGCAAGTGAGTTTGTTGTGCACATATGCACAACATCCGCCTTTGGCTTTGAAACTAGGATAGAGAAAGTAGGAGGATACAGAGAAGGGGTTGCTGGATGTTGCTACAGACACCTGGGTTTCGGTGAGGAAGAGAAGATCAGGTTTGTAGGAGGAGAGATGGTGCTCAACCGAGTGAAAGTTAGAGGAAAGTCCGCGAATGTTGCAGAAATTAATAGAAAGAGTAACAGGCCGAGGTCCAGGTAATTGTGTGGGGTCGTCAGGGGATGGTCGGTCGGGTGAGGGGGCATTTATGGTCCCCCCCCTGGGGACTCCGAGGCTGGGCTAGAATTCATCATTTTGTGTTTTTTTTATTTTGGTGTGGAGGAATGAAGTGTGGTGTGCATGTTTAGTGTAGTGAAGTGGATAGGAGGAGGAGGTGTTTGTGAGAGCTAGCTGGATTGCTCTCAGTGTAAATGAGGCACAAAGAAAATCAGTAAGAGAGGCCAAGCAAATGAAACAGGAGTTCCAGCGACTCTTTATCACATGCCTATAACCTGCGTTAAAAAATAATCTCTTACTTTCTCTATAAACTTGTTTTCAAGGTTACACTGTCCCGCTGGAGTAGTACAATTTGCCCAGTTGATCCTTGGCAAATTGAAATCACCAATCAAAACCTTATATTTGTTCTCTCTATTATCTATTTCCTCCATTGCTTTCAGTAGGTTATAATCCTTTTCCTAAGTGATGATCCTGTGGCTGTGAATTTTGGACATGAGTCATTGGAGCTGGTGAACAAGTTTTGTTACCTAGGAGATACCATCTCTGCCGGTGGTGGGGCCGAGGCTGCCACTGTTGCTAGAATTAGATGTGGCTGGGGGAAGTTCAGAGAACTGCTGCCAATCCTGACCATGAAAAGAATGCCTCTCTCCCTGAAGGGAAAGGTGTATGCCTCATGTGTTAGAAGTACAATGACGTATGCCTCAGTAACATGGGCCGTTAAAGTAGAGGATGTCAACAGAATGGAACGTAATGAGATGAGAATGGTGAGATGGATGTGTGGGGCCAGACTACAGGATAGAATAACAAATGTTGAGCTGAGGAGACGTTTAGGTATAAAGAGTATTAGTGAGGTGATGCGTACAAGTAGACTGGGATGGTATGGACATGTGGAGAGAATGGATGAACAAAATTGGGTGAAAAAATGCAGGTCTGTGATTGTGGAGGGAGCTGCACCAAGGGGTGGATCAAGGAAGACCTGGGATCGGACTATACGTGCCGATCTCAAATCCAAGAACTTGACAAGTGAAGCAGACCTTAACAGGGTTGCCTGGAACGCCGCCATTAGGATAAGAGACTGAAACTGCACGTATGTGTGGAAAACTCAGTCTTAAAATGTTATGGATGTACAGTATGTATGTATATATACTGTATCAGGGTTGTTGATTTTTGTTATTTATTTTTTTAAATAAAAAAAATAAAAAAATCATTGATTTATTTGATTTTTTTTATTTATTTGATTTTTTTATTTATTTGATTTTTTTTTTAAATATATGTATACATATATTTGTTTGTAAATTTATATTTGTGTTACTACATAATGTACCAGTATCTTAAAATGAACCAATGCCTACACAAACTTATGAAAGCATGATAAATCTTCAGATTTTTTTTATTTTGATTCACAGATCAAACAAATAAAAAAAATAAAAAAAAATCATGATTTTTTTTGTAAAAAAATCATTGATTTAATCAAGTGATTAAATCAAATTGATTTAATCAATATCAACTCTGATATATATATATATACTGTATATATATATATATATATATATACACACACACACACACACACACACACACACACACACACACACACACACACACACACAGTCCATCCTCCAAATTTGCGAGATTATGGGCAATATTCGACCTCTCAAATTTCAAAATCGCATATTTCAAATAACGTAGCTTATAGGAATAATTACTTATGGGCCGTACCTGCCGAATTTCCTTATTAGTAGGTACTGTACATTTATATTGGTTGTGGGACACATTTATACATAGTCATTATGGCAGGGGTTGCTGGTGGAGAAGTGGAACGATGTGGAGAGCTGGAGCGGTGTGGAAAGTGTGGAGCGGTGGAGGTGGAGGGTTGACCTTGAGCAGGGGGGGCGGCTAGGGGTTTATCGTCCTTGCTACTGCTCACAATTTCAGCCTTTTCTTTCAATTCATTTTGTTTGTCAGTTTTCTTCCTCATGGACGAATTTATAGTACAACAATTTGGCTTTGCTATAACTTCTTGATCATGTGGCTGAATTTTGGAGGTTGTATTTGGTGGTCAAAATACAACTTCAACTCCAGGGTCATCAAGATGGTGGGTAACCAAACACTCTCCAAGGTGCGCCTGGTTATTTCCCGCGAAATAACCGTTATTTACATGAATCCAAACGTTATTTTAGAAAGTGGGTAGGCCAAACTATTCTGACTTGCCGTTATTGCCGAAATTTTTATTTTAGAAGTTGTTATTGGCGGAGTGTTTGTTGGCTTAATTAGAACCCAAGGTGAGGCGAGGCACCCCTACTGGGCTTCACCGCCTCTCTCTCCCCCACCCCGCTCGTCCTCCTCATACAACACAGCCGCAAATGTGGATTAGGGGGTCGCAAATTTAGAGGAAATGACGGATTTCCCTTATAATTCTACGGGCTGGTTCGCACATGTGGAATCAACCTCACAAATGTGGAATATTATATTTTTTTCCAATTTTAACCCCCCCTCGCAAATGTGGAGGATCGCATATTTCAAACTCGCAAATTTGGAGGATGGACTGTATACTGTATACTGTATATATATACAGTGGAGCCCCCATCCTAGCTGCTAATCGGTTCCGCAGAAATAGAGCTAGGATTGAAACATCCAAGATCGGGGCACTGTTCTTATGGGGAAAATTCAATCGGTTCCGTGCTCATGCCAAAATTTGTGTCTTTTTCTATTTTTTGCCTATGAAAACATGTTTTATTGTACACAAATTAAATTTTATGCATTATACTGTATCATATAATACACCATAGAATAAGTTTTTAATAACTAGAAAAAAAAGGCCCAATATCTAAACAATTACTGCACTTTTTCCCAGTGTTAGGCTATTTAAACATGTTTTTTGTCTAGGCTACATCAAGTAGCCTAGGCCTAAATCTTATGCATTGTAAATAATAATGTAGACTTGGCTAAATGACAGTCCTAACCATAAATACTGTAGATTGGGGCATTGTTTCTATCATGCGAAATTTTTTAGGCCTAGCCTAGGCCTAGGTTCTAAATTCGTCCAGCCACCCCTCAAGTACCCATTTCGCCCCAAATACATCCAATAAATACATATTATGAGGAAAAGACGTATAAATACGTATTATGAGAAGATTACTTACCACACATATTTTATTATAAATCATTGTCATACTTAGCCTAGCCTAGGCTAACATCGTCTAGGCTAGGCAATTCAATCGCTTTCGTCCGACATGGACTGGTCTTTGCTGTGTTTTGAGCATGAAATTCCTTCATTGCTACCACCAGGCCAACCATCCCTATCACTAGATGTACTAGAGGTTATAATAAACGCGAGAGATAAGGGGTTCAGGCACAAAAAGGCTTGCAAACGGTTGTTTTGTCAACACAGATACTAGCTAAACTGCAAGCGTCTGCTTAGTGATGACGTCATACAAAGATGGCGGCATCTTGCGCATTTGACGATCGGATCTCGGATTCACTCGGATTTCGTCTCTAAATGGCAAGCTACTGGCAGATTCTTTCGTTATGTTAAAACAAAATTATTGTTTTTGTTTGTTTTCTAGTTTTATGTCGAGTTTTTAGTTATTTTTGCTATTTTTTCGGGTTTCGGCTGGGATTTTGATGCGAGGAATGAGGCTTTTGGTGCGAGAATTGAAATGGGGAATATTTGGTGTGTGGTGCGAGAATTGAATCAACGAAGACCGGTGTAGCGAGGATGGGGGCTCCACTGTATATATACAGTTGGTCCTTCGGTAACGCGGCTAGTGTGTTCTGGTTACCTCCCGTGTTAGCAAAATCCGCGTTACTGAACCCATATGTTTACATGTTAAAGGTACAGTAGGGTCTCGTAAGATGCGAGTTTATGGTCGATGGATGCGATCGCATCTTACGAATTCGCATCTTACGATACACGTAGCTTATGGGAAAAACGTCTTATGGTCGATCCGCCCCCAAAAATATGCCGTAAAGTCCCATTTACACCCTATAAATCCAATTTCTTCACGCAAAGTTCCAATTTTGTTGGTAATAATCCCTGAAAAAGGTAATTGGTGCATGATACCATACATTTCGGTCACATACAAACAGAAAATAATAAATTAATAAATGAAAATGAGACAAAATACACACTATCAATAAAAAATATAAAAAAATGCAATTTTTCCCTTACCTTAAATTCTAGTGGGATTATGTACAGGGGGAAGGGGTTATCCGAGGCTGTGTAGATTCACTCAAAGTCACTCTCGCTTGAAGAGAGTGGCTGAGCATCCAGCATTTGGTTAGCCAGGATCTCGAGTGCCTTAGAATTCCTCAGTGTATCCACTTGCTTAAGAAATCCAACAAAGTCACTCTGGGTGACTGGATGTGCAGAGGTGCCAGGTTGGGGTTCACCTGAAGTGCCAGGTTGGGGTTCATCTGAAGTGCCAGGTTGGGGTTCATCTGAAGTGCCAGGTTGGGGGTTCATCTGAAGTGCCAGGTTGGGGGTCATCTGAAGTGACAGGTTGGGGTTCATCGGAAGTGCCAGGTTGGGGTTCATCTGAAGTGCCAGGTTGGGGTTCATCTGAAGTGCCAGGTTGGGGTTCAGCAGGAGTGCCAGGTTGTGGGTGAGGCCTTAAGTAACGTGTAATGAGTGACTGGGCCCTCGCATTAACACGTTGTTGGTACAGTTCCTTATGGAATCTCATAAGAGACTCAAAGGTGTTACTCCAGTCAATCCTACGCAACTGTGTTTTTTCTACCTCCAGCACTTTTGTCTTTAGGGCCTCCCCCAAAGCCAGGATGGCACTCAAATCATTCATGCTGTAGTCCTCGTCCACCTGCATTGCCTCTTGGGGTGTGGCAGCTGCTTCAGCTCGAAGTTCAGCCTCTATATCAACAGTCTGGGCCACCTCCTCCGGTGTCTGCTCGTCCCCCTGCCTGTTGATATCTTGAATTTCTGGGTGGGAGTACCAAGCTGCGCAAATGCTGTGACGTCATACTACGCAGGTCTGAGCCAGCCAATGGCATGCGAACTCCCGCCTAAGACTCACATTTAAAAAAAAATCTCGCATCTTGAGGTTTCTCCTCGGATTTAGCCCACTTTGAGCCTCCGATTCGCAAATTATGGTCAGTCTCGCATCTTAAAATAATTTATTTTTATTACTTGGGGGTCCTCGCATCTTATGCGAATCACATCTTCTGATCTCGCATCTTACGAGACCCTACTGTACCTTGGTGTTCTGGGGATTTCCACAAAGTCCACTTTTTCTCCATAGAAGCCTATGCTATAATAATAAATTAAATTATAAAGGTTATTTTACATGTGCATTGGGTTGATTTGCCCATTGGAACTCTTACCTCTGAATAAATGAAGTGTTGCATCCCCCCCGTCCCATCCCCCCCGGATCCATCGCCGTCACTGCGATGAAGTTGATGGTCTGTTAGCTCTCGCCGCCAGCCATTCGTTGATAAGGCGTGGTCCCTCCCCAGCTTCAGCATCAGAGTCCTCGAAGCCACTGTAGTCGGCATCTGATACAACCGACAGTAAATCGTCTGGTGGCTGAGGGTCGGAGTCGGAGTCTGAGTCACTCGACGCCACTTGTTCCTGTTACTGTGCTCTTTGGCGAAATAAATCTGTTATTCGTGTCTGCTGGCGTGCATTTATCCTGTCGTGAAACATATCAAAGTACGGCTGGATGGCAGCAGTAAAGCTTGCTATTATCTGTGCTGAACGGTCATGTTTGGGATCAAAGATGTTCATGTGATGGCTGAGGCGTTGTGACAATTCTACAAAATCCCGTAGACCAGGAGTGTTCGGCTCTTCCTGGGGTTCGTCTTCTTCTCTGTGTTCTTCCTCTGCCTGCTCATCCTCTTCCAAATCCTGCAGTAGGTCCTCGGCATCAAGCTCCTGTGGTGGCTGAATCAAACCTTGAATATCTTCTGGCCCCACTTCATCCATCCCGGGCACACGTCTGGCAACCTCGACTGCTCTCTCCACCACTGCTTCAAGCCTGACTGGCTCATCAGGTAAATCCAGCTTGTGCCCAGGTAACCCCTCTAGAACATTCCTCCAGGCATGGTGGATTGTAGCTCTTGTGACATCAGCCCACGCTTCCACCATCGTATCCACTGCGTTCTTAATATGAAACCTTTTCCAAAAGGCATGAACTGTCATAGCTGCTCCGTCGGCGGGTTCCTGTTGCTGTTGTCGTTGTTGTGGAGGCGAGTTTGGTGCAGGCTCATTGAGTGGTGGGGGAGAGTCAGGGGCAGACAGTTCTTCGAGTGGTGGGAGAGAGTCAGGGACTGATTCATCGTCCGATATCTGTAGCAGTTCTTCTTGGGTGTCGGTGGCAGTGTCGAGCATCAGGAAAGTTTTAGTGGCGTACGCACCCTTAAAGCACGCTATCACCTCCTGGTCAAGGGGTTGTAGCAGGGACATAGTGTTGGGGGGCATGAACATCACTTTTACGTTTGGGTGCCGATCAACCAACAATCTGGAATGTCCTGGTGCATTGTCAAGCAATAACAGTGCTTTAAAAGCAATGGTTTGGCGGGTACAAAATATTTCCAAGTCCTTCACAAAATAATTATCAAACCATTCGAGGCTCAACGCTGACGACATCCAGGCCTTCTTGTTGCTCATCCAATGAACATTCAACTTGGCCATGTCCATATTGCGATAAGGCCTTGGGAGCTTTGCCTTATGGATGATTAGAGGCTTCATCTTGCAGGTGCTGGAACCATTGCAGGTCAACAATACGGTTACATGTTCTTTGGCCATTTTGTAGCTCCTTGCTGCCTTCTCCTTGCGAGAAATGTAAGACCTTTTAGGCATTTTCTTCCAGTTGACTCCTGACTCATCGCAGTTGAAAATCTGATCCAAGTTGTAACCATCGGCCACAATAACCTCACGTAAGAAAGCAGGGAATTCGTTGGCTGCAGCATGGTCGGCGCTTGCTGTCTCTCCTGTTATACGAACACTTTTAATTTTGTTTCGTTTATTGAAGGACACCAACCACCCAGCAGATGCCTTAAAGGGTTTGGGGTTCTGTACATTGTTCATTCGAGCCACTGCTGCTTAATATTTCTTCGCCTTTTCTCTGATCATCCGTCCGTCTGTCGGCACATGATTCTTCTGTTGCCTCCCCAAATAACGCACCATTAGCTTCTATGTCTTCTTTAGGATGACATTTCCCACTTTAACCGACGCCTGAGTACCCTCTGCGGGGTTTCCCTTCATAATGTTAGCAATCTTCTCCCTGTCTTTCCAAATAGTGCGAATTGTACTCTCGTTAACATTGTATCGTCTTGCCAATTCAGCTTGTCTCTTTCCCTTCTCTAACTCTTCACGATGTCATATTTCTGTGTGTACATAAAGATACGGCGCTTCTTGGGCGGCATGGCGGCTAGGTTAAGTCACAGAAAAAAAAGCACTTTGAGAACCACGGTCTGTGTTACAACACACGCGGTGGGGGAGGTCGGTACCTGAGGCGAACAATGGTGAAACTGGAGAAGGACGCTGGGGAGGGAATGACATACCCGGACGAGCCGCAAGTGACGTCACCGGACCAGGGAGGGAGACGGAACAGCCTCGCCCGGCCCAGGAGAGAGAAAACTGCCCAGCTGGACCCCGCGCCAGTGTAAGTATTGACCGTGCTAGCAAAATTTTGGATATTTGGGGTGTACCGCTTGCCACCAAAACCGCGTTTCCAAAACACGCGTTACCAGAGGACCAACTGTATACAGTATATATATATATACAGTATATATACAGTAAGATCTCATATCTAACGAATAATAGGTGCCAAAAAAATTGTGTTAGATCCAGATTCGTTAGATATAAATACAGTACATAAACTAATGGGAAAAATGGTAATTGGTGCCAAAATTTAGGCAGAGTCCCCATTTTTACCTATTTTTGCCCTTTCGAGTGCTATTTTGTGACATCAAACATATTCAAATAATGTAATATATTAATTATAAGAAGAAATAATAATAAACCAACCTGTGAGTGAATAATGAAGTGTGTAGGTTAGACGATGTCGAAGATATCCGAGCAGGGAGGCTAGGCTACTGGGATGGGCCGCGCACCTCCTCACCTCCACCACCGCCTCCCTCTCTCTCTCTTCCCTCTCTGCTCTTGCCTCCGCCGCCTTCTCTTGTAGTTTCGCGATCTTCTCTGTCTCCTGTCTTCTCCTTTCGAGTTCTATGAATCCAATAAAGTCGTTGGCGTCGATCACATTGGCTGCCTCTTCTTCAAGTTCCAACATCGGTACGGTGTCGTCTTCCTCCTCATCCATAGCAGCCTCTAACGCACGGCGTTTGTTGAAGAATCCTGTGATGAACGTCTGCCGTTTTTCATTAACTTATGACCGTATGAATCGCTCAGATGTTGGCCCAATTTATGAAGTAATGGCAGCACCTGGTTGACTAGCTCTGACTGATTCTGAAGTAGTGTACCCCGTAGAAACTCTTCCATATCGGCTAAGTCGGTAATCTTTCTTGATAGATACCCAGCTGAAAGTTTGTTAGGCTCTACGGAGTCTACGCATTCCTGTTTGTTTTCCTCCTCAAGATTTAGCTCAAGGTCTATATCATCGACCATTTCCTCTGCAGGCTCTGCTGATCCACCTTCTTCAGGGTGCAACATTTCAGAAACAAGATCTTCGGTCACCTCGGAAAAACCTGGTGCACGGATATTCCTGGCTGCCTGCACTGTTGCACGGAGGAGTTTTTCCTTGCGTTGCCTGTTTGCAGACTGTGGTATCTTGTCGGGTAGCAGGGGATGCCAGGCATGCCTTATTGTGTCAGTTGTAATCTGTTTCCATGCCACAACCATGTAATCAATGGCATTCTTGACATTGAATTGTTTCCAGAACTGTTTCACTGATATTATTGCACTGTTAGACGTCATTTCGGTTTCAGTTTCTTCATTATTTTCCGCTTCTGTTCCTCCTGTTTCCCCCAGCAGCATGTCCTCCTCATCAGAATCCTCTAGTATTTCTCTTACTTCATCTTGCGTGTCTGTGGCCTGACGCATCTCATCATATACCCGCTTCTAGTAGATCAACTTTACATTAGCAATTATTTCTTGATCAAGCGGCTGTATTTTAGATGTGGTGTTTGGGGGCAAGAAACACACCTGTACATGTGGGTGACGGCCAACCAGGTAACGTGCATGGCCAGGTGCATTATCCATGAACAGTAAAACCTTCCCGTCCAGGTTCAGTTCTCTGCATTTACGGAGGGCGTCTGGTACAAACTGCTCATCAAACCACTTAGCAGAGAGTACCATATTCATATATCCCTTGGTGTTAGAGGCCCAGTAGATGTCATCCAGATTGTTCATATCAGCCCCTTTATACGCCCGGGGCCGCTTGAATTTATATATCACTAGGGTCTTCATGCAGTGAGTACCTGTGGCATTGCAGGTCAATAACACACTCAGCCTATCCTTGGCCATCTTCACGCCAGGTGCCTGCTTTTCTTTTTTGCTGATGAATGTGGACTTCGGCAATCTTTTCCAATAGAGACCAGTTTCATCGCAATTGTAGACCTGGTCTAAGCAGTACCCTCCATCATCAATTTATGCCTGTGCAACAGCAGGAAACGAATTGGCTGCAAGTGTGTCTGCAGATGAAAGCTCCCCTTGGTAATGAGCGTGTTTTATCCCAAACCTTTTCTTAAACTTAGCAAACCATCCAACAGAAGCAACAAATGGAACTGGATCTTTTATGTTGTTCTTTTTAATAAGGGTATTGTAGAGAACAAGGGCTTGGTTTCTTGTTTGTGGACCATTGATGCTCCCCCCATCCTTGAACTTACGTTCTATCCACTTTTCAAGGTAGAACTCCATCTTGGCAACGAGGCGGGTAGACGAAGAATAGTTTGTTAGCACCCTTTGAGATGCATTAACATTGCCACTAAAACACGTCTTTGCAACAGATAGGCTGGCTTTAATTTCAGTGTTCTGTCTCTTAAAGTTACGCACTGTCCCCTCGGGAAACCCAGTTATTTTCACTATCTCACAGTTCTTGAGGCCTTTTTCAATTAGTTAAATCACTTTCGCTTTATCCTCTGCCGTATATTTATTAAGTTTTTTTCCAACACGCGTAACCCTCTGCACTGGTACTTTTGTCTTTCTTTCATGCATGTTTCCATTCTCACCACTCCCCTCTCCAGTACCTGAGGATTGGGTCGACATCACAAAAGGCGTAACACAACAAAAGCTTAAGGTTGGGGCGAGTAACACAACAAAAGATTGGGTTGGGTTGAGTAATGTAGGCCTAAGGCGCGGCGCGGACTGGACTGACGACAGTGACGGGAAGGGAGGAGGGAGGGAGGGACGCCACTTAGCTCAGTACTGTAGGCCTATTTGGCGGGAAATTTTAGGGATCGGCGGGAAATTTGTAAAATTGATACTGGGCACCCAGAATAATTGCCGTTAGATATCAATTTTGGTTCGTTATATTGAGATAGGGTAGAGCTCCAAAAGGGCCGTTAGATGCAAATTCGCTAGATCAAAATGCGTTAGATGCGAGAGTCCACTGTTATATATATATATACAGTATATATATGGCTAGGTTCATATCATATACCACATTTACACATACAGTACTGTCTAACCATGATAAGTCTTCCGACCATGTACTGTACTGTACTTAGTATGTCTATGCCTCATACCCGTGCCTTACAATAAAGTATGTGCTAATATCATCATAGGATGTACTGCCTTGATATATGTATTACTGTACTTCCATACTCATATTTTTCCTTTGCCCCTCAACTTTCCCTTCATAATTGCTGAGGGGCACAGGGCCTTGGGTGGGGCTTTGGTTTCCCGGGCGTTTCCGCACCTTCCTCAGCTCCCTGCCTTGGAGTGGCTTCGGTCACCCGGGCTTTGTTAGTGGTAAGCAGGGAGGATTTTGTGGGGGCGCTCGTTTATGGCCTTGGCCTTGCTCGAGACCTTGGGGCTGTTCGGCCAGACAGCCTGGGGAACAACAACAACAACAACAACAACATTATACCACCAACATCATTTATGACAAAACATAGAATACATTAAGCATCAATATGGACTGTTTTGTACCTGTCACTGACCTATTTGTGTGGATAGATGTGTTGACGTTCGGTAGATATCCTCGCCGCTGCACTTCCTCCCCCTGCCCCGTCCCGGCCCCAACCCCGTCCCGGCCCCAACCCCGATCCCGTTACTGTGATAAAGTTGATAAGCCTTGAGCTACAGCTAGCACATCGGCTCCTCCAGGTTCCCCGGCATGTTCATCGTCCTCATCGAAACCAGAGAACACAGAAATATTGTGCATCATATCATTATCATCATCAGACTGGTTGTCCCTGTCGGGGTCGCTCCCTCCGTCCCCCTCGCGCCGAACCCCTGCCCATCCAATCTAGTCTGATTACTTGATACCGTTTATAAGGTAAGTGCTGCTACCTTGGGGGTTCACACATGTACCAGGAGGGTCTAGATTAAATGGGCAACTATTATAAACTTTTTCTTTTCTACCTTCTACCATATTTTCATTTTCACTTCAAATAGTGGTCTCGGAGTGTGTACAACGTACCTAGTAGAGAATTGAGGTGCAACTCTAGAAGATATTGGATAATTGCGCAAGGGATTTCCGATAAATCGGCCTGCTCCTGGAGCGGACGAGATTATACAGTTGGCCCTCGGGTAACACTGGTAATTTGTCCTGCCATGACACCGTGTTACGCAAAACCGTGTTACGTAAAGCATAGGTTATATAGGAATTAAGCCATTTCGTTCTAGCAACTTGCCCAAAGTCCCCTTTTTGAGCATTCTCTGCCCTAAAACCTACCACAAATCACTCAAAATACCGACCAAGCAACACTCAACCATATTTCACATGCCATATGCATAAAATATGATAGCAAAAGGGCAACAAAAAGGTAGGTAAGGGTGGTCTAGAGGGGTGGGCTGGCACATAAAATACACTTGGACCACTCGGTTTTGTCTTCCTAAGCATGGGTGGGAAGGCAAACTAAGTCAGTGGCGTTCCCCAACTTCCCCGAGCCAAGGCAAACCGTGTTAGAGCAAGGAAAATACCGTGTTACAGGTGCTCATCACATTTGAGGTACCCGTGTTAGAGCAAAACCGCTTTATGAAAAACCGTGTTACCCGAGGGTCCACTGTACAGTGTATAAAGCACTAGATACTCTGAGGCTACTACCAAATAAGAGGTTTTCCTTATTTGGTTTGGTGGGAGGTCGTCAAACCTCCCAGTTCCTGCTCACCTTCACCTCTGTGCCATGTACATCTATGAATATGACTGTTAATAGATATACGGAAGCAACCGCACTCACTGAAATCCTGGAGACAACTGCCGGTCGTTCGCATGGACCAGCCGACCATACGTCCATCCAGCCGATGACGTCATCAGCCAGCCTACGACTCGGCGGCCTGCCATAGGCTCGAGGCGGACGAGCTTAGTGCAGGTCGAGCCAGTCAACCTGTGCCACTTTGGCGTGACTGTGCTAATATATTAACACACTCGCTATTTTCTTTTTTTTCTTTGCGGGTCCCCTTAAGTACATACAACTATGTACATTCGTAAGTTCGCCAATGTACATAATTACATTTCTTACATGTTGCTGCTTGCCGGCAACACCTAATCCCTACTGACTGCCTCCCGCAGCTGCTCCGTCGACGCGCCCTTCTTGGTAAGGCAGTCTGCCAGTTGTCTTGATGTTGCCACCCATGTTACCTCCTTTAATTCCCCTTTTTCCAACATATCTCTAAGCACTGATATATCAATTCGCAGACGCTTGTCGTCCACCAATTTATAGGAGTATAGGGCTTCCACTAGGCTGCGGTTGTCTACAAAACACTTGATAGGGATACTCCCACATCCGGAGATCTCCTGCAGAATACTCGCCACATACACAGCAGTACTAGCACCATCCAAAAGTGCCAGGGTCTCTGCAGCAAGAGTTGACTTTACCACCCGTCGAACTTTCCTTGATTGCCAGTAAACAGGGCCTCTCACATTATCAGTGTTGCACAGAAAGATGATAAAGCCTCCTTGAGACCCATGGTCCTGCAGGTTGGCGAACGATGCGTCAGCATAGCACTCAATGTGGCACTCTTCTAAAGGTCCAATCTTCGGAATAAATAATCGTACATTATCCGATTTCACACGCCCAATCACCACCTTATTTAGTCTTAATATGTCAGACACCGTAGCCTTTGGAAGTGAAACACTCAGTTCGCACACATCGAACACTATATCTGGGCGAGTGTGAGTAGCCATCCAATTCAGTTGCCCGATCAACGCACGATATTTAGTTCTCTCCTGGTCTGACAAATCACTAGTCTTCTCTAATGCTCGACGCTTGCTCAGCGTAACCGGAGTCAATGATGCTCCATACTGGAACTGGTCGATTGTGACACTGCCATCCTCTGTGGTAACTACGTTGAGCCCCACATACTTAAAGCACTTGGAATCTGAAGTCCCGACCTGGAAGGTCCTGCGCAACTGGTTTATGACTTGCTGCTCAAAATTCACAGTACCAGCCCACAAGAAGTCATCCACATATATTTTTTTTTTTTTTTTTTTCTATATTCCAACTTACTTCCTCTCGGGCATAGGCTGAGAGCCTTAACATTCACCGCTTTACAATGAACAGTGAAGCCCGTGAGGTCTTGTTCCAGTCTAGGGAGTGAGACATGTGAAGCACGTAGAGTACAACGAGCACCTGCCATCTTGCCTTCACATGAGGCACGGTGCTCACTCATGGCCCGAAACGACCCCATCTCTGAAGCCACCTCGTTCCCGTGCTTCACTGTCTCACTCCCTACACTCAGACTCTCACACTTACACACACACACAATGCCACCTGTTGAGCAGATAACTCACCAGGCATTGCACCCCTATAGCATATTTTGAATATGGGAATATTCATACAGTGCTATTTAATCAGGGAACAATGAGGGTATTTTATTGACGTTTCGGTGGGCTTTGTGGTAATGCACTGATACTAGGTACAGCACAAATTCCATCCCAATAATATCTTCCCATTGATACATCGGGATTTGAACCCGGGACCTTTGGATTACCAGGCCAGTGGCAAGACCACTCCACCACACCTCCCCTAAATATGCAGATGATACCTTCTGTTCCACCACTTCGCCTCCACGAAAATAATGCAGGGTCCAGGGACGAGATTTTGGCACCTAGACATATCAGCTGGTCCTTCACCCTCATGTACCATTGCCTGGCTGCATCGCATAAACCATACACCGTCTTCCGCAGACGCCACAATAAACCATTGTCGAACTCGGGAGGAGGTCGCAGGTACACTTCACGCTCTATATTGTTCCCTTGTAGGTACGCAGCTTGTATATCCATGGTGTGGCATAACCAACCATTAGCTGAGGTGAGGGATATCGCCAAACGGACAGCCTCCTTTGAGCAAGTGGGAGAATTCTTCTGTAGCTCTACAGTGTCCTCTTCAAAGCCCCTGGCCACCAAACGTGCTTTCACAATAGTCTTCCCATTCTTCAGCTTCTCTGTGACCACCCAACGTACAGATATGGCACGTTGACCCACATCATCCACCTCGTCATACACCTCATTGTTCCTCCAATTCTCAATTTCTCTTTCCTTAGCACACACCACGTCATCCGTATTAAAAAACACAAGCATTTCTGTCGCCTCGTCCACAGTTTCCCACGACGTAAGATCTTTGTCCAGATCCATCCAATTAATATTACCATCTTTGTCACTCTTAATGTTGTAGCAGTTGGGGTATTTACCAGTCATCTTCCCAGCTCGACTAACAATTTTGCCTGATATCCACTCACCACTCGCTTTATCAATACCCTTGATCCTTTGACCCACTTTAATTTTCACTACATTACGTTCAGACACACCAGAGGCGATAGCACCGGCATCCGTCTGACGTATGTCACTGGGGGGGACCTCCACAGCAACCTGACCCCCACCACCCACAACATCAACAATGTTACCAGGATGTTTGTCATCATCCGAGTCTAGGTCTGAATCTACAAAACTAGGCACCACATTACCACGTTCACTAGGTACGTCCAGAGTATGGGGAGAAGAATGGGGCACATCCACATCATTTGACATGGCAGCAGTATCAACACTGGTAGGTGCCATGGCAATTCGACATGTGTGTACCCTAACACACATTCCACCGTGCTTCACCAAAAACTGCTTCCCGTCTCTCCCTATTATTGTACCAGGTCCGCGCCACTTATTACTGTCAAGACGCTTGTAGTAAACATCATCTCCGTAGTGTAGGTCTCCAGGGTCGCTTTCCCGCACATTATGACGAAGTGCTCTAGTCAGCCTTTCACTAGATTCCGCTATGGTAAATGCTCGTCTTGCAGCGTGAAGGGCAGTCAGGTTATCCTTAACTATACCAGCAGGTATGGCCTCGCCGTCTAGCGCTGGCAGGTTATCATAAAAAGCTCCAGGAATCCCAGGGTTCTGGCCAAACACCAACTGGTTAGGCGAGAAACCTGAGAAGGTTGACAGTGCGTTCCTGGCAGCCACAGCCCAAGCCAGAGCAACATCCAGACTACAGCTAGGACAATCCGCCAAAATCTTGCTAACCATTCCACCCAACACAGCATTGAGCATCTCACAAGCACCATTACTCCAAGGGCTTTCAGCTGCCGTAGTCAGTATCTTAACGTTAAATGACTCACCCAGAGACCTCATGTCTGAATTATTAAATTCACAGCCATTATCTGACAATATTTTTCCTGGGGCACCAAATAACACAACCCAACTGAGAAATATCCCACGAATAATAGTGCCTGCATTCTTGTCATGAATAACCACAGATGTACAATATCTTGTATACAGGTCCACTATCACCAAGAAATACTTCTTGCCCCACGACTTAAGGTCCATAGCAATCACCTCATTAAATCTGTGAGCCATCGGGACACCTACCACTGGTCTCGGGCTCGGTTTCTTATACCTTCTACACACTGTACAATCATTTGTCACTTTATCGATCCTCCGTTCCAGGTTTGAGTCCCTGATATCGGCATCCCTTACAAGCTTCTTCAATTTCTCTGCTGTAGGGTGTCCAAACTGACGATGAAGTTTCAAAGCTTTCTTCTCCAGGTCCCCATCATTGGATAATGCCAGAGCCACAGTGATACCAACTGCCCCGTCTAGTCAAGCCGATAGCGGCAACAGATAGTGTTCTGATGATGAGGTTTTCAAATTTACGATTCTTTTCTTTCCATTCACTTTGATCTGATTTGTTTCACAATTTATTACCATTTTGGCTCTTTTCATAGAAGCCCTACTCAGTAACAACGGTAAATTACATCTCACCACATCAGTAGTAATAGTGGCACGCATATCCCCTATACAACAGGGAAACGTAACTTTCTTGTAGGAAGTCACGGAAATACCATTGCCAAAAGTGAAGCTGGAATTAGAGCATTCCTCCTTCACAAGTCTGCGCTCATGGTCAGTCAACCCCTGTATGTACTCGTCGAGCCAACGTGAACCACACACAGTGTTTGTACAACCCGTATCTAGGACAGCACACCCTTTTGATTCACTCACTAGTTTCAGTAATTTGTCTTCGCTCTCATTATCAGTCACATAGCCCACGAATAAGTTCACTGGTTCCTCATCGTACCCACCATGTCCCCCTCTGTTCTCGTAGGCATCAGGGCAATCACGTGCCCAGTGATATATTGATTCACAAATAGCACACTTGGTTATTTTACCAAGTGCCCCCACTGGGTTTTTCTTCCTCCTGTCCTGTCGTTGACGTCCTCTATTACCACGCACACGTTCATAGCCTTGCTGTCCACGCCAACCACGTCTACCGCGACTGTTTCCGCTCACATACAGGGCTTCCTCACTTTCACCAACATTGCCATCATATCCCACAAATAAAGGTTCCGATTTTACCTGTATGTGGGCGCCAAGTCCCATCGCACCACTTGAAAAGATACGGTTGAGCGTCGCCTTCATATTTGCGTACGATACCACTTGGGTTGCCGACATGACTAATTGCTTCTCCCTCTCCTCCAACACACAGGAGGCCAATAACATAAAGGCCAACACTGAATCATCAAGCTCAAATACTTGTTTGGTAACTCCGTGGTACGCATGTTCGAATTCTGACACAAATTCCTTTATCTCTGCTTTCTCCTTCCTCCGTAGGCTATAATAATAATAATAATAAGCATGTTACTTATTTCTCATAAGCGCCAATTTTTCCGAAGAATTCACTAGCGCTCGAAAAGAGAAAGAAAAAAGAACAAAAATCAATGCATCAAAAGAAGGCTCATATACAACACACATTTAACAATCACTAGCAGTGGCAAAATAGCCTAAACTCTATAGCCATCTGTCATGACACCTCTCTCAAGATCATAGCTTCTCTCAAAGAGAAAAGTCTTAAGTTGTCTCTTGAAGCATTCAACAGAACTCAGTTGTCTCATGGACAGCGGCAACCTGTTATACAACCTCGGAGCCATGTAGGAGAATGACCTCTCAAAGAAAGAAGACTGCTGGAAAGCCCTTGGTTCATCAAGACGAAAAGGGTCATTGTCATGACGCACAACTACACCATGGTGTGCCGGTGGGCGCCTGAGCAGCTCCGCAAGGTACCTAGGCTCACCAAATTTGAGAACCTTAAAAGTCACCAAACACAACTTAAATTCTATTCTTGCTCTTACTGGCAGCCAGTGCAGTTCTATGTGAAGAGATGTAGTAGGAGTTCTAGGTGGAACACCAAAAATTAGTCTTGCGGCCCTGTTAAGAACAGACTGAACTTTCTTCAAAATATAATTTGGAAGACCCACCAACAGGGCATTGCAATAATCAACACGAGAGAAGACCAATGAGTGAACCAACGTCAGGAGGCAACGTCTGGTTATAAACGGCTTCACCAAATAGAGATTTCTGATGTGCAAGTAACAACTTTTAACTATCTGGTTTACATGCTCTTTGAAATCTAATCGGGAGTTCACATATACACCCAGATTTCGAACAGAGTTGGCCGGTCGCAGCTGAGATCCACCCACATTGATGGAGAGGGCACCTACCATATCATCAGCTCTTCTATTTCCTCGGATGATGAGAATATCAGTTTTACCATCATTTAGTTTAAGTTTTCTCGCTCTCATCCACTTCTTGATATCAGACATCAACAATTCCATCTTACTCCGTATATCAACTATATTTGTGATTCTCACATAAATCTGGGTGTCATCTGCATAAAAGTGAAAGGTGACATTATGTGCACGAAGCAGAAGAGACAAACTGCTAATATAAATTATAAATAGGATAGGACCCAAAACTGATCCCTGCGGAACACCATACTGCAGGGGTGTCGAGTCCGAGACCACTTGATTTACCATCACACTCTGGGATCTACCTGACAAGTACGACCCAAGAAGCAAGAGAGCGGAGTCACGCACACCACAATCATAAAGATCACTCAATAACAACTCACGATCCACTGTGTCAAAAGCCGCAGAGAGATCAATCAAGACCAATAGTGAGGCCACACCATTGCAAATGTTCTCAACTAGATCATTATGTACTCTAATCAATGCTGTTTCAGTTGAATGATGCTGTCGGTAAGCAGACTGAAAAATTGGGATAGTTTCATTCTGCTGAAGTAGTGGTTGTAATTGGTCAAGTATTGCACGCTCTAATATCTTTGATATGAAGGACAGGTTGGAGACAGGACGATAGTTCAACATGTTCTCAACATCAAGTCCAGGTTTCTTTAGAGTAGGTCGGAGTAGTGCATGCTTTTCAGAATGTGGGAAGCTACCTTCAGAGAAGCACTTATTAATTATTTTGGAAATAAACTCAACTGTGTGATCATAGACTCTTGGTAGCTTGGAAACATTTATGGGATCCAACGGGCAAAATGTTTTATTGAGGTTTCTTATGTAGGACGAGATCATGTCCACCTCTACTGAGTGAAAGGATGAGAGGACATTATTAGGAATGTGTCGGGGTTGGAGTACAACTGAAAGTTCTTCACCAACAGAAGCATCATCCAATTCCTGTCTTATGCGAGTTATCTTGCCAGCAAAAAATGCCACAAAGTTGGCAGCCAACTCGGCATCAGGTACAGAAGGTCTTAAGCTGACTCTTGTTTTTCCAAGTAAACTGTTTACAATTGAAGCCAACCTCCTCTGGTCGTTACCACACGAGTCAACTTTCAGCTATATAAAGCCTCAAATGCTGCAAACTTCCTTCTACCTTCATCGACCAGGAATACGTCATCAAGCCTTTTCAATAACACTTCCACGCCATCGTCGGCCTCCAATGTGGTCTTATCTATATCAGAAGAGGCAATTCTAGCCCTCCCGGAAAGTGACAGATAGATCGCCAAAGCCCTCTTTTTCTTATCAATCGTTGTAAGTCGACACCAAACACCCACATCCTCCTTCCACATTTCGTATTCTTCATCACGCTCTAATTTCGGAGGCCATATCAGTGAGCACGCCATAATGCCCGAACTAGGCTCTGCTACCAATGTTAATAGATATACGGAAGCAACCGCACTCACTGAAATCCTGGAGACAACTGCCGGTCGTTCGCATGGACCAGCCGACCATACGTCCATCCAGCCGATGACGTCATCAGCCAGCCTACGACTCGGCGGCCTGCCATTGGCTCGAGGCGGACGAGCTTAGTGCAGGTCGAGCCAGTCAACCTGCGCCACTTTGGCGTGACTGTGCTAATATATTAACAATGACGATGCTCAAAAATATGTATTAACCAAAAACATTTCTCTCTCTGCACATACTTGTAGAAGAAAGTCACCATTCATATTCCTACCCTCCACATCCCATTTACCCACTATACCTTCTATCTCTTCCTTTCCAACTCTGCCATGGAGTACCACATGTATTCAATAGTTTCATTGATTTCATTAATTAGGTTTATTTGTAAGTTAATTGGTGGGTTGGTGATAATATGAATTCATGTCACCTGGTAAAATTACATTTGTATACTTTTGCCTTTCTCTTATACATTTATTGACTTTACTCCAAAGTTTTCTATTTTCTTCCACGCCTTTCCCAGTTTCCTGGTGGACAGGTTGACATGCTGTTTCAATATTCCAACACTCATATGGAAGCGAGACATGAACAGCCAGTGATGAGGACCTCTCCAACCTGAGAACTATGGAAATAAATGATTTCAGAATGGTATCTGGTCTGAACAGGCGAGATAGACAGAGTAATAAGAGTCTCAGATTGGAAGAGCAAGCCCGAGGCATTGGGCTAAATGTGGAGTGGTTGATTATATGAAGAAAATACTTTGCAGTGGTACGGCCATGTAAAATTAATGGATGAGGACAGAAGCCCAAGAAAGATATAGAAATAAATTGAGAGAGATGGCTGGTAGTGGAAGACCACCGATGGTTTGGAAGAATTAATTAAATATTTATCTGGAGGAAACGAGGCATTCGAGATGATGACAATTTCATGAATGGTTAGAAAACTTTGTTTTATATATATTACGAGTTTAAATCTGTTGTTGCTTCTTCATATTTTACAATTATTTGTCTTTATTATATTATTATATTATTGTTTAGTTTGCAAGTTTTACATTTTAATCTATTCATTGTCGATATATCAATTGCTTGCTTTTGCGATTTCCTTAGTTTATTTGTGGGTTAGTTATTGATAGGGGTCACTTGAGGCATGCTATGCTTACAGGTAGGCTACCTACCCGATAGCACTATCGTTAGTGAGTGCAATTTGTATTTTGTACTACAGTGGAGCCCCCATTTTCGCTACACCGGTCTTAGTTGATTCAATTCTCGCACCACACACCAAATATTCCCCATTTCAATTCTCGCGCCAAAAGCCTCAATTCTCGCATCAAAATCCCAGCCGAAACCCGAAAAAATAGCAAAAATAACGAAAAACTCGACATAAAACTAGAAAACAAACAAAAACAATAATTTTGTTTTAACATAACAGAAGAATCTGCCAGGCGCTTGCCGTTTAGAGATGAAATCCGAGTGAATCCGAGATCCGATCGTCAAATGCACAAGATGCCGCCATCTTTGTATGACGTCATCACTAAGCAGATGCTTGCAGTTTAGCTAGTATCTGTGTTGACAAAACAACCGTTTGCAAGCCTTTTTGTGCCTGAACCCCTTATCTCTCGCATTTATTATAACCTCTAGTACATCTAGTGATAGGGATGGTTGGCCTGGTGGTAGCAATGAAGGAATTTCATGCTCAAAACACAGAGCAAAGACCAGTCCATGTCGGACGAAAGCGATTGAAATGCCTAGTCTAGACGATGTTAGCCTAGGCTAGGCTAAATATGACAATGATTTATAATAAAATCTGTGTGGTAAGTAATCTTCTCATAATACGTATTTATACGTCTTTTCCTCATAATATGTATTTATTGGATGTATTTGGGGCGAAATGGGTACTTGAGGGGTGGCTGGACGAATTTAGAACTTAGGCTAGGCCTAAATAATTTCGCATGTTAGAAACAATGCCCCAATCTACAGTATTTATGGTTAGGACTGTCATTTAGCCATGTCTATATTATTATTTACAATGCATAAGATTTAGGCCTAGGCTACTTGATGTAGCCTAGCCCTACCTACCCGGGCTGCCTTAGGTAATGACAGCAAGAAAGAAGGGCCAATACCCGGTATGCCTTATCTAAGGCATGAGCTTAATAGCCTAATTAAGCTTGGTCCGAACGCCGTGCGTACGACGTATGTCAACAAACCCAAGCGTTCGTCACCGCACCTCCGAAAACAAGAAGGAGAAGACTCCTCAATGTTATTGTTATGACGTCATGACGAAATTAGTGTCTGAAAAGCCCCCATATTGGCAACATCTCTGCAATATTGGCTCCACTAAAATCGTCATCACAACTGAACCAGTTGACTTACAGAGCTCTACTCAATGCCAAAATACAGATTGAAAACCGTACTACGATTATAGATGAGTGGGAAAGTTCTAGCAGTGAAAATAAACATAAATACGGTAGCCTAGGCCTAGATGTTTTTCGGCCATATCGCCCGGGTAGGGGCGACCGTCATTGGCTGAGACAGCCCGGGTAGGAAGGGCTAGACAAAAAACATGTTTTCATAGCCTAACACTGGGAAAAAGTGCGGTAATTGTTTAGATATTGGGCCTTTTTTTTTCTAGTTATTAAAAACTTATTCTATGGTGTATTATATGATACAGTATAATGCATAAAATTTAATTTGTGTACAATAAAACATGTTTTCATAGGCAAAAAATAGAAAAAGACGCAAATTTTGGCATGAGCACGGAACCGATTGAATTTTCCCCATAAGAACAGTGCCCCAATCTTGGCTGATTCAATCCTAGCTCTATTTCTGCGGAACCGATTAGCAGCTAGGATGGGGGCTCCACTGTATTGTTAATGTCTTGTCAGGTAGCAAATTTGATTTTAATAGAATATTTTGACACTAATTGTAGTTTCTTTATTCATGCAGAGTTTAGTCAAATTTACCAGAACGTCCCAGACTTCCCAAACTGACTAATTCCTTGAACGTGACGATAGTGCGTTGTTATGTGTGCGATTATTTTGCTTGGGAAACAGATTAACTTGCTCATGTAGTAATGTACACCCTATGTGGTGGATTGTGTTCTTTTATTTCATAAATTTTATTTTAGTAAGCGTTGTTTCCACATAGCGATTTTGATTAGTTATTTTGCCCTTATATTGTCTTTGTCTAAGTTTTGGTTTGTTTAGTTTGCAAGTTTTACATTTTAATAGAACTATTGAAACAGGAGTGACTAAAGATATTTACTGTTGCAGTGCAAATATGGACAGTATGTACCAGCCGTGCCTCCACAACATGCTGTCCCTTTACCAGAGCACCATCAGTACCACCCACCACCAATACCACCCTGACACAGCTGCTGCCAAGTACCTCACTGACTCACAACTGGCCGCCATTGCTGCTAGGTCACCAGGCAAGTTATTTTCTTAGCTTCCTACCTTCCACTAAGTTTCGGGGCTAAACGTCTAATAAACGAGTTGCTAGAGAATGGTTAGCATGGAGAACCACTGTTATATACAATATTATAGGTTTGACTCCTGTAAGGAGATAAAGAAAACCTAATATTTAGTAGTGGCCCCGTAATCATTGACGAACATGCCTATTACATAAGGCATCCTCTTCAAACACTAATCCGCCGTAGTTTGAATCTACCGCGCAGAGCATTTAAAATCTGAGGAGCCTTCATCATGAGCGCACGCGACCTCACTCATGGCTTCAGTCATTATGAATTGGGTTCTCACTACGAAAAAACTTCGTAAAAAAGAAAAAGAAAAAGAAAATAAGAATAACTATCCAATAAGCTTTCCATCATATCGTGGATGTACTTGTGTGGATCTTTGACCAGACGCTGATTCAGGCGTCATTCTTCCTTCACTGACATATCAAGTAAACCAAAATCCTTAATACATCAACGAATGGGAAGGGGATGGTCGGGAGGGCCCCAGTCGTCAATGATTACGGGGCCACTACTAAATATTAGGTTTTCTTTATCTCCTTACAGGAGTCAAACCTATAATTTATTAGTGGCCCCTCCATCATTGACGAACATGCCTGATTTCTAAGACTGGAGGGGGACATTCGTAATCATATCATAACTCTAGCAAAGCAGATAATCAAACAACCACATAGTATTCTTACTTTGAAAAATATATTTAAATACGGCGCAGACCATATCAATACAAAAAAGGGGTTCAAGCAGGTGCGTGCTTCAAAGAAGCCTGCTTGACAAAAAAGGGTAACTCTGGAGATTCTGTGAACAGATCTGTAGTTACAAAGGCACCCCACTCAACGAGTGGTGACAAAAATAACAAGTTATAAGTTTACATGTGCACATAATAAACCCCATAATATTCGTGAAAATAATTTGCAAAAGATCTCCACTGTTTAATACTAAATTGCTTTCACAGCTAAAACTACTATAACAACCCTGTTGTTTTGTACTAACATTGTACTAGCACAATTTCTCGCCGAGAAATGTTCATATCACATTAACCATAAATAGTATCACAGCTCTTATACTCCGGCGGGGTCTAGGGTGTCCTATGTTACACTGACTGCAACCCCCCCCCCCCCCTTTTCCTTGAAAGTAAACAAAAGTGACTGAAGGGCCACCTAGACCCTCTGCCTTAAAGCTATACATGGTAAGGAAGGTTTGTCTAGAGCAACTGACAAGTATCTAGTCAAAATCGTATGATTAGACGCCCACAACTGTGTGGACGAAATATCTTCTACTGAAAAATTCTTCAGGAAACGTAAAGAGGCTGCCCATTTGCGTAAATCGTGGGCCCTACCCACAACGCCGGGATTACTCTCTGTAATGACTTCGACCAGAAGAGAAGCTAATCTCCGTTTCAGTAAGCGTTTACCCGTACTCGCTACCCATAAAGCACCTTGGGGGTTTAGAGGAGCTACTCTCAAATATTTGGTTAGAGCTTGCACTGGACATAGATTATGGTGCACCTTTCCCCTTTTTAACGCCGGCACCGTGAACTCAGAAAACACGTGTGCACTGTGCTCATTCTTGGCTACAAATCCCGGGGAAGGTGCAATGTGAATACATTCATTAAGTCTACCAAACCTAAGGCAATTAGGTGTGTTGCTCATCGCCGCCAGCTCAGACACTCTGTTCCCGGTGGCCAAAGCCAAGAGGAATACAGCCTTTTTTAGGAGTAATGCAAAATCTGCAGTATTTTGGTACAGACGAGAGTGAAGTAAAGACAATGCCTTGTCCAGAGACCAAGTAGGCATGAGCTGACGGGGAGGTGGGCGGAGTTTAAAACATGCCCTCATAAAACCTGTTTCCTCCGCTACCGGTATGGAGAGACCTGTAAGGTCTAAAAAGGGCACTCTAATCGCAGTTAAGTGATTTTTTAACGTTACCACAGATAAACGTTTCTGCTCAAACAGATAATTTAAATAATTGAAAACTAATGCTACTGAGGGCACAGTCTGTTCTGTTCTAATGATCCAAGAAGTAAAGGTTTGCCAATGTGATTGATACTGTCGTTTCGTAGACTGAGTATATTGATTTAATAATTTATTGGTCACATCTCTACCGTATGGTGTTAGCCACTTGGCCTCCTGAATGTCCATAATGCAAAAGTCAGCGAGGTCGCTAGGTTGCCAATCGTGTCTAAGTGGAAATACCCGACCGGGAGCGACACCGGGTGCGGGCACCACATCTTTAATTGCTGGTACCACAACTGCGCCGGCCACAGGGGCGCGACTAGCGAGACTAAGCCTCGATAATCTCGTAGTTTGTTCAATACGTGGCACATTAGTGACGCGTCTGGCGGCGGAAACAGATAGATGGAGCTCCATCTGTTCCAGTCTGTCACTAGGGCGTCTGGCCCCCCTGCCGGCGTTTTCGTCCGGCGGGTGAGGTATAGAGGGAGTTTGAGAGTCTCCTCGGACGCAAACAGATCCACTTGTGGATGGTAGAGCTCTGCAATCATTTGGTTGAAAATGGGTTGCTTGAGCTCCCATTCTACTGTCGTGCTCTGTCTCCGGGACAGAGCGTCTGCCCAGACGTTTGCTACGCCTGGGAGAAAAGGTGCGTGAAGATAAATGTCTAGTCTGTTGGCTAGAGTAAAAATCTCTTCCGACACGTTTAGCAACCCCCTTGACCTCGTTGACCCCTGTTTCTGAATACAGTGAACTGCGTTCAGATTGTCCATTCTGAAGGCCACCGACTTGCCCCTTAAAGCAGGGCCGTGAGCCTGAAGGAAATACAAGGGGACTAGTAATTCTTTGACATTGATGTGGGAGATTTCTAAGTGGGACCAAAGCCCCTGACCTTGGTGCCCCTGATTTGACTGAAATCCCCAACCTATTGTGCTTGACGCATCCGTGTCTACCCATACTGTTGGCGGAGGAGAGGTCCATGACATTATTGAGTGCAACGTTTCCCTCTTCGCCCAGACCGCTAGTAAGGTGTGGATTAATTTTGGGATGGGCCATAACTTTCCCGCCGGTAAGAGTGGGAAATATTTGTTGCCTTCCAATATTAAACGTTTTACTTTCAACCGGCCCAACCTTACAGTTAGTTGAATCCAGTTGAGAGAGCCGACCAGAGACTCCCAGACCCTCCGTGTCGTAGTCAGACTGTGAAGAAACATGAACAGTTTCCTGCGAAATCTGTTGCGATTGTCCACACTCTGACTCAGAGTGAGAGCAGCTGTGTCCCAGATCAGCCCTATCCACTGAATTACTCGTGAGGGAACAAGGTTTGACTTTACCAGATTTACCTTGAACCCTAGAGTTTTGACATGATTTAAAATTATGTTGACATGTTTGATGCATAATTGCTCTGTCTCTGCCACCACCAGCCAGTCGTCTAGGTACCACAAAACTCAGATTCCTTGCTTTAACAATGGCATCAGGGCTTGCCGGACTAATTTCGTGAATAATCGAGGTGCCAGGTTCAAACCGAATGGCATCCTTTGAAAAACAAAATTTTGGTGCCTGATCCGTAAGGCCAGAAACCTTTGAAACCTTTTGTTTACCGATACGTGCCAATAAGCGTCTGTCAGGTCTAGGGAACACATCCAACCTCCCGGCGGAAGTGTTAGCCTGATTTGGTGTACTGTTAACATTCGGAATGACTCGTTGTGAATGTGAAGGTTCAGATAAGACAGGTCTACGACCGGTCTCATCTGAACACTGTCCCTTTTGGGAACCAAAAATAGCTTGGACGTGAATACAGGGTAATTTTGGGGGACCGGGATGATGACATTCTTGGCAATCATTTCCTGGACCAGTGACTCCACCTCTAATGAAACAAAATTCGCCGTTGTCGGCTGACGTAAGCGAGGTCGCCGGAGCCACTGCCAAGTGATGCCTTTGCGTGCCACCATCCGTGCCCAAGTGTTTAACGGCCATGCTTGGTGACACGTTCGGAACGACCCAGTTAGCAGACAAGGGTTCGCCGGCTGTACTACCCTCGGATCCGCCGGCCTTAAGACTGGCACCGGGAGTGAGAGAGACTTTAGTTTTTGATGGTGGTGGAGTTGGTGGTGGTGGACGCTTCGCCGGCTGGCTGGCGTTGGCCGAAGACGGGCCCTGACCTGGCTTATTATGGCCGCGTCCTCTCTGACCTGAAAACCTACTCTGTCTATGCCTGTACTGACCTTGAGGGGAGGAGGAGGACTTACGTGGAAGAAAGGGCTTAGATCCCCCTGGCTGAGCCTTAGCGACTGGCCTGGGTTTGGGGAAGTTAAAGGCAGGTTTCTTAGAAGGGGTGGGACTGTGTTTAAAGGCCTGAGCCATATTAAACACAGTTCGCCACACGTAAGGGGACATTAAAGAGGGAGTGAGCACTGGTGACATGACCACCTGATTCGCAATGCGATCAGGCAGTTTTCGGACTAAGGACATTCTGAGGTCTTGTCTCGCTCGTACCGCCTCAAGCAAGGCGGTGCGGATGTCACCCAAAGATTGGATTGACGACTGAAGAAGCAGTCGCCGGGACAATTCAACCGATCGTCTGGCATCCGTGTCTGCGATTGCCTGAGTGGACCGGAGCAAAGACTTTGCTACCTGTTGAGACACTATGTATTGAGAGAACAGGCGAAAAGCTTTCCCCCTTAGCCTAAATTCTCGTTCTAGGTGAGTTGGGGTAGGGGTAGTGAAAGGGTCTTTTAGCTCACAAAGATTAATTTTAGGGGCAGCTAAGAAAGCAAACAAAGCTTAAGGGACTCCGCCGGCAGAACACACTGGCATGGAGAACCAAGAATGAGTATCTTGAGGGATCTGGTGGGAAATTTTGGAAGTAAATGTGGTCGCAAAGTTTTGAGCCTCTGCCTCCCATTCCACCCAAGGTCCTGGACCCAACTGCCCCACCTTCAAGACTAGATTAGCAGCTGTGTCTGTGACGGTTTGCAAATCGAGTTCTGGAGTGAGAGCTGACAGAGTCTTAATGTCATTAAATCCATCATGCTTAGACCAGTCTGAAAACAATTTTGAAGCTGAGGCAGAGGGTAAAGCCGGCTTAGCAGCATAAACAAAATAATCCTGGTGATAATAACTAGGTATAGCCTTTATGTTGACATCTAGTACATTTCCCAAAGTATCCAAGGCCCTTAATTTCCTAGATTTATTGCCCTGGATGACCCACTCACGCGGTACTGGGAGTTCCCCTGACAAGGTAGGTTGGGCGATCTCTGGTTTAGTGGGGGTCAAAAGGACCCATGACTCGTCTGGTCCGTAAAGCAAGGGCATAGCTACCTTTCTGAGAGGCGCTCTGTCTAGAGGGGGCGGATTGACATCCGTTATAACCCTTACATTCGAAGTGGTCAATGCCGCCGTAGCAGGCCTAGTAACCACTGATGGTGACAGAGGGGGAGGGTGAGGGATCTGAGTCAAAGCAATAGAAGTCATCAGAGGCCGTACCGTAGAGCTTGTCGTGGGAGCTCCCAAGTCCACTGTGGGAGTTTCCTGCGGTTGGCTAAAAAATTTAGATAAAGCATTACTAAGTAGCCCATCAATTTCCTGTGCAGTGACAAATTGACTTGATGATGTACTCACTAGTGAATCATTAAGATCTTGCGCGGCGTCTAAGCCTGAACCTGACTCTTGCCCTTCCATATCCGATATAATTGAAACCTCGTCTTTATCACCCTGTTCCTCCTGAGAAGATCCCGCCGAAGCTGGGGTACCACCTTGTTGCCAAGATAAGTCAGGAATAGAGGATGGGATCGCCGCGTCCCTGTGGACGTCCGCCACTGTGTGAATAGTTTGAGCCGGAAGTGGGTGGTCGGGTTCTGGCCGAGAATATCGCCAAACACCTAGGCCTTGGCCTACACTCCCTTGGGAGTCCGAAACACTCTCAACCACTGAGCCCCCTGAACTCTCCAATTCCAGGGTTAAAATGTTAATGGGTAAATCATCTTTAGGTACAGGCACTATACTGGACCCCTGAGACCGAACACAAACTCTGTCTGGGGTAGAGGTACGATGAGAAGCACTAGAAACTGGCGAATGTCGGGAGGCCTTTCTATCATGGGAATCCTTCTTTGAAGATTTATGGCTGCGGTGTGACCGTGAACTATTCTTCGATTTAGAGGATTTATCGCCGTGACCACTGGTGGAACTTTCTGTCTTACTCTTCTTACTCGATGGTGAAGAGGCAAGACTAGGTGGCTGGTGTCTGAGAGGTGACCTAGACCGAGATCTCTCCCGAGACGAGGAGGCTGCCGCCGGGGGTGTAGGCTCTCGTTGACGTTTCGCCGTAGCAGTAGGAGAAGACACAGAACCCTGACCCGTCTCCGCCGGCTTACGACTAGTTATTCAAGAGGGACGTTTAGGGGGAGGGTGCTCAAAAAGAAGCCTATCCCAAAGAGGGACGTTGTCACATCGAAGTGACTTATGAGCCACAATCGTAGTATACGCTGACATCTGTTGCCTAACCTCTCGTAAGGCGACCGCTGCGGTCTTATCATTATCGCGGAGGACTTTGACACTTAATTGGGAGCAAAAGGAACAGTTGCACATCACCCACAGACCCCTTGAACGGTCTAGACATTTAACACACTTGATGCAAAGAGTGTGCGCAAAAATAGGGATACCGGCACAGGTAGGGGTAATGCATAAAGCAAAAACTGGGGCAAAGGTAGCCATGACAGAGACTGGTGGGAAAACTACTGCAGGGTCTGTATTGGTCCGCCGGGGCCCAGCTCTGGAAAAAAAGAAAATTTCCAGGAATTAATGCTCATAAGGTTAACCCAACATGTTCGCACACACACGTGTTAATAACCCGCCGGGTAACGAGACGTAATGTCACAACGATCACAGCTCGCTACGCGGCGGGATTCTATAAAGATTTCCGAATATCTAAACATGTCCTAAGAAAGTTAAGAATACCCTCTGACGTAATATAAAGGACCAGTATGGCGTTTATAACATAGTCTTTCTGGTGGTGACTGTTTCAAGATTCAATTTTGGAAAACAACCCCCCACAAAGATGCCGGCACCAGAATTATTTAGCAGAATAACACAGGGCAGGCTGATACGAGATCTGATTTCTAACGAATTGTCACAAAGGATCGCCGTAGGATCTACTGTAAGAAACTGTAAGTAAGTTTGAAGGCGGCGATACATTAACGTATCTCTCAATTAACCGGTTAACTATATGGAATTGTAAATTCCTTATTTCCTCCTTCCAGCAGCACCCGCCGGGTGTGAAAAATTTGTGAAAAAGATGTTAACCCCAATTGAGCCTTCGATCGCCGTAAGTCTGAAGGCGGCGATACATAAAGTATCACTAAAATGGATCGGTTAACTAAACTGAATGACCAAGACGTTCATCCCACCCTACCAAGGTGCACCCGCCGGGTGAGATGTAAACAACGTTAACCCCATAAGTTCCTGTCCCCACTTCTTTGTAAAAGATCGCCGGGGGGGAAAGCCCTCAACAACAGCTAGGTTTTTCCTTTGGTTTGTAAAACCGGGTAGAAAAACTTCATAACATATGTCCGCATGAACAATGTTAGATGGGTACAGCCAGTCCGCCGGGGATCATAGGGAGCCTGAAACAGGCACCAACACAGAGACGCAGTCCTGGAGAGCCACAGACACCTCCACGCCGGGGACATAAGCCTGTGTTGAAACCACGCGTGGCCCAACACGGCTCTTGGCCGGGTTTTTCATGGTGTAACCGAGAAAAACCCGCCGGAAAGTAACCCACCCCGTTCAGAAACCATCTGAACGCACAACGGACCCGAGAGCAAGCCAAGCACGACTAGCCTAGGGCCCACACAATAATCCGTGGAATTAGCCAATACACAACTAATCCAGGAAACAAACATAGTCCGTGGAATTAGCCAATACACAACTAAACCAGGATACACATGACACAGTAGGACATATTTATAAAATAAACAATAACACTTGTACATGTGGCAAAGCTACGAGCAGCTGGCTAGGCCTAAGCAGACGGCATAAGAAATGTTGAAATATAAACAAAAAACACTGGAAATATAACAACAGGAACCACCGCCAACACACCACTGTAGTAAATACTTCCGACAAAGGGAAGACTGACTCGGGACCCAGAAAAAACTTCACTAAGTGAAGAAAAATAAGCTGGGAACGTCAGAAGCAACGCTTACCTCATCAGAAAGATAAAAGGCAGCATAAAATAACGCGTAATGAAAGCCGCCTGCATCACAAGCTAACTCAACTGTGAAAAGATCACATGTCCACAACAGGACCACGAGGGTACATCCGAAATAGATGCCCCAAACACATGACCCAAAATACACTGCACTGCGGGCAACCAGCCCAGGACACTCCTGCTACACATATCCTAACCTTACTCGATACATCCCGGAGTAAACAAATGAGAAAAAACTCACTAGGGACGCAGCAAATGCGGAACCAGCGGAGCGTGGGGAGACACGTCCGGGCAGGCTGAGCGCAGAGCAGAGAAGGAAGAATGACGCCTGAATCAGCGTCTGGTCAAAGATCCACACAAGTACATCCACGATATGATGGAAAGCTTATTGGATAGTTATTCTTATTTTCTTTTTCTTTTTATTTTTTACAAAGTTTTTTCGTAGTGAGAACCCAATTCATAATGACTGAAGCCATGAGTGAGGTAGCGTGCACTCATGATGAAGGCTCCTCAGATTTTAAATGCTCTGCGCGGTACATTCAAACTACGGCGGATTAGTGTTTGAAGAGGATGCCTTATGTAATAGGCATGTTCGTCAATGATGGAGGGGCCACTAATAAATATATAATTATATACCAGTCAGTTTGGCAAGTGTTGTGTGTAAACTAATGGAAACGGTAATTAGAGAAGGAATAATGGAGCATATGAAATCAAACCAACTTTTCAGTGGGAGACAGTTCGGATTCTTGCCGGGGAGGTCGACGGTACTACAGCTAATTAAGGTGGTAGATGATTGGATGCAAATTCTGGAGGATGGTGATGTTATAGGCGTGGTATATTGCGATTTTATGAAGGCCTTCGATAAGGTCCCACATAAAAGGTTAATAGAGAATGTTAGAAGCTATAATATAGGGGAGAAATGTGTGAAATGGATAGAAGCCTTCCTGAAAGATCGGAGACAGAGGGTACTGGTGAATGGAATAGGCTCGGGGTGGAGGAAAATTACAGGTGGGGTACCTCAGGGATCTGTGTTGGGACCACTACTGTTCGTTATATTTATCAACGACTTACCTGTAGTTATAACTAATGGAAGTGAGATATACCTGTATGCGGATGACACTAAGCTGTATAGAAGAGTGAGGAGTAAGGAAGATGTGGGTTTGATTCAAGGAGATGTGTGGAGGGCATGAAGGGATGGTCTGAACATTGGTTAATGCCTTTTCATCCAAAAAAATGCAAGTACATGCGGATTGGGACAAGCAAGATAGACAAGGTTGGATATAGTATGTATGAAGCGATGGAGGAAGTGAATGCAGAAAAGGATATAGGAGTAGTGATAGACAATAAGTTAAACTTCTCAGAACATTTAGCGGAAAAGATAAACAAAGCCAATAGAATTGTAGGGCTGATAAGGAGGACAGTTGTGTCACTTGACGAAGAAATATTCAGGAATCTCTATACAGCGCTGGTTAGGCCGCACCTGGAATATGCGAACCAGGTGTGGGCTCCATATATGGTAAAGGATATAGAAGACATGGAGAAAGTGCAGAGGAGAGCTAGCAAGCTAGTACCAACGTTGAAGAACGCGGGCAATGAGCAGAGGTTGAGGACACTGGGGCTTCAGACACTGGCATATAGGAGAAAGAGAGGGGATATGATAGAGACTTTTAAGATAGTGTCAGGAAAGTATGATGAGGATGTGTGTGAAGGTATCTTCTTGATGCGGGAGGGAACAAGAACGAGAGGACACTCTAAGAAAATTTACAAAGAAAGAAATAGGCTTGAGAAGGCAAAGAACTCATTTTGTGATAGAGTGGTAAATGAGTGGAACGCACTGCCCCAGTATGTAGTCGATTCCGAATCAATAAGGAAGTTTGAAAGTAATCTTGATAAAGCATGGGGAAGACAAGATTTGAAGTTTGATTATAAAGCAAAAATACAGAATAGTAAAAATGTTGCGTCTTCTACCGCCGCCGCCAACACCGTGAACGACCGCAGCAGTGCAAGTACTGGCACTGAGCTGGATACACAGGCATAGTTTGCCTTTTTCCAGAGGATCTACTGTAAGAAACTGTAAGAAACTGTATATACCGTAAACTGGAATGAATTTGGACATTTGAAAGAAAGATAACATAGCAGAAAAATTAGCACTTACTAAATTGTTAAGTAATAACAGTACACTGTATTGTACAGTACTGTATATATATCAACGTTATTCTCGTTTGTAATGTGTTAGATTGTAATCAAGTGAAGTTGAAAATGTTCTTGATATATACAGTATACTGTATACAGATCAATAATGAACGGTGCACATTTAAAGAATATCACAAAGTTGACAATTTTAATTTCAACGTAATAAGCTTTCCATTCCCTAGTATGTATCTATTTATGTACAGTATTTACTCAGGCTCATTCCCCACTTTTCCTTTTTTTTTCTTTCTGGGGGTGGCCGACTTAAGATAGAGCCCAAATAGGGATAAAAAAACAAAAACAATGAACACACTAAAACAAAGTACAAATTCACCCAGGAGAAGACCCAAAGACCAGGGTCACCAAGGTCCCTCCAGCACTCCCCCCGGCCCCCGACCACCCGGAAAGGTTCTGGTCTCAGCAGGCAGACATGCAGCGAAGTCGAAACCACAAGCCCGCCTACCACACTTCCAGGCGCACCCTTCATATATACCGGCTCCCCGGGCCAGGCGCCTGATGGACTATTATCTAGTCCAACTTGCGCCCGACCCCTCTCCCAAATGACCACATGTTCACTCGTCTATTCACAAGCATTCTCCATTCATTCCTGTTTATTACCACTTCCCTTGCCTGATCTATAGTCATTCCTCTATCATCCAAAGCTTGTCTTACACAGTCTCTCTATCTCAAGGAGTCTTCCTGCCCCTCTATCTCCCCTTGTATCTGACTCACATATTCTCTTTGTAAGCCTTTCATCTTCCATTCGTTCAACATGACCATACCAGCTCAGCACCCTACTGTCCACTCTGGCTGACAAATGTTCCTGCTACCCCACTCTCCTACGTATCTCTTCATTCCTCAATCTGTCTCTACGAATAACTCCACATATACTCTTCAAGCAGCTCATCTCCATCACATCAGCTTTTTTCTCTCCTTTGCCTTCAGAGCCCATGTCTCAGCCCCATACATCACTGTTGGCACAACAATTCCCTGATACATTGCACTTTTAACTTTCATTCCGAGATTTCTCACCTTCCACATACTTCCCATTGCTCCAAAAACTTTCCTTCCTTCACATGCTCTCTGTTTTACCTCCATTTCCATACCTCCATTCCTGCTTATCGTTCCTCCTAGATATTTATAACTTACTTGTTCCAATATTGTCCCATCCAGCCTCACGTCTAGATTCACCCTACGATCATCCCTATTACACACCATTACTTTACTTTTATTGACGTTCACCTTCAGTTTCCTCCTCCCACAAACCACACCAAACTCTTTAACTACCCGCTGCAGTTTCTCCTCAGAATTCGCCACCAACGCTGTGTCATCAGCAAACAGCAACTGATTGAACTCCCAATCTCTACCATTCTTTCCTACTAAACCCAATCCTCTTCCCATAGTTCTCATTTTCACCTCCGTCACCATATCATCCATAAATATATTAAATAGCCACGGTGACATTACTATAGGTTTGACTCCTGCAAGGAGATAAAGAAAACCTAATATTTAGTAGTGGCCCCGTAATCATTGACGATTATGCCTATTACATAAGGCTACCTCTTCAAACGCCCATAAGCGCAGTTTGAAACTACCGCCGCAGAGCTCAGAGGAAGCTTCATCATAAGCACACGCTAAATCACTCATGGTTCGTCTTTATGATTGGGTTCTCACTACGAAAAAACTTCGTAACAAATAAAAAATAAAAATAAAATAAGAATAACTATTCATAAGCTTTCCATATTCCGTGGATGTACTTTTGTGGATTCTTGGACCAGACGCTGGCTAGCGCATCTATCCACCTTCACTGACATATCAAGTATACCAAAATCCTTAATACATCAACGAATGGGAAGGGGATGGTTGGGAGGGCCCCAGTCGTCAATGATTACGGGGCCACTACTAAATATTAGGTTTTCTTTATCTCCTTGCAGGAGTCAAACCTATAATTTATTAGTGGCCCCTCCATCATTGCCGATTATGCCTGATATCTAAGACTGGAGGGGGACATTCGTAATCATATCATAACCATTGCAAATAGAATAGGCAGATAATTAAACAACCACATAGTATTCTTACTTTGTAAAACTGTATATTTATGTATAAACTTTATACAACATATAAAAAGGGGTACAAGCAGGGGCGTGCTTAAAGAGGCCTGCTTGAGGAAAAAGGTAACTATGAGAATCTGTTCACAGATCTGAAAGTTAAAGGCACCCCACTTAAAGTAAGTGGTGAAAAATAAAACTTTATGTTTACATGTGCACATATAAACCCCATTATTCTAATGTGTATATTCCTTAAAATTAGACACAAAAATAGAATAAATTCTTGTACTATCACAGATGTACTTACTAAAAATGCTACTCGTAGTTGCAACTACCGAGAACTCTTAAAATTAAATTGCTTCAACAGTGTAACCCACTGAAAGAAACCATTGTTGTACTACTGTACCTCAACAACATTTCCCGTAGGCATTACTACAGAGAAATTTTAATCACAACACTTATACATTGTATCACAGCTCGTATACTCTGTACATATCCTCCGGCGGGGTCTAGGGTGTCTTATGTTTCACTGACTGCACCCCCCCCCCCCCCCCCTGCCTCTTTCTTAACCTAAAGGTGAGGTGGATGTGAGACAGCAGTGTTGTGAGTGTTTGTGTATTGAGGTGGGATGTGTGAGGGGATCAATTCTGGTTGCCTCTATATATAGAGGCCCAAATGGTAGCAGGGGAGAGGATGATGACCTGCTGAAAGCAATGGAGGAGATGGATGGTGGAGAGAACGAATATAGAATTTTGATTGGAGATTTCAATTTGCCAAGGATCAACTGGGCAAATTGTACTACTCCAGCGGGACGGGGTGGCCTGGAAGATGGGTTTGTGGAGAGAGTGAGAGATTGTTTTTTAGCGCAACATATTGTAGAGATGACAGGATATGGAGATGGGACGCAGGGGGGTGTACTTGATTTGATTTTTGGCAATGGGGAGGATATAGTGGAACATGTTGGTGTGGATGGCCCTATGGGTCGTAGTGGCCGTGCCTGTATGAGCTTTGGTTGTAGCATTGAATCAGAGAGGGATAATAGAAGCAATAGAAAAATATACATGTGTGATAGAGCAGATTATGAGCTGCTGAGATGGTGTTTGGACATTGACTGGGGGGAATACTTGAACGGTGAAGACACTGAAGGAATGTGGAGGAAAATTAGAGTCAAACTGGAGAGTGCTGTATCCAAAAGTGTACCAGTGGGGGAATATAAGGATGGAACAAAATTGAGGAAAGGAACTAACCCAGAATTGCCAGTGAAAAGAAAGCTTTGGATATTGATTAGAAGAAAGAAACGATTGTGGGAAAGATTAAAATTGTTGAAGAAGAACAGGGGGTCTAGTATAGAGGCTAAGGAAGTGGATCTGGAACGCGGACAAATAAACAATAAAATAAGGTGGGAGACAAGGAGGGGGGGGTGAAGGAGAGGGAGAGAGAGATGGCTAGAAGTGTGAAGGATAATCCAAAAATGTTCTGGAAGTGCATTCAGGAAAAGTTAACAAGAAGAGTAGGGATCCCAGAGCTGGTAGGGGGGTTGAATGATGGGAGTAGAGTGGAGACTGATAAGGAGAAAGCAGAGGTGCTGGGGAAATGCTTTGGGGGGGTACTAACAGTGGAGTCAGAGGATGCAGTGCCTACTGTTCCCATCAAGCGGGCACCGGCACTAGAACTAGTGGAGTTTTCCCATGCTAGAATAGGAAGGGCTATAGAAAAAATGAACAGAAGTAAGTCACCGGGACCGGATGGGATACACCCAAGAATCATAAGGGAAGGAGGGGAGATGTTAGTAGAGCCATTGAAAATGTTATTTGAGGTATCGTTTAATACAGGACAAATCCCGATGGACTGGAGAGAGGCGAACATAACAGCTATATTTAAGAAGGGAAAGAGAAATGACCCAGGGAATTGTATATCGACGAAGTGAAGACATGCTTAGGTGCAGACGATGCCAATATGCTACCCCAACCAGCATTTATCGATTTACATTAATTATCGTATAACATATTGACCACAGACCAACAACTATGCAACCAACACCATCTACAAGCTTAACAAGTATCCCCAATTCAATTCAAGTTAGTTACATTACGAAATTCACGGCAAAGCAATAACAACACATCTTAGGCCATGTAATCATAGGATTTACACGGTAAAAATTTAGCCTAACTTGTTTCAATGTTCCTGTTTTTGTTATATTTATCTGTTTATTGAACTTGTTTATGTTATTGTATCGGATAAAAATCAATATTGACAGTATAGTATTCGACAACCGATCAGCTGTTTACTGTTTACTTAAGGGTCACCGCACACCGAGTAACGTTGGTTGGTTGCCGCAGCAATGATTTCGTACATACATTATAGGCCTATACCGGTATTTGAATAATTTGATATTATATATTTACTATTATTTATTTTATTGAAGCGTTATGTAAGGAAGTATTACAAACAATTCACTTGTCTCCCGGGCAATTGCCGGGCAGACTTACGTTGAAAATCACTAGCCCGGCTACATGTCCAGGCCAGTCCGGGCTGCCGGGCTATACCTAATTTTCCAGCCTGTTCTAACTTCTAACCCTTCTTCTTATACTGTCAATCTTTTCTCTCCTTTGGGCTCCTCCGACCATAAACTTATCTCTGTCAACTGCCCTATCTCTCCAGTACGGCCACCCGATCCTCCTAGCCGGCGGCGCTTGTGGCACTTTGGCGCTGCCGACTGGGAGGCTCTCCGGCAGTACTTCTTTGATTTCCCATGGAATGATTTCTGCTTCCGTGGCCGGGGACCCTCGGAGAGTGCTGAATGCATTACCGAGGTAATCCTATCGGGCATGGAAGCATACATTCCATTCTCTTTCTCTCAGACTAATGCTAAAAAATCTTGGTTTACTCACGCCTGTTCTACTGCTGTCCGCAATAAGGAGGAAGCATTCAAACGGTACCGACGCCTTAAAACTCAAGACTCATTCTTCCTATGTTTCTGCCCGGAATCAAGCCAAATCTGTTCTTCGACTTGCCAAACACTCTTTCATCAATAATAAATGCACTGAACTATCCAACTCTAGCTCTTCCCAAGCTTTCTGGCATCTAGCCAAAAACCTCTCCAACAATTTCTCTTCCTCGTCTTTCCCTCCCCTTTCCCATTCTGATGGCACAACCATCACTTCCTCTTCTGACAAAGCTAAATTCTTCGCTCAAACTTTTGCTAGAAACTCCACCTTGGATGATTCCGGTGCTATTCCTCCCTCTCCACCCTCCTCTCTCTTACTTATGCCTAATATCCTAATCTCTTCTAAAGATGTACTTTCTACCCTCTCTGGGCTTAATACTAATAAGGCGTACGGTCCGGACGGTGTTCCTCCTGTTGTTCTCAAAAACCGTGCTTCCGTGCTGACTCCCTGCCTAGGCAAACTCTTTTGTCTCTGTCTATCCTCTAACGTCTTCCCTTCATGCTGGAAGTTTGCTCACATTCAACCTGTCCCAAAGAAGGGTGACCGCTCTCAACCCTCCAACTATCGTCCAATTGCTCTCATCTCTTGTCTTTCTAAAGTTTTTGAAACTATTCTTGCTTCCAAATTTCTTAAGCATTTCTCTTCTCATAATCTGCTCTCAGATCGCCAGTATGGCTTCCTTAACCCGGGAGCTGCAGGGAGACTCTTAAGAGTTCCCCCGGCGGACTGCGGGAGACTCTTAAGAGCAGAGCTTTTGAACGCGTACCAAAACCGCGCGTTTATAGCCAGGCGGCTGAAAATTGGTGTGGGTATAGTACTACATGTCAACTCTCGACACCACCCCGCCAAACGCTCGCCCCGCACTCGTGCAAGCACCACCGCGCCAGTAACCAAGCACTAGTCATGGAGCCCACACGTCCCTCACGCTCGCTCCCTGATGACACAAGCAGCCCTCCTTCTGGTGGTGTTAGCCGCCGTGGAAGGCAGAGGGTGGCTGCTACAGACCCTAGCTACCAGTACGACACGCCCTACAGCTCTGAGGATGAAAGACCAGCACCCAAAGCACGGAAAACACGTGCAAGCACGGCAAATGTACAGAGGTCATTGGTGTTTCGGGACACTGCCACCACGACCCAGGCCACTGCAACAACCACTACCACCACCACTGCCACCACTGCCACCGGTACCAGCGACGCAGGAGGCCGCCCTAGGGCTGCAGAACCTGCGGGGGCAGGAAAAATTAAAGGCACGGGCGTAGGGAAGAGAACCCGTACGCCAGCCACAGTGACCCTACCACCACCACCACCACCAGCCGCCCCTGGCCCGGCTGCCCCTGCTGCCCCTGCCGCCCCTGCTGCCCCTGCCGCCCCTGCTGCCCCTGCTGCCCCTGCTGCCCCTGCCCAAGGAAAAGGGAAGGGGAAGGGGAAAGGGAGAGGGAAAGCGACTGCTGGCCCTGCTGGCCCTGGTGTCCCTGCCGGCCCTTCTGCCCCTGCTGCCCCTGCCGCCCCTGCCGCCCCTGCCCAAGGAACAGAGAGAAGGGCGACAGGCACCACCATCATCTTACCTGCCTCCAGGGCCACAAGACCACGCACCACTGGTGCCCCTGTCGCCGCCCCTGCCGCCGCCCCTGCCACCGCCTCTGCTGTCCCTGTCCATAAGACTCCCGCACGTGCTAAAGTGACCCGGAAAACTCTGACACCATCAAAGTATGCCGCCCTGCTGTTTGATGGTGATTCGCAGGGCATTGGCAGCCCGGGTTTCGACGACGAAGCCCTAGCACGGGACCAAGGGTGGGGGGATTTGGGAGTGGACAGTGGGAGTGAGTCCGACGTCGGTGACGAGAATGAGGAAGGGCATCGTCTGTCAAGTGAAGAGGAGGGTGATGATGATGCAGTGCTGTATCGCGACCATGGAAGCGATATTTCAGACGATGAAGCAGACGCAGACGACATTCCGATCCCTGGGCTGCCTTCGTTCGATTGGTCTGACGGGGTCAATTTTGTACCTGACGTGCCCCAGTTCAATCCTGGGACGTCAGGAACAACTGACGACTGGCCCTGTGACGATCAAGCGAACGAAAGTGACTTCTTCCTCGCTTTTTTCGATATGGAGGTAATGACGTACATCGTTGCCCAAACAAACGCCTACTACAGGTGGGTGTTTGGCAGATTGGACGTCCTTTCTCCAAAAGCGAGAATACGAGGCTGGGTGGATACGACTGTGGAAGAATTTATGACGTTCTTTGCCTTGTTGTTCCTCATGCCTCTGATCAAGAAGCATGTGTTGCAACACTATTGGAAGCACGACCCTCTCATCGCCACCCCAACTTTCAATAAGTTCATGACTCGTGACAGATTTTTGTTGCTGCTAAGATTTATGCACTTTGCAGACAACGAAAATCCTAACAGGATTGACAGGATATGGAAAGTTCGGGATGTGTTCACCATGTTGTTGGAGAGGTATAGGAAATACTTTTACCCCTTCCTCAATTTGGTGATTGATGAGTCGCTCGTGCTCTTCAAAGGACGTCTTGTTTTCAAGCAGTATATCCCCTTGAAAAGGCATAGGTTCGGAATCAAGCTCTTCGTTTTGTGTGACTGCGAAACTGGAATAGTGCTTGACATGATCGTGTACACAGGCACTGACATTGACATACCGAAAGCCGCTGCCAATGACCCCATGGGCATGTCAGGTGCCATCGTCAGGAAAATGTTGGCACCTTACCTGGGCAAAGGCCACATCATCTACACTGACAACTGGTATACTTCTCCTGCTCTCTGCCAGTTTCTTCATGACAACCAAACGGGGTCATGTGGGACTGTCAGAAAGACAAGAAAGTTTATGCCAAAGTTCACAGGTAATGTCATTCCTCTCACAGATGCCTCCTCCAGTGACACACCTTCAGAAGACGACCTGGCCCAGGAACACCGCGAGAGGCATGTGCGAAGAAGGCGACGAAAGGGGCAGAAATTCAAGCAGCTCGAGAAGTGTGGGAAAGTGATAGCCCTGAAGTGGAAGGATAAGCGAGACGTCCACCTGCTTTCCACCGTCCACACAGGTGCCCAGATGGATTCTGGCAAAATCCACTACCGAACCAGGAAGACCATCTACAAGCCCGACATGGTAGTGGACTACACTAAGAACATGCGCCTGGTGGACAAGTCTGACTGTCAGCTGTCAGGCGTTGAGTGTCTGAGGAAGACTGTGAAGTGGTATCACAAGCTCTTCCTCCACCTAGTTGATATCACGATGCTCAACGCCTACAACTTGTGGTTGGTGAAGAAGGATATGTCCCCAAACCAGAAGCTGAAATTCCGGGAGTTCGTGTACAACGTCTCATACCAACTCCTGGAGAAGTATGGCACCACGACTCACAGACGTACGGCATGGCGTGGGGATCACGTTCCTGACCGCATCCAGGTGGGTGTCGAAAGACACTACCCAATCAACACCGAGATGCTTGGCACTCGTCGCAGGCAGGCACAGTGCACCGTCTGCAGTTCCAGTGTCAGGAAACCCCATGTCACCAAAAGAGTCACCTCAATGTGCGCCGAGTGCAAAGTTCCACTCTGCCTGGGTGACTGCTTCAGGGACTACCACACCTTCAAGAATTATTGAGTGTCGCCCCCTGTCCTGGACTCGCCCCGTGCCCTGCCCTGGACTCGCCCCCTGCCCTGCCCTGCCCTGCCCTGGACTCGCGCCCTACCTTACCTGACCTGACCTAATTGATCACGCTACCTCATAATGTAACATATATATTATATAATGTATAAGTTCCAAAGATGTCCCTGTGATATAGCTTTTACATTATATAATTGTATGTTTCATTATTTAGTTTATAAGTTTCAAAGATTTATGTGTAATATGCCTTCTTTTTTTAGTATATCAATATATATGTTTGTTATTAGCCTAAGTAATGTGTATATAATTATTTTCTTACTTCAAATGAATTGTACAAAAATAAATATGTTTCAATAAATCCTGTCAAACCTACTAAGATAATAAAAAAAAATAAAAAATAAAAATAAATAAACAAGGTCATGTCATTGTATTCTTACAATATGATATATTCTATGAATATTTCATATTGTTTGAATACAATGGCATCTATCTATCTATCTATTGCCTGACGCCGTGATCCCCGAAGGGGTGGCCACGAACGAACCGCCCCCATGCACCTCTGTCCCCAGTCAGTCGACGCCTGACATGATCATGACAATGGCATGATCTTGTAAAAAAAAAAATTTATCAATTTTTTTTTAGACAGTATAAAACCTTCCCCATAACCCCCTCCTGGATTCGATCCCACTACCCTACCACACTTTGAGTTTTCCAGTCCGTGACCTTACCAACCATGCCACAGGAGCTCATACCAAATATCACTCAAAACTTCGTGTCTACAATCGAAATGACAATATACAAAACAAAAATTATTATCCCAGCAATTTACGTTTGTAAATTGATGGGATTATCAATTATATCATCCCAAGGTTTATAAAAGTTTGTCTCTGTCAAGAATTAGTAATTATATAACTTTATTCTGTCAAAAATTGCCCAAACACTCAGCAAAATTGCCCCTCTCAGTGTGACTCCACTCATTTTCACACGGTCAAGCGGTCACGAGGTGACCCTTGCCGCTCCTTGATGCTCCAGCTACAGCAGGTCTGTCTGGGAACAAAATTGGTATAAATACAATAATGGATAAATTACTCTTCACAAATACATTTGTATTGTATAATATTGTAAATAAAAATGAATAATAACTGTGTGGGTGTCGAAAATTGCTCAACCAGCTTTCTTATGTCTCGCCTACGCGCGTATATTGGATTATACATAGTCATGACTGTCATACAAATAATTGCAGTAGGTCTCGAATATACATTTATATTGCATATTACTTGGAAATAAATAAGTATAAGTTTCTCTGGTGGCAATCTACCCTTTCGCAAGTGTAAGGAGACACCAGTCTCTATTTAGCCCTCTATCACAAAAGGCAATCTGCCTGTGTTTACTGACCACCCTCGTTGGTGGTCTATAATATAGTACTTTATTTACAGTCAATGGCCTACATGTTTCTGTGGTACTTCACATGTGTCTAAAATGCAATGTCTGCTTGCATAAAAATGCAATTCTGAAGTCCATTTATACGTACGACATACGCATGTCTCAGTTTCTCTCTCTCTCTCTCCATTCCTGATTCATGTTATTGTAGACCTCTTGGTGGCAACGAACACCAGACATCTGGTAGACATAAGGTTCAAAATACCAAGACATCCATACGCCTCGGGCGCCTCCACAATTATCACAAAGCTGGCTATCTATCTAGAGATCTGCCTGCCTTCCATCTCTCCACGACTCACTCACTCACTCACTCCCTCCCTGCATGCCTCCCTCCCACCCACCCACCCCCACCCACCCACCCTTTCAGGCTTCCGTCTGCTAGAAACACATTCACAATTTGCGTAAATATCGCATCAATTGGTCTATATGCGGTATATTCCTTGTTATATGGGACGCCTACATACGTACACGTATTTATTATAGCATGACAGTGCTCTAAATACAAGATTTGCGTGATATTTATGGCGTAACACACCCTCTCCCCCTTTCATTCCCAGCACAACTCACTCACACCTTGGTTCACGCATAGAAACACATTGGTAATGTGCGTAAATATCGCATGAATTTGTCTATATGCGGTATATATTTTGATATATGGCACGTATACATACGTACAAGTCTGTATTATAGCATGACAGTGCTCTACGTACAAGATATAAGTGATATGTATGGCGTAAACCACACTCTCAGCTCATAAATTGCCGCCAAACCTCCAACACATCTTCATTCCCGCCTAAAAATTCTCTTATAATTCCCTTATATATTGCAATTTTTGGTCACTATGAGGCATATTCATTGTTATATGGGTAGCCTACACACGTATACATACTACATAGCCTAAAAGGGCTCAAAAAAGGAGATATACGTGATAATACGCGGTAACCCACCCCCTCCTCCCTCTCCTTCTATCCCCTGGGCGCGTGAAAATTCGGCAGGGAAATCTGGCCGCTCGATGACAATCTAGCCGCGCGGTGCCATTCGCTCCACATTTTTCAACTACGGACCGTTCCCCCACCCCCCCCAGACATTTTTTGGGGGGTCAAATATATATGGGCCGATGCACGCAAACATTCCCTACACGATGATGTACTTTTTATCGAAATTGGCAATAGGTCCCAAAATCATCATAAGTGCGCACAGTCTTACCCTGTAGAAAACCCCCTGTGCGCCGCGGAGAGGTTAAGGGTCGCTCTACTGGTGATCTTCTTTCATATCTTACTAACTCTTGGTCATCCTCCTTCCGGGACTTCGGTGAGACTTTTTCTATTGCACTAGACATATCAAAAGCCTTCGATAGAGTCTGGCACAAATCTTTAATTTCTAAACTACCCTCCTTCGGTTTCTATCCCTCCATCTGTGCCTTTGTCTCTAATTTCCTTTCCGGCCGTTCCATAGCCGCGGTTGTGGACGGCCATTGTTCACTTCCTCACCCTATAAACTCCGGTGTTCCTCAGGGCTCTGTCCTATCTCCTATTCTTTTTCTATTTTTTATAAATGATCTCCTCACGGCAATTCACATCCATTCATACGCAGACGACTCAACCTTACACTACTCCATTAGTTTTTCAGAACGCCCCAGCCAGCAATCCCTCAACGACAAACGTAATGAAGCCATAGAACTCTTAAATTATGATCTAAATACTATCTCCAATTGGGGCAGAGAAAACCTTGTTACCTTTAATGCTTCCAAAATCCAATTTCTCCATCTATCTACCCGTAAGGAACTCCCAGCAGACTATCCCTTATTCTTCAACAATACAAAAATCAATCCTTCATCTTCTCTCAATATTCTTGGTGTCTCCTTTTCTTCTGCTCTCAGTTGGAAGGACCATATTACCAGTCTTGCTAAGGCAGCCTCCCAGAAGCTGGGTGTGCTCAACCGCCTTACGGGGTTCTTTTCCCATGCACAGCTTCTTGCTCTGTACAGGGGCATAGTGCGTCCTTGTATTGAGTATTGTTCACATGTGTGGGGAGGTTCCTCTCACACCGCTCTCCTAGACAAAGTTGAAAGGAAGGCCTTTCGTATCATTAACTCCCGTCCACTCACCAACTCTCTGCAATCTCTCTCTCTCCGCCGCAATGTTGCATCTCTCTCGCTATTCTATCGCTACTATAATAATCAGTGTTCCTCAGAGCTTTCCCAGTGTATACCACCTTTACGTAGGGCACGTGGTACCCGTCTTGCAACTCAATCCCACCGCTACTCTGTGCAACTCTCCAACCCAAGAGTGAAACGTTACTCTCAAACTTTCTTCTACTCAACAGCTGAGCTCTGGAACTCTCTCCCAGAATCAGTCTTTCCCTCTTCCTATGACTTAAATTGCTTCAAAGTCAGTGTGTCCAGGCATTTTGGCTCGAACGTCCCTTGATTTTGGCCCTGTCACTCTTTCAACTATGGGGGAGGCACTCGCTATAGGCAGTTCTGCCTTTTGCCTCCCTCAATCACATAGGAAAAAATAAATAAAAATAAAAAATAAATAAATAAATAAATATCAAAGTCAACCATATTTGTTTACATCCACTCGCATTCACTATCGCTTGAATTATTCTTATCACTCGAAATATCCTCACTTGATTTTAATCTCAAATTATTTTAATACTGCATTATAATACAGGACAACACAAAATATCCTTATACAGTAAACCCTCGCTATCTCGGACTAATTGGGGGGAGATCCAGTCCGAGATGACCGAAAATCCGAGATGTCCGAAGTCCGACTTATGTCCGACTTAAGAGAGGGAAAATTCCGAATTAGAAGAGGAAAGTCCGCGTCACCAGAGAAATTGATTTTTTTTTTTTTTTTTTTTTTTTTTATTATTTAATGCATCTATCTCCCTTATACATATATATATAACTATGTCTTATTTGGTCTTTTTTTAATATATGAATCAATTCTAATACGATGGAATTGAAAACAATATTACCCTTCTAACACACAAATAATAAAATGAAAAAGAGAGTAAATAAAAATGTCTCCTTTGTCTTTCAGAAACATAAGTCCGTCTCGTATATGTTAGTATTTTATCGCTCGCTCGCCCCTAGCCACTCTCTCTATCTATTTATCTCTCTAATGCATCTAACTAACTCCCTTATACATTAACATAACTATGTCTTATTTGGACTTTTTGTAATCTATAAATAATTTCTAATGCGATGGAATTGAAAACAATATTATCCTTCTAGCACACAAATAATAACATGAAAAAGAGTCAATAAAAATGTCTCCTTTGTCTTTTCAGAACCAATTAAGTCCGTCTCAATAGTTCGTGTTTATCGCTCACTTCCCCTTCTGCAACTCTCTTTCTATCTATCTTGTCTTTTCAGAACCAATTAAGTCCGTCTCATAATAGTTCGTGTTTAGTTTATCGCTCACTCCCCCTCTGTAACTCTCTCTTTCTATCTATCTATCTCTCTAATGCATTTATGTAACTCCCTTATACATTAACATAACTATGTCTTATTTGGACTTTTTGTAATCTTTGAATCATTTCTAATGCAATGGAATTGAAAACAATATTATCCTTCTAGCACACAAATAATAACATGAAAAAGAGTCAATATAAAAGTCTCCTTTGTCTTTTCAGAACCAATTAAGTCCGTCTCATAATAGTTCGTGTTTATCGCTCACTCCCCCTCTGTAACTCTCTTTCTATCTATCTATCTCTCTAATGCATCTATGTAACTCCCTTATACATTAACATAACTATGTCTTATTTGGACTTCTTGTAATCTTTGAATCATTTCTAATGCAATGAAATTGAAAAATATAATATCGGACATTTTCCGAATACTTATATAAAGCCCGACAACGTCAGAGACTGTCGGAACGATGACGGAAATGTCCGAACTACCGAAGTGCATGTCCGAGAGGCCGTAGCCAGTCCGACTAGTACGGGTTTCCGACTTCTAGAGGTCCGAGATGGCGAGGGTTTACTGTACTCAAGTTTAGGTGAGTTTATTTGACGAGCGCTGTAAACAGCTTGCTAGATCAGCTGATTTTCGGGAGCGTGGGTGCAGAGGTGTTGTCTCGTCGGTGGTTCGTGTGTGTGTGTGTACTTACACTAGTTGTACTTACACTAGTTGTATTTGCGGGAGTGAGCATGCTCGTTAATTCCCGCCTCCTAAGATATGTTTGTCATACCGTGCTTTGAAACTATGCACTGATGGTGCAGACACTACTTCGGCTGGCAATTTGTTCCACCCACTAATCGAGTTGGTAGGAAATCATTTACTTTTCAGATCAGATTTACTATTAGGCACTTTCAGTTTGTAGCTGTGACCTCTTGTTCTCTCACCTCCATCCCTCTCTATGAAGTTTTCTTGGTCGATTTTGTCAATACCTCTAACACATTTGTATATCTGAATTTGCTGTCCTCGTTTCCTTCTCTGTTCCAGTGTAGGTAGATTCAATCTCTCGAGCCTCTCTTGGTACTCCAAATTTTTCAAACCTGGGATCATCCTCGTAGCTGCTCTCTGTACCCTCTCAATTTTGTGGATATGTTTCTTCATGTGAGGGGACCACACTACAGATGCATATTCCATCCTGGGTCTTATTATTGCCGTTATTATTTGTTTCATGGTGTTTTCATTAAGATAATTGAAAGACATCCTGATATTTGCCAATAGTGCTAGTGATTCTCTCACTATCTTATTTACGTGGCTTTCTGGAGACATGTTATCCTTAAATTCTATCCCCAAGTCTTTTTCTTTTTCTGCTTTGGGAATCACTTCGTTTCCTAGTTTATAATCTTTTCTAGGTCTGTACTTGCTTTTACCCATTTCTAGAGTCTTACATTTCCCTTCATTGAACTCCATATTCCATTTGATGCTCCATTCATGGATCTTTTGCAAATATGCTTGGAGTTCAAGGCAATCCTCCTGGGTTCTGATAGTTTTAAGCAGCTTAGCATCGTCTGCAAACATGCTCATGTAGCTTGTTAGTCCCTCAGGTAAGTCATTTACAAATATTAGAAACATGATTGGGGCTAGGACAGATCCTTGTGGTACTCCACTCGTAATTTGAGTCCAGTTTGACGATTTCCCCCTTAGTGTTGTTCTCATCTGTCTTCCGCTAAGGTAGCTCTCCATCCATTTCAGCAGTTTGTCTCCTACTTTTCCCTCATGTTTTAATTTCCACAGCAATCTCTTGTGTGGAACTTTGTCAAATGCCTTTTTAAAGTCTAGGTAGGCACAGTCTACCCATCCTTCCCTCTGGTCCACTGTGTCTATTACTCTAGAGTAAAAACTCAACAAGTTGCTTACACATGATCTGCCTCTGAATCCAAATTGTCGGTCAGTAATTAATCTTTTGGATTCCAGGTAGTTCACCCATTTGTCTCTTATTAATCTTTCCAGAATCTTCATGAGGATGCTCAATAGTGATACAGGTCTATAGTTCAGTGGTTTATCTCTGCTTCCTCCCTTAAATATAGGAATAATGTTTGCTCTTTTCCAATCTGTAGGTACTATCCCTGTGTCCAATGATTTGGTCATTATATCATATAATGGTATACTCAGTTCCTTGGCATTTTCTTTAATAATCCAGCCTGATACTCCGTCCGGTCCGGCGGCTTTGTTTGGATCCACCTTACTCATTATGTCTATGAGCTCTGCTCTGTTAAATGTGACTTCCGGCATTTCCTCTGTACCTATCTCATTGGTTTCTGGTGCAATGAATTCTCCTTCTTTTGTAAATACTGATGCAAAATTTCGATATAGTTCTTCCGCAATTTCTGTATCCTCTTCTATGATTCTGTTTCCACTTTTAATCTTTACGATTGTGGCTTTTATCTTCCTTTTGCCGTTTACAAACTTGAAAAACATTTTTGGATTCTTTTCATAGTTCTCCACTATCCCTTTCTCATGGTTTGCCTCGGACCTCCTCCTCATTTCTGTGTATTTATTTCTCTCCCCTTTATACTTTTGCCTGTTATCTTCCGAATCCCAGTTTCTCATCTTTTTCCAGGCTTTGCTTTTTGCTTCCTGTGCTTGCCTACATTCGCGGTTAAACCATTCTTTGCGATTTCCTTTTTTTCTGTTATTAATGTACTTTGGGACAAAAGTTTTTATACCAGTATCATAGATCTCCATGAATGCCTTGAGTTTTTTGTCTACCTCACTTTCAGATAACACCTGATCCCAATTTTGTGACTTGAAAAAATTCTGTAGTCCTGCGAAATCGGTTCTTGAATACATCCAGTGATTTTCCTTGTGCTTTTCCCTTTCCTTGGGTAGTTTATGCTTCAATAGTAGGTCTATGTCGAGAACTGCATGGTCGCTTTTTCCTAGTGGGCATAGGTACTGAATACTTTGAACCTCCTCCTCCCTTCTTGTGAAGAGAAGGTCCAATCTAGCTGGTTGATCACTTCCCCTTACTCTTGTTGACTCTTTTACATGTTGGTATATAGAATTTTCCATGGCCATACTTAAAAATTCATAGCCCCAACTTTCCTCTCCTGTTCCGGGTTCAAGTTCTTCCCAATTCACTTCCTTGCAGTTAAAGTCCCCACACATGACTATTTCATCCTTTGAAGCTAAGATATTTTCTAGCACACTAATTGTTTCCTTACGCATTAGGCTATGCTCCTCCTTACTCCATGTCTTTGTCTTGGGAGGTACATACGCTACTATCACCACTATTTTTTCGTTTCCACCAATTTCTAGTGCTAAAACTTCTGCTGTTGAAGTTTCTAGTTTTATCTCAGACACAATCAAATCTTTCCTAGTAAGGATGCACACTCCACCTCCATGTCAAAATTTTCTGTCCCTCCTCCAAATCCTGTATTCAGACCATCCTAGCAGATTTATATCAAGTTCCTCTCTTAGTTTTGTCTCAGTGAGACATACTATTTCTAGTTTCTTAGTATTGAGTAAGTCTGTTAGTTCTAATTTCTTAGAGATTAGCCCATCGACATTGCTATATAGAATCCTTATACTTTCTAGTCCCCCATTACCTGCTCCAAGTGCCTTATCTGCGGCGGTCTGTTCCCTACCCTCTTTTTCTTTTAGTTTCTCTTTACCGGAAGTTTCATAATCTTCTCCTTTCTTACTCCGTAAAAAATACTTATTCTTTTCTTGTTCTGTCCTCTTGCTATTTTCCTCTTTGGCGGTTTTCCTTAGATCAGCCTCCTTCTTTCTCTCTTCTTCTGGTATGTCCCACCTGATGTAGATTTTGTCCCTTCCCTCTAACCCTTTTAGCCTAGCTGCTACTGCCATGATTTCATCACATGTCCTTCTTGAGTGTGCGTGTGTGAGTGTGTGTGTACTGGCGTAGGGATGCGGCGACCCCACCGCCCGCCACTTTGGTGGCGCAATCAGCCTCTGGAGCAGTGGACCACTGGTTCCTATCTTCAGAAAATTCCTGTGCTTGGTTTGCTTCCAGCCAGGGCCCCACTGGGGTAAATAAAATAGCAAAACAGTGTTGGAACTGCCATCCTCTGGTGATGGGCTGGTCTATCAGAGTGAGACCTGAGCGATCTCTGCCATACCCATAGCTTACTCTGACTGTTCCTTTTACTTATATATTTTCTAGATCTCGAGTGACGGCGTCTCTTCCGTGGATTGACCTCCCAATCTACCAAGATTGGAAGCTAAAGCGTCACATTATTCCTTTGCCCCTCAACTTTCTCTTCATAATTGCTGAGGGGCACAGGGCCCTGGGTGGGGCTTTGGTTTCCCGGGCGTTTACGCACCCTCTCAGCCCCCCGCCATGGAGTGGTTTCGGTCACCCAGGCTTTATTGTGGTCGGCAGGGAGGGTTCTGTGGGGTCGCTCGTTTATGGCCTTGGCCTTACTCGGGGCCTTGGGGCTGTTCGGCCAGGCAGCTTGGGGAACAACAACAACAACAACTGCCATCCGGGTGAGGGACTGCTCTGGGTCTGCTCCTTCAGTGTTCATGGTTATAATCCACTTAGTGGAAATGGCACTGTGTGGAGTGGGTCAGTCGGGGCATGTCTGGCAGCCTGGAGGCAGTTTCTGCTATGACCATCCCTTTTGGGGCGCTTCCTCTAGAAGCGGGGCGTCATATTTGATGATGAATGATGATGTACTCACCTAATTGTAGTATACAGGATTTGAGCCTAAGCTCGTGTTGTCCTGTCACTCTCTCTACATTTATCCAATTTTGCTTTAAAAGTTTGGATATTTCTTGCTCCCACCACCTCCCCATCCAACTTATTCCAACAATCAATGCTTCTATACGGGAAGCTGAACTTTCTTACATCAGACTTACATACAACTTTCCTCAACTTACATTCATGACCCCTGGTTCTTCTCTCGTCCCTCACCACAAAATCTCCCTTGTCGATCTTCTCAAAACCTTTCACACACTTAAACATCATGATCATGTCACCTCTCTCTCTCCTCTCCCTCAGCATTGGCAGCTTTAGCCTCTCCAATCTCTCCTCATGTGGCAGGTCTCTAAGGCTAGCTATCATCTTAGTGGCAACTCTCTGAACTCTTTCCAGTTTTTTATTATGTTTTATAAGGTGTGGAGACCACACCACTGCTGCATACTCCAGTCTTGGTCGTATTATTGTCCCTATTATTTTTGCTAACATCTCTTCATCTAAATAATTCAGAGCTATTCTCATGTTAGTCAACACTGCATAGGTTTCACCAGTTATTTTATTTATATGCTGTTCAGGTGACAAGCTGTCTGCCATAACTACCCCTAGGTCTTTTGCTTTCACAGCTTTACTAATTATTTCATCTCCTATTTTATATCCCCAAGAAGGTCTATATTTACTTTTTCCCATCTCAAGAACCTGACACTTACTCGTGTTGAATTCCATTTTCCAAGTTTGACTCCACTCATATAATTTATGTAGGTCTCTCTGTAATTCTTCACAACTACTCCTACTTGTAATATGCTTCATTAATTTTGCATCATCAGCAAACATAGATATATATGACCCTATTCCCATTTGAAGGTCGTTGATGAAAACCAAAAACATGATTGGGGCCAACACCGATCCTTGAGGCACTCCGCTTTTTACCCTTTTCCACGAGGAGAACTTTCCTTTTATTACTGTTCGCATTTCCCTCCCAATTAAATAGTTTTCCATCCACTTTAATAATACTCCCTCAACCCGCCCCACAGTCCTGAGCTTCTACAACAATCTCTTATGAGGCACCTTATCAAATGCCTTCTTGAAATCTAAGTAAATACAATCTACCCACCCCTCCCTCCCTTGTACAATGTCAATTACCCTATCATAGTAACTCAACAAATTTGTGGTACACGAATGACCTTTTCTGAACCCGAACTGCTTGCTTGAAATTATTTCCCTCTCCTCCAACATACCCACCCATCTTTTTCTAATAATCTTTTCACAAAGCTTGCATATAACACTCGTTAAGGATACCGGTCGATAATTTAGCGGGTCTTCTTTATTTCCACTTTTATATATTGGAGTTATATTTGCTTGTTTCCATTCTAAGGGAAGTTCCCCCTTGTTTAATGAGTGTTGAACAATATTAAAAATAGGTCTCACTAGTTGTTCAGAACATTCTCTTAATACCCATCCAGCAATGTTATCTGGGCCCATAGATTTTCTCACGTCCAATTCTTCCAACAATGATTTAGTTCATCCTTGTTGACTTCTATCGACTCTAGTCCCTGTATCTCGTTCAATTCCACCACAGGTTCTACATAGTCATCCTCCTCCACAAACACGGATGTTAATGTATCATTCATAATTTCACACATACCCACTGTGTCTTCATATAATTGACCCTCTACCCTAAGCTTTGTTATTTTGTCCTTTATTTTTATTTTGCCGTTGATATAACTATAGAACAGTTTGGGTTCTTTATTACATTTGTTTACTATATTTTTTTCAAAGTTCTTTTTCTCCTCTCTTATAGTCTTGACATAGTTGTTTCTAGCATTCTTATACTCATTCCATTTTTCCTCAGTGTGTCTCCTCACTTTATTCCATGCAGAGTCCTTTTTGTTCTGTGCAATGTGACATAGCATGTTAAACCACTCTTTCTCCTTAGCCAGCTTTCTATCCTTAAATGTTGGTACATATTTATCTACCCCCTCCCTGTAAATATCTAGTAACATGGTGTATTTTACCTGAATATTCTGTTCTTGCTCAATATATGACCAATCTATATTTGCAAAGTATCCTCGTATTCATAATCCGCCTTACTATAATTTAGTCTATATTCCCTATGTTCCTCCTCTCTGCCTTCCAGAAATTCCACTGTCAATTCAAATTCAATCACAGCATGATTGCTTTTTCCCATGGGACTCAAATATGTTAGGTTCTTTATTTCTTGGGGGTCTTTGGTGAATAATAAGTCAAGTCTTGATGGTTCATCACCTCCTCTAAATCTTGTATTTTCGTGTATTTGTATGTGTGTGTGTACGTGTGTGCGACATTACCCGACATAACCCCCACCAGAAAAAATGCTTATCTAACCCTTGCTACATCATTAGGTAGATAAAGAAACGTATACTCACTTACTTCAATAGTTGTAACGTAAACGTCCGCCCCAGCTAAGATATCGACTGTACGTTAATAATTATGTTTTTTTCTTTCTTTGGTTTACTGTTTGTATTGTCTATATACTGTACATACTCAACACACACATACACACACATGTCAGGACAACACGAGCTTAGGCTCAAATCCTGTATACTACAATTAGGTGAGTACACTGTACACACTCACAATCACACACAAATGTGTTAGAGGTATTGACAAAATCGACCAAGAAAACTTCATAGAGAGGGATGGAGGTGAGAGAACAAGAGGTTACAGCTACAAACTGAAAGTGCCTAATAGTAAATCTGATCTGAAAAGTAAAAGATTTCCTACCAACTCGATTAGTGGGTGGAACAAATTGCCAGCCGAAGTAGTGTCTGCACCATCAGTGCATAGTTTCAAAGCACGGTATGACAAACATATCTTAGGAGGCGGGAATTAACGAGCATGCTCACTCCCGCAAATACAACTAGTGTAAGTACAGAGAAAAAAGAAAGGTGTAAGAAGGGGGGAGATGAAGCTGATGTATAGTAATGTGGATGGCTTGCTGTCTAAGAAATTATAATTGAATGACTATATTGAGAAATATAAACCACATATTATGTGCTTAGCAGAAACAAAGTTGAGAGGTGGTACTGAATTGGGAGTGTTGGGATGGGAAGGGTACAATGTGTGGAGAAAAGATAGAGAAGGAAAAGTGGGGGGTGGAGTGTTAATAATGACTGACAAAAATATAGAAGCAAGTGAGATTAACCTAGGCAATAATAGATCAGAAATTATAGCAGTGACAATAAAAGAGAAGGACAACAAAGCAACTGATATAGCAGTGGCTTATATACCACCACAAACTAGAGCATGGAAGCGGGAAGAATATGATCAACTAATCACGGAATCTCTAGATGCACTAAAAATACTTTTTAATAGGAGAAATAAATTATTATTAACAGGTGATTTCAATTGTAAGGAAGTCAATTGGGAAGGGTTAGATGCGGGAAATAATAATGAATCTTGGGGCAGTAAATTACTGAATCTAGTAACAGAAAACATGTTAACACAACATGTTAGAGAAAACACACGAATCAGAGGGATGGATGAACCATCCAGGCTAGACCTAGTCTTCACCAATGATCCGCATGACGTTAGAAAGATAAATTATCGTTGTCCCTTGGGAAAAAGTGATCACAAGATTTTAGAAATGGAGATGGATTTGGGAAAAAATGAGGAGAGAAATGAAGGACATAAAATAAATAGATACAACTATGCTAAAACTGATTTTAAATCATTGAAACATTATTTCCAAAGTATAAATTGGAAGGAACTAGAAAGCCTGGAAATGGTTCAAGACAAATATAGACTTTTCTTGAAAGTATATGAAGAAGGGATACATAAATATGTCCCAAGGTTCCAATCAGGGGTAAAGAAGGAAAAAAAATGGTTCAACATAAGATGTAGTAAGGCACAGGATAGAAGAAACCGAGCCTGGAATATAGCACGGAAGAGACATAGTGAAAATAACTGGAATAAGTACAAGGAGAAAAGAAATGAATACGTAAAGATACGACGCGAGGAACAATATAAATATGAAAGGAATATTGTAGAGAAGTGCAAAAACGAGCCAAAACTATTTTATAGATTTGTAAATGGAGAAATAAAAACAAAAGAAGGTATTGTCAGACTAAGAGTTGGAACAAACAGCTATGAGAAAGATAAAGACTTGTGTGAAGTTATGAATGAAAAGCTTCAGTCAGTGTTTGTAAAAGAGGAGGAGTTTATAGAACCTGATAGAGAAATGAGAACACCACAGATGCCTGAAATGAAAGTGACAAAAAGTGAAGTGCTGAAATTGATGCAGGATTTGGACGTGAGGAAATCAATGGGACCAGATGGGGTGGCTGGATGGATCCTCAAAGAATGTGCGGAAGAGTTAGTGGAACCAATCTATGAAATCATCAAATCTTCACTGAATGAGGGAGACCTGCCAGTGGAATGGAAGAGAGCTAACATAGTACCAATTTACAAAGGAGGAGACAGAAAATCCGCTTAACTACAGACCGGTGTCCCTCACCAGCATTGTTTGCAAAATTTGTGAAAAAATTATAAGAAAAAAGTGGACACACTTCATTGAGGGACAGGGGGTGCTTAGCGAGAAACAGTTTGGATTCAGGGAAGGGAGATCTTGTGTATCTAATTTATTAAGCTTTTATAGCAGAGCTGTAGATGTTACACAGGAGAGATAGGGATGGGTTGACTGTGTTTACCTTAGGGATGTACCGATACCACAAAATTATACCGATACCGATACCTGTGCACCAGGCTTTAAGGCTTATAAGTACCAAAGAATGGACTGCACTACTAGGCTACACATTATGTACGGTACTTAATGTAATTGTTATCAGATATGTACCAAGATTCCAACAAATATATATTTTTCATAATTATAAAACAACCAATCACTGCTGAACCAAGCAACCTTCACTCCTTCAGTGAGTGATATGTGACATAGCAAATTACTTCTAGGTATCGGTAGTATCGGTAGAAAATCAGCCGATACCGATACCGATACTCTAAAAAAGGGCCGATACCACCGATACCGATACATCGGTACATCCCTAGTTTACCTGGACCTGAAAAAGGCCTTTGACAGGGTGCCTCACAAAAGGTTATTGTGGAAATTGCAGGTTGTTGGAGGTGTACATGGTAGGATGTTAAAATGGATGGAAAACTTTTTAATAGGAAGAGAAATGAGGACCATGATACGAGACAAATATTCACAGTGGAGGAGTGTGACGAGCGGAGTACCACAGGGATCAGTGTTGGGTCCGATAATGTTCCTACTTTATGTAAACGACATGCCAGAAAACTTGAATAGTCATATGAATATGTTCGCGGATGACGCTAAGATCATGAAGAATGTCACCTGTATAGAAAGTTGTCAGGATCTTCAAAAGGACCTAGATGAGTTGCACAGATGGAGCCAAACCTGGAAAATGAGTTTCAATGCAGAAAAGTGTCATGTTTTGGAAGTGGGAACAAGTGAGATAAGGCCAAGCTGGGAGTACAAATTAGGAATTGAAATAATTGGCAAAACACGGCATGAGAAGGACCTTGGAGTGATAATACAAGATGATCTATCCCCGGAGAAGCATATTAACATGATCATTGGAGGAGCATATGGAATAATAACCAATATGAGAGTGGCATTTAACTATTTGGATGAAAAAATGTTAAGAAAACTGATCATGACTATGATAAGACCAAGATTAGAATATGCAGCAGTGATATGGTCACCACATTTGAAAAAACATATAAACAAATTAGAGAAAGTCCAAAGGATAGCAACGAAGATGATCCCAAGATTGAAGGAGTTGACATATGAGGAAAGACTTAAGACACTAGAAACACTAGAACTGCCTACTTTGAAAGAGAGAAGGGAACGAGGCGACTTAATAACGATGTTCAAGGGAGTAAAAAGTTTGGAACGAGTAGATAGGGAAGATCTATTCCTGAGGGATAATGGAAGGACAAGAGGGCATGAGTTTAAGCTGAGGAAGGGCAGATGTCGTAAGGACACAAAGAAATTCAGCTTCCCATATAGGAGTATAGAGACTTGGAACAACTTGGAGGAGGAGGTGGTGAGAGCGAGGAACATTAACATGTTCAAATCTAGGTTGGATAAAAGTAAATATGGAAATAGGACAACATAAGCTATGATATGTTAGTCCAAAATACTGGGAACTGGGAATATCCATTACGATACTTGTCTAAGTAAAATGGATTGATTATAAAGTAAATAAGACAGGACAACACGAGCGCTGCTCAATTCCTGTAAACTACAAATAGGTAAATACACACAATTTTGCTACATGCTATTGAACAAAATCAAGAACTTGGAGGACTGAGTGACCGGCTTGGAGACAGTTAAGAAGGAAATTGTTACAGAGAATGGTGAGTTGAAGAACAGGTTGGAGTTAGTGGAGAGAGAAAAGGCAGAGATAATGACTAGGCTAGACACCAGTATCTCGGAAGGTAAAAATGCTTGGGGCATGACTAGAGACCAAGTGGTAAAAGATTTAGACAGTGTAAGGATGGCAAACAGTGACAAATTCAGGAAGATAATGGATGAACAGAAACAGCAAGATGTTAGGATAAAGGACCAGGTAAAAAGAATGGTTAAGCAAGGCATCCACGAAAACTCTCAGGCCATCCAGGAAGAAAGTCGTAGGGCTAACTGCCTCATAATATCAGGGGTGGAAGAAAAGGAGGAACTAGACTGGACAAAAAGAAAAGAGAAGGATGAAGGTCGCATCAACAAGATTCTGGAATCTATTAATGATGAGGAGGACAACTGGAAGGAGGAAATATCAGACATGTTTAGGCTGGGAAAATAGGTTAGGAAAATATAAGAAGGGCGAGATGAGACCTCTAAGAGTGGAACTAAAGTTTAGATCAACAGCAGAAGCAGTAGCCAATGTGAGCTGGAAATTAAATTCGACAGAGCTGAATCATATAAGGGTAAAAAAGGACCTAAGTGTAGAAGAACGAGAACAGTTAAGGGAACTCCAAGCTAAGGCTGATGAAGAGAATGGAAAGTTGTCTGAAGAGCAAAAGAAGATTTTTTTTTGGAGAATAAGGGAAGGGCAATTAAGGAAGTGGTACATCAGGAGCCACCAAGAACCGAAAGTAAGAGGAGTGATAGGGAAAGAGACAGAGAGACAAGTACCAAGTCAAAGCAAGGAGACGGAGCGAGAGATAATGCAGGGAGCAGGGGACCGGAGAGAGAGCCAGGATATGGTGGAGAAGGTGGAACAGAGGGAGAGAGAGGGGGTATGGGAGGTTGTGGAGGGGGGGGGGGGAGGAGAATAGAATTAGCAGGGGAGGTGGAACTAGGTCAGGGAAGGGATGGAGGAGGAGGTGAACCTGGTAGGAGGCAGAGAGGGAAGAGAAACAAGGAGGTGGATTCAAATATACTGTGCTACTACACTAATATAGATGGAATAAACAGTAAAAAGGTAGAGTTAGATGATATATTAAGAAAAGATCAACCACAGATAGTCTGTTTGACGGAGACAAAGCTGAACCAGGACTTTGACAGCAACATAGTGTTTAGTGAAGGATATAATATATGGAGATATGATAGAAAGGGTAAAAGGGGAGGTGGAGTGGCAGTATTAGTTAAGAACCCTATGACAGCAAAGCACGTGGAGTTAAATAATGACAAGGCAGAAATAATGACAGTTGAACTCAATGATATAGAAGGAAAAAAGATAGACATAGCAGTAGCTTACATGCCACCAAAGACCAGAGCATGGAGGGAGTTGGAGTTGTTGTTGTTGTTGTTGTTGTTGTTGTTGTTGTTGTTGTTGTTGTTGTTGTTGTTGTTCCCTAAGCTGCCTGGCCGAACAGCCCCGAGTCCCTGAGAAAGGCCACGGCCACGATCGGGCTTTCCCACAGAGCTCTCATTGAGTGTAGATTGTGTTGTTGGCGTAAGTGGTTGTGTGAAATGCAGTCTTCTATGATGTGTTTAATGGTATGGGGTGCTGTGTTACATCCCGGGCAGGCGTCGACAACGGAGTCATCCAGTCTCTTCTGATAGCTCAGGAGAGCTGGATGGTGTCCGCATCTCAGCCTGGCCAGGTGGACTCTGTCCTCGCGAGGAAGGGAGGATTCGGAAGGATGGATTTCGGGAGGTCGTGCATGCAGCTGCGTGTTGTCTGTGAGTGAGTGGATGGATCGGTGAGAGATATGAGTATGGATGTGCTTCTGGAAGTTGGTTCGGGGTGGGCAGGGAGGGAGAGAGGACAATAATTGTGTGTGATACCGTGTGCTGGGTGTTGTTTTGATATTTCTTGGTGTCTGTGGGTGTGTTGCCATGTAGTTTAGTGGGTGGTCTTGGTTCGTGGAGGCTGCTGCCAAGAATTGAGTGCCTCTCATGTCCAGATGGTCTTTGACTTTGAGGATTTTGGTTTCTTGATGTAGGTGATCTGTGGGTGCAGTAGCTGTGCAGCCTGTAATGATCTTCAGGGCTTTGTTTTGAATAGTCTGTAAGGTCTTATGATGTGTTTCAGCTAGGTTAGAAGCCCAGGCTGGGCTTGCGTATTCCATCACTGATCTTATGTATTGTTTATATACTGTGGTGGTAGTTTCTTTGTTGTGTCCAAATTTTGTGTGAGCAAGTGACCTGAGGGCGTTAAGTCTGGGTGTCAGTTTCTGTTTAATGTTTGTGGTGTGCTGTTTGAATGTCATATGAGTATCATATGTTACTCCTAGGATTTTGTGTGTGTGTGTATGTGTTAGGGGTGTGTTGTTTATGGTGAGTTGAGGGATGTATTCGTGTTCTCCTGTCCAACTTGTGAGCAGGATTGCGGTAGATTGGAGTTGGAGTTTGAGGAGATGGCCGAGGATATGATTCAGTCGTTGAGAAGATTGCTTTTAAGGAAGTATCGATTGATCTTGGTAGGAGATTTCAACTGTAGTTAGGTTGATTGGGAATCGGGAGATGCAGGGCCAAATCAGAGATCTTGGGGAAGTCGGCTAGTGGAGTTGGTTACGGAAAATGTACTTGCACAACATGTGAAGGAAAATACTAGAATGAGGGGTAATAACGAACCTTCTAAACTCGATCTGATTTTTACAAAAGATCCTCACGAAATTAGTGATATAAACTATCTATGTCCTGTAGGTAAAAGTGATCACCTATTACTAAATGGAAGTTGACCTCGAGTAATGCCAATTGATTAGACAATAGCTATATAAATGACAGATTAAATTATAGTTGTTGTTGTTGTTCCCTAAGCTGCCTGGCCGAACAGCCCCAAGTCCCTGAGAAAGGCCATGGCCACGATCGGGCTTTCCCACAGAGCTCTCATTGAGTGTAGATTGTGTTGTTGGCGTAAGTGGTTGTGTGAAATGCAGTCTTCTATGATGTGTTTAATGGTATGGGGTGCTGTGTTACATCCCGGGCAGGCGTCGACAACGGAGTCATCCAGTCTCTTCTGATAGCTCAGGAGAGCTGGATGGTGTCCGCATCTCAGCCTGGCCAGGTGGACTCTGTCCTCGCGAGGAAGGGAGGATTCGGAAGGATGGATTTCGGGAGGTCGTGCATGCAGCTGCGTGTTGTCTGTGAGTGAGTGGATGGATCGGTGAGCGATATGAGTATGGATGTGCTTCTGGAAGTTGGTTCGGGGTGGGCAGGGAGGAGAGAGGACAATAATTGTGTGTGATACCGTGTGCTGGGTGTTGTTTTGATATTTCTTGGTGTCTGTGGGTGTGTTGCCATGTAGTTTAGTGGGTGGTCTTGGTTCGTGGAGGCTGCTGCCAGGAATTGAGTGCCTCTCATGTCCAGATGGTCTTTGACTTTGAGGATTTTGGTTTCTTGATGTAGGTGATCTGTGGGTGCAGTAGCTGTGCAGCCTGTAATGATCTTCAGGGCTTTGTTTTGAATAGTCTGTAAGGTCTTATGATGTGTTTCAGCTAGATTAGAAGCCCAGGCTGGGCTTGCGTATTCCATCACTGATCTTATGTATTGTTTATATACTGTGGTGGTAGTTTCTTTGTTGTGTCCAAATTTTGTGTGAGCAAGTGACCTGAGGGCGTTAAGTCTGGGTGTCAGTTTCTTTTTAATGTTTGTGGTGTGCTGTTTGAATGTCATATGAGTATCATATGTTACTCCTAGGATTTTGGGTGTGTGTATGTGTTAGGGGTGTTGTTTATGGTGAGTTGAGGGATGTATTCGTGTTCTCCTGTCCAACTTGTGAGCAGGGTTGCGGTGGATTTGGCTGGGGCTAGATTAAGTCTGTTTGTAGTGCACCAGCCATGTAGTGTGTTGAGATAGGGTTGAAGGAGATCTGTTGCTCTTTTTGGGTCATGGTGTGTGCATGTGAGTGTTATGTCATCTGCATAGGAGGCTAAGTTTATTTGGGGCGTATTGGGTGTAGTTATATCGTGCATGTACAGATTGAAGAGTGCGGGCGATAGGACGGATCCTTGTGGGACTCCGTTTGGAAAGTTTCTGATTTTAGATGACTGACCGGCAAAAGATACGTGTGCACATCTGCCTGCTAGGAAGTTGGCCAGCCACCTTTTTGTGTTGTTGTGCATGTTTGTGTTGTAGATTTTGTTTGTTAGGTTGTGGCGGGGGATGGCATCGAAGGCTTTACTAATGTCGAGTGTGGCTAATAGTGATCTGTGTGGTGGTCTAGCTGAATTGATGCCGTCGAAAGCTCTTTGTGTAAGGTCTGTGAGAAGAGTGTTTGTGGAGTGCAGTGGCCTAAAGCCATGTTGTGTTGGAGCTAGGGGTAGGTCAGGTGTAATTAGTTGTAATACTAGGCGTTCCATGACTTTGGAGGGGGAGCAAAGGAGTGTGATGGGGCGGTGCGAGGAGGGTAGAGTGGGGTCTTTGTTGGGTTTGGGGAATGTGATGATGATGCCATGCTTCCAAATGTCTGGTATTGTGTTGTGTGAATAGCTGTAGTTTGATATGTTGGTGAGTTAGTGAGTGCTTGTATGCCTTGTGGTCCCAGGTGTCTGAGGTGTATGTTGCTTATGTTGTCTAGGCCACAGGCGGGTGAGTGCTTGAGATTGTTGATGATATGCTTTGTCTGGTGATTGGTGAAGGGTGTATAGTCAGGGTCTGTGGGGAATTGTCTCTTACGTCGGATGACACGTCGGTCGTCTTTGTGAGGTTTTAGGTGGCTGACATGTGAGAAGTGATTGATGAGAGTGTTTGCTTGTTGTTTACATGAAGGAGTAGAGTCTGTTGTTGTGATTGCAGCATGTGATTGTGTTGTGTTGCTGTTGGAAAGTGTGATGCTGTTTAGTGTTTTGTAGAGTTTTTTGGGGTTTGTTTTGTGATCAAGTGTTTGTAGGAAGTTATTCCAATTTAGTTTTTGTTGTTCTTGTATTTTGTTGTTAGTTTGGGTGTTGAGTGCTTGAATTTGTTGTGTGATGTCTTGTGTGTGGGGTGCTGGGGAGTGTTTCAGTATGTCGCGTTGTCTGATGAGGTTTTGAATTTCTGGTGTGAAGTTGGGGTTGTGTCTTTTTCTGTTACCTCTTGGAATGTGTTTCTTGTCAGCGTTTTGGATAGTTTTATTGAGTATGTGTACAGCATTGTTGATGTTAGTGATGGGTGTACTGTTTAGAGTTGTGAAGTGTTGTTCTGTCTCATTTGTGAATGCTTCCCAGTTAGCTTTTTTATAATTGGTGTATGTGTGTTTGTGGCTAGCTGGGGTGAGTCTGGTTTTGGTGGTGATAATGATCGGGATGTGGTCAGAGCCTAAGGTTCTGACCACCCTCCAGGATGTTGTCGGGGCGAGTTCTGGGGAGCAAAAGGTGATGTCTGGAGATGATGGGTTATAGAGGGCTTGGTGAGGAATATGGGTATGTTGATGGATGTCGTTAAGGATGATGAGGTTATCGGTTTGGTTTTGTAGTACCAGCCCTCTGTCTGTGTCGGGGTTGTCGACAAACCAGGCCGACGTCTTGGCGTTGAAGTCACCACCTAGGATGATGTGTGGGGTGTTTGTGATGTGTTGTAAGTGTGGTCTGTATTCATTTGGTACTGTAGGGGATGTTTGGGGAGGGATGTATGTGTTTATGATGGTTATGTTGGAGTTGTTGCCAGTGCGTATTTTAATTGACTGTATTTCTGTTGTGTTATCATTTGGGGGGAGGAGGGATTTGGTTTGTACACTGGTTACTATGTATGATATTTCTTTGTGTACCAGGGTGATGAGTCCACCGCCCCCGCCGACAGCCCGGTCTTGTCTGATGGTGGTGAAATTATGAAATGTGGGTGTTTTTTGTGTTGTGCGGAGTTTTGTTTCTTGTAAGATGGCAATGTGTATGTTGTGTTGTTTGATGAAGTGTGAGAGTTTGTGTTTCTTTGTGTTGATGCCATCTATGTTCAGTTGAAGAATGTTAATGTTATGTGTACGATGTATGTTGGGTGCTGCTGCACGAGGATGGGGTGGGGGTGGGGGGGAGAGGGGGGTGGGGGTGTGGGGGTGAGGGTGGGGGTGGGGGTGTGGGATGGGTGAGGTGGGGGTGGGGATTGGGGAGCAGGAGATGGGGGTTGGAATGGGGTGTGGTGTGTTGAGTTGAGGATGTGGATGGTATGGGAAGGTTAGGTGGGTTAGGGAGGAGAGGTGGACGGGTTTTAGGGGGGGGAGTGGATGATATGGGAAGGTTAGGTGGGTTGGGGAGGAGAGGTGGACGGGTTTTAGGTGAGGGATTTGACTGGGAGAGGGAGGGGCATGAGGAACAGGTCCAGGTGTTTGTGTAGTATTTCTTGGAGGCAAGTGTTGTGCAGGTGAAGTGGGTCCAGTTCCTGCATGAATTGCAGAGAACTGAACCCTTAGTATGGCGACTCGAAGTGATGGGTTTTGAGCAAGTTGGACATATGTATGTGTACGTGGGTCCTGGGTTGCTCTCAATGTCTCCGGCTTTATAGTAAAGCTGATTATGTATCCTTGAAAAAATATTTAGAGGGAGTAGATTGGGATCTTATTTTGAAGGAACAAGACGTACAAGGTAAATATAGTAGATTCCTCAAAATTTATAGAGTAGGAACCAATCTGTTTGTCCCAAGATATAAAACTGGAAATTTTACTAAGCAGAAAGAATGGTTTAATTTGAAATGCAAAAGAGCTTTGGGTAGGCATGATGCAGCTTGGGCTAGATTAAGAAAAAGGAACTGAGAGTAATCGGAATAAATATAAACAGGAGAGGAATAGATAGGTTAACATAATTAGGCAAGTTAAAATGAACTATGAGAAGAACATAGTAAATAAATGTGAAAGTGACCCTAGATTATTTTATAAATATATAAACAGTAAGTTGAAGGTAAAGAAACAAATGACTAAATTAAGAGTTGATGCTAGGACGTATGAAAATGTATCGGACATGTGCGAGGTAATGAATAACAAATTGGGGTCAGTTTTTACTAGAGAGGAAGGTTTTGACGAACCACAGGCGGGAGTACTGGAGAGTGGTCTTAGTAAGATTGAAATAACTAGAGATGAGCTGTTATCTGCGATGAGAGGACTTGAAGTAAGGAAAGCTATGGGACCGGATGAAGTGTTTGCCTGGGTTTTAAAGGAGTGTGCAGAGCAATTAGTGGAGCCAGTGAGGGACATAATTCAAGCTTCCTTAGATAAAGGACAGGTTCCTATTGAATGGAAAAGAGCTAATATCATTCCAATATACAAGAATGGAAACCCTGTGGACCCTCTAAACTATAGACCAGTTTCACTTACTAGTATTGTATGCAAGATTTGTGAAAAGCTAATTAGGAAGAGATGGATGAAAATGTTGGAGAGAAAGAAGATAATAACCCCAAAGCAATTTGGATTCAGAGAAGGGACATCTTGTGTTACCAGTTTGCTATGTTATTACAGTAGGGTGATAGATGTACTCCAAGAAAGAGGCGGATGGGTGGACTGCATCTACTTAGACCTTTCCAAAGCATTCGATAAGGTACCACATAAGAGATTGTTATCTAAGCTTGAGATGCTAGGATGTGTCAAGGGGAGTTTGCTGAAATGGATGGAGAGCTATTTAACAGATAGGGAAATGAGGACCAACATTAGAGGAACTTACTCATCGTGGCGGAAAGTTGAGAGTGGTGTGCCGCAGGGATCTGTGTTGGCACCTCTCATGTTCCTTATGTACGTGAATGACCTGCCGATAGGCATAAACTCCTACATGTCAATGTTTGCAGATGACGTAAAAATTATGAGACAAATAACAAATAAAAGTAGTTGTGAGGAGCTGCAAGGGGATTTAGATAAAATATACGAATGGAGCACCAAGTGGAAAATGAAATTTAATATAAGTAAATGCCATGTGTTAAATATGGGAAGAAGTGTGAATAGACCAAATTGGGAGTACAGGATGGGAGATAATATAATTAGCAAGGCCGAAAAAGAAAAGGATTTAGGGTTGATTATACAAGATAGCTTGTCGCCAGAGAAACATATTAACAAGCTCTTTAGCGGAATGTATGCAATGGCCGGGAATATGAAAGTTGCTCTGAACTACTTGGATGAGACCATGGTAGCGAAAATTATAAAAAGTATGATTAGACCAAGATTGGAGTATGCAGCAGTGGTGTGGTCCCTGCATCTAAAGAAGCATATTCACAAGTTAGAAAGAATCCAGAGAGCAGTTACTAGATTGGTTCCAAGTCTCAGAGAACTGCCATATGAAGGGAGGCTAGACAAATTAAATCTACCGAGTCTGAAAGAGAGGAGAGAGACATGATAATGATGTACAAATGCACCCAGGGGCTGGAGAGGCTGGATAGGGAGGATATATTAATTATGGATACAGGAATAACTAGAGGCCACAGCTACAAAGTAAAAAGACCTACCTGCAAGAACGATATCAGGAAGTTTAGCTTCCCCTATAGATGTATTGACAAATGGAATAGGCTGGAGGAGGAGGTGGTGGGGGCAAGGAACATCCATATTTTCAAGAAAAAATTGGATAAAAGTAGACTGAGAGACGGGACAACACGAGCTTAGCTCAACTCCTGTAAACTACAATTAGGTAAATACAATTAGGTAAATACACAAAGGAATACAATAGACTGGTAAAAACCGAATTCAAGTCAAGAAGGACATGTGATGAAATCATGGCAGTAGCAGCTAGGCTAAAAGAGTTAGATGGTATGGACAAAATCTACATCAGGCGTGACATACCAGAAGAAGAGAGAAAGAAGGAGGCTGAACTAAGGAAAACCGCCAAAGAGGAAAATAGCAAGAGGACAGAACAAGAAAAGAATAAGTTTTTTTACGGACTGAGAAAAGGGAAGATTATGAAACTTCCGGTAAAGAGAAACTAAAAGAAAAAGAGGGTAGGGTACAGACCGCCGCAGATAAGGCACTTGATTCAGGAAAAGGGGGACTGGAAAGTATAAGGATTCTATATAGCAATGTCGATGGGCTAATCTCTAAGAAATTAGAACTATGTATCAGACTTACTCAATACAGTAAAAGTCCGATAATCCGACGACCGATAATTGGAATCTCCCAATAGTCCAATTTTTTTTAAATGAGGCCAAATCCGAATTCACCCAATAGTCCGAATTTAAAAAAGTCACAAAGTCCCCTTTTTGAGGAATTAGGCCACCCAAAAACCACCCAAATAACATATAATGGAACACACATATCATATGTTCATGAAATCACTTTATAAGTTTACCATTATGTGTCATATGGGATGTATAGTGTTATATTATGCATATGCATTGCTTATATTGTGTTCAGGTTTTCGTCAGGCCATTAATACACAGGTTCATAGGGGTAAATTCCAATAATCCGAAAAATCCGGTAATCGGAACGAGGCCTGGTCCCCTGCTATTCGAATTACAGGACTTTTACTGTAATAAGAAACCAGAAATAGTATGTCTCACTGAGACAAAACTAAGAGAGGAACTTGATATAAATCTGCTAGGATGGTCTGAATACAAGATTTGGAGGAGGGACAGAAAACATCGACATAGAGGTGGAGTGTGTATCCTTACTAGGAAAGATTTGATTGTGTCTGAGATAAAACTAGAAACTTCAACAGCAGAAGTTTTAGCACTAGAAATTGGTGGAAACGAAAAAATAGTAGTGATAGTAGCGTATGTACCTCCCAAGACGAAGACATGGAGTAAGGAGGAGCATAGCCTAATGCGTAAGGAAACAATTAGTGTGCTAGAAAATATCTTAGCTTCAAAGGATGAAATAGTCATGTGTGGGGACTTTTACTGCAAGGAAGTAAATTGGGAAGAACTTGAACCCGGAACAGGAGAGGAAAGTTGGGGCTATGAATTTTTAAGTATGGCCATGGAAAATTCTATATACCAACATGTAAAAGAGACAACAAGAATAAGGGGAAGTGATCAACCAGCTAGATTGGACCTTCTCTTCACAAGAAGGGAGGAGGAGGTTCAAAGTATTCAGTACCTATGCCCACTAGGAAAAAGCGACCATGCAGTTCTCGACATAGACCTACTATTGAAGCATAAACTACCCAAGGAAAGGGAAAAGCACAAGGAAAATCACTGGATGTATTCCAGAACCGATTTCGCAGGACTACAGGATTTTTTCAAGTCACAAAATTGGGATCAAGTTTTATCTGAAAGTGAGGTAGACAAAAAACTCAAGGCATTCATGGAGATCTATGATACTGGTATAAAAACTTTTGTCCCAAAGTACATTAATAACAGAAAAAAGGAAATCGCAAAGAATGGTTTAATCGCGAATGTAGGCAAGCACAGGAAGCAAAAAACAAAGCCTGGTGAAAGATGAAAAACTGGGATTCAGAAGAAAACAGGCAAAAGTATAAAGAGGAGAGAAACAAATAGACAGAAATGAGGAGGAGGTCAGAGGCAAACCATGAGAAGGGGATAGTGGAGAACTATGAAAAGAATCCAAAAATGTTTTTCAAGTTTGTAAACGGCAAAAGGAAGATAAAAGCCACAATCCTAAAAATTAAAAGTGGAAACAGAATCATAGAAGATGATACAGAAATTGCGGAAGAACTAAATAGAAATTTTGCATCAGTATTTACAAAAGGAGAATTCATTGCACCAGAAACCAATGAGATAGGTATATAGGAAATGCCGGAAGTCACATTTAACAGAGAAGAGCTCATAGACAAAATGAGTAAGGTGGATCCAAACAAAGCCGCCGGACCGGACGGAGTATCAGGCTGGATTATTAAAGAAAATGCCAAGGAACTGAGTATACCAATATATAATATAATGACCAAATCATTGGACACGGGGATAGTACCTACAGAATGGAAAAGAGCAAACATTATTCCTATATTTAAGGGAGGAAGCAGAGATAAATCACTGAATTATAGACCTGTATCACTATTCGGCATCCTCATGAAGATTCTGGAAGGATTGATAAGGGACAAATGGGTGAACTACTTGGAATCCAAAAGATTAATTACTGACCGACAATTTGGATTCAGAGGAGGCAGATCATGTGTAAGCAACTTGTTGAATTTTTTCTCTAGAGTAATAAACACAGTGGACCAGAGGGAAGGATGGGTAGACTATGCCTACCTAGACTTTAAAAAGGCATTTGACAAAGTTCCACACAAGAGATTGTTGTGGAAATTAAAACAGGAGGGAAAAGTAAGAGACAAACTGCTGAAATGGATGGAGAGCTACCTTAGCGAAAGACAGATGAGAACAACAGTAAGGGGGAAATTGTCAAACTGGACTCAAATTACTAGTGGAGTACCACAAGGATCTGTCCCAATCATGTTTTTAATATTTGTAAATGACTTACCTGAGGGACTAACAAGCTACATGAGCATGTTTGCGGACGATGCTAAGCTGCTTAAAACTATCAGAACCCAGGAGGATTGCCTTGAACTCCAATCAGATTTGCTAAAGATCCATGAATGGAGCATCAAATGGAATATGGTGTTCAATGCAGGAAAATGTAAGACTCTAGAAATGGGTAAAAGCAAGTACAGACCTAGAAAAGATTATAAACTAGGAAACTAAGTGATTCCCAAAGCAGAAAAAGAAAAAGACTTGGGGATAGAATTTAAGGTTAACATGTCTCCGGAAAGCCACGTAAATAAGATAGTGAGAGAATCACTAGCACTATTACATACATACATACATAACATTTTAAGACTGAGTGTTCCACACATCAGTGCAGTTTCAGTCTCTTGTCCTAATGGCGGCATTCCAGGCAACCCTGTTAAGGGCTGCTTCACTTGTCAAGTTCTTGGATTTGAGATCGGCGCGTATAGTCCGATCCCAGGTCTTCCTCGGTCCACCCCTTGGTGCAGCTTCCTCCACAATCACAGACCTGCATTTTTTCACCCAATTTTGTTCATCCATTCTCTCCACATGTCCATACCATCCCAGTCTACTTGTACGCATCACCTCGCTAATACTCTTTATACCTAAACGTCTCCTCAGCTCAACATTTGTTATTCTATCCTGTAGCCTGGCCCCACACATCCATCTCACCATTCTCATCTCATTACGCTCCATTCTGTTGACATCCTCTACTTTAACGGCCCATGTTTCTGAGGCAATTTCATTGGCAAATATCAGGATGTCTTTCAATTATCTTAATGAAAACACCATGAAACAAATAATAACGGCAATAATAAGACCCAGGATGGAATATGCATCTGTAGTGTGGTCCCCTCACATGAAGAAACATATCCACAAAATTGAGAGGGTACAGAGAGCAGCTACGAGGATGATTCCAGGTTTGGAAAATTTGGAGTACCAAGAGAGGCTCGAGAGATTGAATCTACCTACACTGGAACAGAGAAGGAAACGAGGACAGCAAATTCAGATATACAAATGTGTTAGAGGTATTGACAAAATCGACCAAGAAAACTTCATAGAGAGGGATGGAGGTGAGACAACAAGAGGTCACAGCTACAAACTGAAAGTGCCTAATAGTAAATCGGATCTGAAAAGTAAAAGATTTCCTAACAACTCGATTAGTGGGTGGAACAAATTGCCAGCCGAAGTAGTGTCTGCACCATCAGTGCATAGTTTCAAAGCACGGTATGACAAACATATCTTAGGAGGCGGGAAATAACGAGCATGCTCACTCCCGCAAATACAACTAGTGTAAGTACAACTAGTGTAAGTACACACTTGCACTCGCACTCAAACACTGTGGTGGGAGAGAGTGATGCCCCGTCCCTGTTCGTGGCCATATTTATGGCGGAAAAAAAAGGCACCGGAAAAAAAGGCACTGGAAACAAAGAAACAGGAAAAAAGGCACTGGAAAAAAATTCATAAATTACGGACTTGGAAAAAATGGCACAAAACACATGTATTAAGGAGTAATAGATAAGTAAAATATGTTTCGATGCAATATGCAATATTGTAATTATATATATCTGGTAGTGTACTCACCATACGTTAGGTTAGATTAGTGTTTTTTTGTTTTCTATGTGAGTGGGGGAGACAAAAGGCAGAATGGGAGGTTTGACGTACCTCCCAACCTACCAAATAGGAAAACCTACTATTTGGTAGTAGTCTTGGAAAATCCAACGTCAAGGCTATTAACCTAATTGCAATGACGACTTGTCTATTTTGACTGCTATGTCGTCATTCCAACCGCGGTTAAAAAGAAAACGTCTAGAGTCTACTCCTTATCTTGCTCTAGGAGACGTTGTACATTAACCAAAACTACCACCGAAGGTGAAAAAAGTATAGAAGAGAAGAAAAAGGGGTTTACCTTAGTTACCGCTCAAGGCCCATCCCGTGTTCCGTCATGCGCCGATCCCTGTCGAACGTGCGCATGAGCGACCCTCTCTTGTTATCACATCTCACGTCAGCAGAAGAACGCGGATGGGCAGGGGTCCGGCGTGAGGGAGGGTATTATGTACGTTGGATTTTCCAAGACTACTACCAAATAGTAGGTTTTCCTATTTGGTAGGTTGGGAGGTACGTCAAACCTCCCAATTTGTTAGTAGTCTTGGCAAATCCAACGTCAAGGCTGCATAACAAATAGGAGGAGGACATCCAAGCCCAACATACCAAAAAAACCAATGCATAAGACAAAATTATGAATGACAAAGAAACACAATTTAAACAAGAGAGTTTAATAAAAGAGTGAAAAACTGAGGAGTAGCTAAAAAGAGCAGTTTTAACACGTGCCCATCATTCATAGTAATGCAAAAACATAGACTTGTCTTAAACCAAAAAGTACCGTACACAAAAACCCTTTTCTTCCAAAACGAAAAAAACATGGATCACATAAACAAAACACAATTTTCAATGAGGCAAAAACACTTATGTACTGTATACATATAACATAATCCCAAACTTGCAATCCAGTGTTGCAAACCCGTACTTCCCCCCCCCCCTTTTCTAAAGAAAACAAAGTAAAAGAAAGAGTGACTAGGGGGAAGACCAGGCAACTTCGCGAGAGCCCTAGGAAACACGACCCCCGAGAGCTATCACAGGCCGAGGGGGTCTAACAATGGACATGGAGAGGTAGGAGGAGACGAAGGTATGGACAGAAGACCACAAACCCGCCGAGGCGACGTCAGGCAACGAACGAGTCTGCAGGAACCGTAAGGAGGCAGCAAAGGATCGCACATCGTGCGCAGAACCCTAGCAAGCAGGGTTACTGGCACGAATGACCCGACAAATGTGGCGCCCTATCTGTACCTTCGAGAGCCTCCTACCAGTCCGAGGAGACACCCACACAGCAGTACCCGAAGTCGGAGCCACAGACTCAACATAGGAGTGCAAGGCCTGCACCGGGCACAACACATGGTGAGTATGCCCACGCTTTAAAGCCTGGATGGTGAAAGGCTTGAAAACGTGGGTCTCTCTCTCATTCTTGGCAACAAAATGAGGGGAGGGGGCTAACGTGACGACATTCAAGGACGGGGAGAAGCGCATGCATTCCTGGGACCGCGACATGGCAGCGAGTTCAGACACCCTATCCCCAGTGGCCAGAGCGACAAGGAAGAGTGTATGCTCCAGCAACTGAACCGGTGTAGTATCCCGTGTATATGTGTGTGAAGCCAGAAGGTCCAGAGCACGCCCCAGATCCCACTGAGGAGGGATCTGGCGCGGAGGCGGTCGCTCCCTGAAGGCAGCCTTCATGAAGGAATCCAGCTCCTTCGGAGGAACGACCAGCCCAGTGACGGACTCAAAGACCTCCCGGATGGCAGACAAGTGGTTACGTATAGTGTTGACTTGAAAGCGACGTGTACGGAAGAGGTGAAACAAGTAGTGTAGGACGAGGGCAGGAGAGCTAACAGTCTGGCGAGTGTCCTGTATCCACCTAGTAAAAGACCTCCAGTGGGACTCGTAAGTCCCCCAAGTCGAAGACGTCCATGAACGCTTCAGGAAGTCAGTCAGGTCCCGTCCGTGGACTGGGAGCCACCGTGCCTCACGAACATCCACGATGCGAAGGCCAACGAGGTCCGCAGGTCGCCAACCTGGCTCAAGTGGAAGTTTGAGAGAGGGAGAGGGACCGGACTCGGGCACCACCGCTTCAACTGGGAGTACCAAGCCTGGGCTGGCCACAGAGGCGCTATGAGCCAGACTCTGCCGCGGTACAGCCGCAGCCACGCGAGGACTTTGCACATCAACAGTGCGTCTGGTGGCGGAAATATGTATATCGACTGCCACCTGTTCCAGTCTTCCATGAAAGCGTCCGGACCCCCCTCCGGAGTGCGAGTCCGGAGGGATAGGTACTGAGGCAACTTGCGCGTCTCCTTCGATGCGAACAAGTCGACCTCCGGAACACCCCAGGAAGCTGCGAGGTCGTCGAATACAGTCTGTTTCATCGCCCATTCTACAAGAACGCCCTGTCCTCGCGACAGGGCGTCCGCCCACAGGTTGGCAGTCCCGGGCAGGTAGGAGGCGTGCAGGGAGATGTTGTGTCGGTTCGCGAGGAAGAACAACTTCTCTGAGATCCCCAACAGAGTCAAAGACCTGGAGGACCCCTGCTTTTGGATACAGTGGACAGCTGTCTGATTGTCCATCCTGAAGGCCACCGACTTTCCCCGAAGGGCCAGCGCGTGGTCCCTCAGGAAGAACAAGGGAACCAACAGTTCGAGGGCATTGATGTGTAGGTGTGTGTGTCCCACCCATCTGCCGTGATGTTGATGTCCCAGGTTGGATTGGTAACCCCACCCTACCTCGCTCGACGCATCTGTATCTACCCAGATCGTCGGCGGGGGGGCGGTCCAGGGCACAGCCGCAGAGAGCGTGCCCCGAGCAACCCAGTGTCCTAAGTGTCTGTGAATGGTACGCGGGATCGGCATGAGCCGATCCATAGGGGCCAACGGAAACACCTTGTTGCCCATGAGTATTAGGCGGCGCAGCCTGAGCCTCCCTAAGGGAATGGTCAGAGCGGCCCAATTCAGCGAACCCACTAACGAGTCCCAGATCCTCCTCGTGAGGGAGACCGAGTGCAACACGGCGAAGACCTTCCTGCGAAGTTTCACCGCGTTTGGCTGACTCTGGGTCACTGTAGCGTTGGTCAGATCCCATTCGAGACCTACCCACGTCACGACACGCGACGGGGTCAGGCGTGACTTGGGAATATTGATTTTGAACCCTAACTGTGTGATGTGTTGAACTACTGTGAGGGTGTCGTGGACGCACTGTTCTAGGGTGTCTGAAACTATCAACCAGTCGTCCAAGTAAAACAGAATCTGGAGGCCGCCCCTGAGGAGAGGATCCAGAGCCTGCTTTACCAGTTTCGAGAAGATCCGCGGCGCGATGTTGAGACCGAAGGGAAGTCTGTCGAACATGAACACACGATCGGAAGTCTGAACGGCCAAGAATCGCTGGAAACGAGGATGGATAGGAACGTGCCAATACGCATCCTTGAGGTCCAGCGACACTACCCACGACAGAGGTCGCAGGGCCAGTCGTACCTGGTGCACCGTCAGCATCCGAAACCGTGTGTTCACGATGTGCCCGTTGAGGGCCGACAGATCCACCACCGGTCGCATCGCGTCGCAGTCCTTCTTCGGTACCAGAAAAACATGGGAGAGGAAAACCGGGTGACCGGCTTTCACCTCCTTGACGATTCCCTGCCCGTGCATGGACGTAATCACGTCGGCCACCTCCGAAGAGACAGGCCGGCTTCGTTGACAAGAGCTGAGTGGGGGTCTGGACGTCCATCTCCAGGTTAGACCCCTCCGTGCAATCTTCCGCCCCCACGTCCCTCGTGGCCACCGAAGGGCGCAAGGGCGAAAATAACCTGTGGGAGCCCCCGAGATGAGGTGAGCGACCCTTTCTGCGAGGCGAGAAGGAGAACAAGGAGGAGACCGACCTGGAGAACCTACACATTTTTTGACGTGGAGGGTCCCCCGGGACGGTCCCTACGGTCATAAGAGCCACGTTGACCACCCCTACCCCCCCCACCTCGCCGAAAAGGGTGGGTCACCCCATCCCCTGTCCGTCGTGCGTCGGACCCCGTCGAAGTGCGGCCGGAAGTGGAAGGCTGGCCAGCCCCTTCTCGGCGGGGATGAAAGGGAGCAGGAGCAGAAGTGCGAGGCGGAACCGACGCTCTGGCCGGCAACTTCCCTTTCCTGCGCCCTTTCTTGGCGGCAGCAGTGGCGGCAGCACCCCGAAGGGGACCGGCAGAAGGACGGGACTGCGAAGACCCTGGTTGCGACACAGCGCGTCTTTGCGTGTCGTAAGCAGGGTCCGCTGACAGAGAAGCGTAGCGTTCCCAAGCATCCTGCGCAAAAAGCCCCGATGTATATAGCTCAGAGTATAACAGACCCTGACGAATATCCAAAGGGGCCTTCCGGCAGAACGAGGACCTTACCGTCTGGCGTTGTCGAGTTGCCTCGCACAAAACCGCCTTCAGCTCGGGAACCAAAGACACCGCGAGCTGAAGGTGGATCCGCCGAACGTGGTCCAAGCCCTCGCGAAGATCGCCAGGTGCAGTCGCCTCGATAAGTCGCAGGTGGTGAACAGACGTCTGGAGGGAACCTAGAAGACAAGACAATAAGTTCGCCACCCTCTGCCGCAAGGTAAAATCCCTGTCGACAGAGGACTTATCTGGGTGGGAGAAGAACGGGTTAGCAATAGCACAAATTTCAAGTTTGGGAGCGCTAATCCAGGACCAGAACTTGCCATCCAATCCGCCGACAGATACCAGAGGAGGTAAAAGCAGTGACGACTCTGGGGGAGGGACTGAAATAGATCTGTCGACGGAACGGTTGGCAAAGTCTAAGGCCTCAGCAAACCAGGCCTCCAATGGGAGAGGGTTATCGAGCACGACGGCTAAGCCAGGCTTACCGTCGTCGCACAAACCCGTCCCATAGGAGGACAGTCCCGTTAACACAGCCAGGGACTGAACATCCTGAAGGATGTCCTGGCGGCTGAAGTCTGACCAGAGCTTAGTTCGAGGAGCAGACGGGGGCTTGGGCTTCACCGAAAAGTACTGAAGGTCAGTCCTTGTCGGGTACGCCCGCACCTCCATGTCGGCCACCTGACCATCCACCCTGATCGCCCTGAACTGCATTTTATCATTTATTTGGACCGACCAGTCCAAAGGTAGGGCCCTCTCACCTGACGGGAAGTCGGTAGCACGCTCCGGGTGGGAGGCCTGCACCCCCTTCCAAACAGCCAAGGAGCCATAGAGGAGCGGCATAGTCCGCGACGGGACCTTGGCCTTTTGGATGGGGGGCAAGCGCGGACCCTGCCCTAGCAGACGGAGGACCCCCGCATGTGAGACAGTAGGGGCAACCACCTGAGCCAGGGCAGGAGCAGTACTAGCCGACGACCGGGCAGGCGGAGAAGCAGGGCGAGAAGGAATGTGGTCCACCGCAGAGGGGAGGGGGACCAAAGCAGGGGTAGGTTGGGTGAGGCGCTGAGGTTGTGTCACCGCCAAGAAGCGCGATAAGAGGGATTCTTGCATCGCCTCCAAGCGCGCGTCGAAGTGTGACACAACCCACCCCTGCATAGCCGAAAATCGATCCGAGAGAGGCGACCCCCCCGAAGATAGTTCGGCCCGCAGGGGCGAGCGTGAGAGAGAGCGAGACCCATGACACGAAACAGCAGCGTCGCGGCCCAAAGAAGGCGAGCGACGACGGCCGTGGCGGTCCTGAGGGTCTCGTTCCCGATCACTAATGCCCGAGGGGGAAACATCACCATCCCCCTCTTCCAGCGACACGTCAGCCCCCGAGAAAGGGGACCCCGAAACCTCGCTATACTCTACCGAGTCAAGCGGCGGGGTACCCTCACGAGGAGCCGGCAAGCGAAGATCAGGAATAGAAGAAGGAAAGAGGAGCAGGATGACGGGAGGGGGAAGGCTGGCCGGGTGAAAGGAGGTCAGAAGGAGCCGCGGGGGGAAACAGAGCAAGGATCCCCGGGGCTGAGAGAACAGGGCGGCCCGACACCGAGGCGGAGGAGGGAGGAACCTCCACCTTGGGACGAGACCTAGAAGGAAGAAGAGGCACCGAAGCAGGAGAAGTAGGAGGAGAAGCAACTACATCCTGGCAGACCCTCCTGGACAGAGTAGAAGGAGGGAGCAGAGGGCCAGCTACAGCATGAACATCCGCGCGCGTAGAGGACAAATGAAAGAGGACGTCTTTTGTGCAGGGGAAGCGGGCGGAAGGTAGTAGAGCCCCTATCCGGAGAGGCCAGGGGAGGGCGTACAGGGGCAGAGACGCTAACCCCGGCCTCAGGGCGAGAACCATGACGAGGGCGAACGGCGGAGTCAAGGTGAGCAGGAGGACGAGGAGGGGCAGTAGAGGACGAGCGACGAGGAGAGCGAGAGCGTGGACGGAGCTGGGGATCCACCCGACGACGTGACGACCGACCACGGGACTCAGGGAGGAGGGCCCGAGCAGGGAGGGGCCAGGTAAACGGCCCCAGACGGGTCAGGGATGCCCAGGGCGACGCGGATCCGGTCGTCAACAAAGGCCGGGGAACGGTGGCCCACAGTCCTGATGTGGTGGGAGAACGACCGCCCACACAGACTGAAGGGATGCAGAGGCCACTGCCGCGTCAGAGGAACCAGGGTGATGGTCCACCACATCCACCAGTCCATACACGGGCCACACAAAGCAGGGAGGTAGGCCGTAGAGGACACACATTGAGAGTGCCGTAAGCAGGACCTGTGGCAGTCCAAGCACGGGGAGCCACAGCCCTGGCGAAAGCAAGGCATCCCACCTGCAATGGAAGAACACACACCATAAGCAGCACGTTGACGGAGTAAGTGAAGATAATGTCCAATAAAAACCAGGGAATGAGCATGGGTAAACAGGAACACACATGCAAACTGGAAGTCGTACTCACTCTAAACCGGGAGCACCGATGGAGGTGAGGAGGGCGGGTGAGGCGGAAGAGCACAAGCAGAACCTGCAAAGATGGAGAAAGTGTTAACCACCACTCAACACCTCACATGCAGGTCCATAACACCAGGAAAGTGCATACACCAATATAGTACCAGGCAACAAGATGACACAAAAAAGGGTCACCGGGAAAGCCAACTATAACCGCAAATTTGCGGGCCAATGGAGGCATAACCGTACCGACACAACCCTCCCGCCTCACCGCGAGACCCCCCAGCGATCTCCGCAAATTTGCGGGGAGCCGAAACGTCCGTGGACCGAATCGAGCACTCCGCAAATTTGCGGGACCGGCCGAGATGGTCCGGCGCCGAAAAAGCGAGAGGAGCGTCTAGGGAATACCAACACAGGCCCAGAAAAAAGCGTCAACTCCTTATGACTCCAAGCGACGATGGCCATCAAGCTGAGCAGTGTCTTCCTTGATAATATCCTGACTCAACCGGTCAAGGGAGAGGCAAGGAAGACACACCAGGGGAGAGGAGGCACATCCCCCAGGAACCACCCCACCCACAGAGATAGAGCAAAGCCCATGAGGAGAAGTGGCAGGAAGGGTGGTTTGGCACAAACAGGGGCCCCCGTAGGGTACCCCAGGATTGGGCAAAAGGGAATGAAAGGATGGAGGTGAAAACAGTAAGGGAACACAAAAACCAGTAAATGAAACTGGCGAGAAAAAGGGTGGCCTAGCCGTGAGGAGAGAATGTGTCAGGGGCGAAAAACCCTGTGGTGTGAGGGAGAGGCCCCCGTGGGGTACCCCTGGATATCACGAACCACCAAGCGCCCAGGCCCTTGAGACACAGTGAAGGCTCGAAAGGGGGGACTCGGGAATAACGCTAATAATGCGGCCGACACAAACCCTACAAACAGCACCGCCACCACGAAATCTCAGATTGTGAACCAACTGTACACCTAGGCTATGAAAACTCATAGGGCATAGCAATTCCTGAATGAGAAACAAGCTAGGCTAAAATAAGCTAAACTATGCCCAGACTAACAGGAAAAAAGAATATGAAAAGAGAAAGGAATGAAAAACACATACGAGGAACGCCAGGCGCCCCCGTACCTTCGGTAGCTATTTCCACACGCGTCTCCATTAAACACACTGAGGAGCCCATTTACGTGTGTCCTAGATCACGTAACATCTGTCTAACAAAAAGAAGGCCAGAAAAGCCGAAACGAACCTAAAACAGGGTGAATTGAAGGAGCACAACAAAAGCGGACTCAACAATGGCGACGCGTGAAAAAATGATAACAAGAGAGGGTCGCTCATGCGCACGTTCGACAGGGATCGCGCATGACGGAACACGGGATGGGCCTTGAGCGGTAACTAAGGTAAACCCCTTTTTCTTCTCTTCTATACTTTTTTCACCTTCGGTGGTAGTTTTGGTTAATGTACAACGTCTCCTAGAGCAAGATAAGGAGTAGACTTTAGACGTTTTCTTTTTAACCGCGGTTGGAATGACGACATAGCAGTCAAAATAGACAAGTCGTCATTGCAATTAGGTTAATAGCCTTGACGTTGGATTTGCCAAGACTACTAACAAATCTGCCTGTGGCGAGTGCCTCCCCCAGATTTGAAAGAGTGACAGGGCCAAAATTAAGGGATGTTCGTGCCAAAATGCCTGGACACACGGATTTTGGAGCAGTTTAAGTCATAGGAAGAGGGAAAAACTTATTCTGGGAGTGAGTTCCAGAGCTCAGCTGTTGAATAGAAGAGTATTTGAGTTAGGTTAGGATAGATAGAAATTGGGAGGTTTGACGTACCTCCCATCCTAACCAAATAGGAAAACCTACTATTTGGTAGTAGTCTTGGAAAATCCAACGTCAAGGCTATTAACCTAATTGCAATGACGACTTGTCTATTTTGACTGCTATGTCGTCATTCCAACTGCGGTTAAAAAGAAAACGTCTAGAGTCTACTCCTTATCTTGCTCTAGGAGACGTTGTACATTAACCAAAACTACCACCGAAGGTGAAAAAATCATAGAAGAGAAGAAAAAGGGGTTTACCTTAGTTACCGCTTAAGGCCCATCCCGTGTTCCGTCATGTGCAGATCCCTGTCGAACGTGCGCATGAGCGACCCTCTCTTGTCATCACATCTCACGTCAGCAGAAGAACGCGGATGGGCAGGGGTCCGGCGTGAGGGAGGGTATTATGTACGTTGGATTTTCCAAGACTACTACCAAATAGTAGGTTTTCCTATTTGGTAGGTTGGGAGGTACGTCAAACCTCCCAATTTGTTAGTAGTCTTGGCAAATCCAACGTCAAGGCTGCATAACAAATAGGAGGAGGACATCCAAGCCCAACATACCAAAAAAAAACCAATGCATAAAACAAAATTATGAATGACAAAGACACAATTTAAACAAGAGAGTTTAATAAAAGAGTGAAAAACTGAGGAGTAGCTAAAAAGAACAGTTTTAACACATGCCCGTCATTTATAGTAATGCAAAAACATAGACTTGTCTTAAACCAAAAAGGTACTGTACCCAAAATCCCTTTTCTTCCAAAACCAACAAAAACATTGAACACAATAACAAAACACAATTTTCAATGAGGCAAAAACACTTATGTACTGTAACAATACATAATCCCAAACTTGCAATCAAGTGTTGCAAACCCGTACTCCCCCCCCCCCCCCCCCCTTTGTCAAATAAAACAAAGGAAAAGAACGAGGGACAAGGGGGGAAGACCAGGTATCTTCGCCAGAGCACTAGGAAACACGACCCCTGAGAGCCATCACCGGCCGAGGGGGTCGAACACTGGACATGGAGAGGTAGGAGGAGATGAAGGAATTGATAGAAGACCACAAAACCGCTGAGGCGATGTCAGGTAAGGATCGACTTTGCAGGAACCGGAAGGAGGCAGCAACGGGTCGCACATCGTGCGCAGAACCCCTACAAACAGGGTTACTGGCACGAATGGTCCGACAAACGTGGCGTCCCATCTGCACCTGCGAGAGCCTCCCACCTGTACGAGGAGACACCCACACAGCAGTACCCGAAGGCGGCGCCACAGACGCAACAGAGGAGTGCAAGGCTGACACCGGGCACAAAACATGGCGAGTATGCCCACGCTGGAAAGCCTGGACGGTGAACGGCTGCAAAACGTGGGTCTCCCTCTCATTCGTGGCAACAAAATGAGGGGAGGAGGCGAACGTGACGCCATGCAAGGACGGGGAGAATCGCACACAGTCCCGGGGCCGTGACAATGCCGCTAGTGCAGATCCCCAGTGGTCAGAGCGACAAGGAAGAGTGTACGCCCGAGCAACGGAACCGGTGTAGCGGCCCGTGTAAACGTGGGTGAAGCCAGAAGATCCAGAGCCCGCCCCAGATCCCACTGTGGAGGGATCTGGCGCGGAGGCGGGCGTTCCCGGAAGGCAGCCGTCATGAAGGAAGCCAGCTCCTGCGGCGGAACGACCAGCCCAGCGACGGACTCAAAGACCCCCCGGACGGCAGACAAGTGGTTACGTATAGCGTCGACGTGAAAGGGACGTGTACGGAAGAGGTGAAACAAGGAGTGGAGGACGAGGGAAGGAAAGCCAACTGTCTGGCGAGTGTCCTGTACCCACCTAGTAAAAGACCTCCAGCGGGACCCGTAAGTCCCCCAAGGAGAAGTCGGCCAGGAACGCTTCAGGAAGTCAGGCAGGTCCCGTCCGTGGACTGGGAGCCACCGTGCCACATGAACATCCACGATGCGAAGGCCAACGAGGTCCGCAGGGCCACAACCTAGCGCAAGTGGAAGTCGGAGACAGGTAGAGGGACCGGACTCGGGCACCACCGCGTCAACCGGGCGTACCAAGCCCGTGCCGGCCACAGAGGCGCGAGTAGCCAGACGCTTCCGCGGTACAGCCGCAGCCTCGCGAGGACGTTGCACAGCAACAGTGCGTCCGGTGGCGGAAATATGTATATCGACCACCACCTGTTCCAGTCTACCATGAAAGCGTCCGGACCCCCCTCCGGAGTGCGAGGCCGGAGGGAGAGGTACCGAGGCAACTGGCGCGGCACCTCCGATGTGAACAAGTCGACCTCCGGAACACCCCAGGAAGCCGCGAGGTCGGCGAACACAGTCCGTTGCATTGCCCATTCTACAAGAACGCCCTGTCTTCTCGACAGGGCGTCAACCCACAGGGTGGCAGGCCCGGGCAGGGAGGAGGCATGCAGGGAGAAGGTGTGTTGGGCCGCGAGGAAGAACAACTTCACCGAGATCCCCAATAGAGTCAATGACCTGGAGGACCCCCGCTTTAGGAAACAGTGGACAGCTGTCTGAGTGTCCATCCCGAAGGCCACCGACTTTCCCCGAAGGGCCAGCGCGTGGTCCCTCAGGAAGAACAAAGGAACCAACAGTTCGAGGGCATAGACGGGTAAGGGGCGTGAGTCCCACCCATCTGCCGGGAAGTTGACGGCCCAGGTTTGATGGGTAACCTCAACCCACCACGCTCGACGCATCTGTGTCTACCCAGATCGTCGGCGGGGGGGCGGTCCAGGGCACAGCCGCAGAGAGCGTGCCCCGAGCAACCCAGTGTCCGAAGTGTCTGCGAATGGTACGCGGGAGCGGCAGGAGCCGATCCATAGGGGTCAACGGAAACACCTCGGTGCCCATGAGGAGGAGGCGGCGTAGCCTGAGGCTTCCTAAGGGAATGGGCAGAGCGGCCCAATGCAGCGAACCCACTAACGAGCCCCAGAGCCACCCCGGGAGGGAGACCGAGTGCTACACGGCGAAGACCTTCCGCCGAAGGTGCACCGCGTCCGGCAGACCCTGGGTCACCGGAGCGCCGGACAAAACCCAGGCGAGACCGACCCACGGCACGACACGCGACGGGGTCAAGCGTGACATGGGAACATCGACGGGGAACCCTAACTGTGCGACGTGGCGAACGACTGTGAGGGCGTCGCGTACGCACAGTCCGAGGGCTTCAGAAACTATCAACCAATCGGCCAAGGAAAACAGGAGCCGGAGCCCACTCCTGAGGAGAGGACCCAGAGCCTGTCCCACCAGTTCGGAGAAGATCTGCGGCGCGATGTGGAGACCGAAGGGAAGGCCGGCGAACAGGAACACACGATCGGAAGTCCGAACGGCCAATAATCGTTGGAATCGAGGATGGAGAGGAACGAGCCAAGACGCAGCCTGGAGGGCCAGCGACACTACCCACGACAGAGGGCGCAGGGCCAGGCGTACCGGCAGCATCTGAAACCGTGTGTGCACGATGCGCCCGGTGAGGGCCAACAGAGCCTCCACCGGGCGCATCGCGTCGCAGTCCTACTTCGATACCAGAAATACACGGGAGAGGAAAACCGGGTGACCGGCGGTCAACTCCCTCGACGATACCCTGCTCGTGCATGGATGTGAACACGTGGGCCACCTCTGAAGAGATGGGCCGGCGTCGGCGACAAGAGCGGAGTGGGGGTCTGGACGTCCACCTCCAGGTGAGACCCCTCCGCGCAATCCGCCGCCCCCAACGTCCCTCGCGGCCACCGAGGGGCGCAAGGGCGAAAACAACCCGTGGGAGCTCCCGAGAGGAGGGGAGCGACCCGGGCGGCCAGGCGAGAAGGAGAACAAGGAGACCGACCCAGAGAACCTACACATTGTTTTGAGGTGGAGGTACCCCCGGTACGGTCCGTGCGGGCATGAGCGCCAAGTTGACCTCCTCTACCCCCCCCCCCCAACTTCGTCGAAAAGGGTGGGCCACCCCAACCCCTGGCCGTCGCGGGGCCGACCCCGGCGAAGGGCGGCCGGAAGTGGAAGGCCGGCCAGCCCCGACACGGCGGGGATGAAAAGGGGGCAAGAACAGAAGGGCGAGGCGGAACTGACGCACTGGCCTGTAACGTCCCTGTCCTGTGCCCGTGCATGGCGGCAGCACTTGCAGCAGCACCCCGAAGAGGACCGGCAGAAGGACGGGACTGAGAAGACCCCGCTCGCGACACAGCGCGTCGTTGCGTGTCGTAAGCAGGGTCCGCCGATAGAGAAGCGTAGCGGCCCCAAGCATCCCGCGCAAAAAAGCCCCGACGGAGAGAGCGCAGAGTACAACAAACCCTGACGAATATCCAAGAGGGCTGTCCGGCAGAACGAGGACCGTACCGTCCGGCGTTGCCGAGGTGCCACGCACAAAACCGCCTTCAGCTCGGGAACCAAAGACACCGCGAGCCGAAGGGGGATCCGCCGAACGCGGCCCAAACCCTCGCGAAGATCGCCTGGTGCAGACGCCGCGAGAAGCCGCAGGTGGTGAACAGAAGTCTGGAGGGAACCAAAAGACAAGAGAAGAAGTTCGGCACCCACCGCCGCAAGGGAAAATCCCTGTCGACAGAGGACTGAACTGGGTGAGAGAAGAACGGGGTAGCAATAGAACAAAGTTCAAGAACGGGCGCGCTGAACCAGGACCAGAATGCACCGTCCAACCCGCCGACAGACACAAGAGGAGGCAAAAGCAGTGATGACTCCGGGGGAGGGACTGAAGGAGAGCCGGCGACGGAACGGCCGGCGAAGTCGAAGGCCTCGGCAAACCAGGCCCCCAATGGGAGAGGGTGATCGAGCAAGATGGCTAAGCCAGGCGTACCGCCGTCGCACAAACCCGTCCCATAGGAGGACAGTCCCGTCAACACAGCCAGGGACTGAACATCCCGAAGGATGTCCCGGCGGCTGAAGTCTGACCAGAGCGTAGGCCTGCAGAAGGGAGGGGGACCGTAGCAGGGGTAGGTAGGGTGAGGCGCTGAGGGTGTGTCACCGCCAAGAAGCGCGATAAGAGGGAGTCTTGCATTGACTCCAAGCGCCCGTAGATGCGTGACACAAGCCACCCCTGCATAGCCGACAATCGATCCGAGAGAGGCGACCCCCCCCCCCCCCCCCCCCCAAGAATGGTCGACCCGCAGGGGTGAGCGCGAGCGGGAGCGAGATCCACGACACGAACTAGCAGAGTCGCGGCCCAAGGAAGGCGAGCGACCACGGTTGTGTCGCCGCTGAGGGACTCGTCCCTGAACACGAACGCCCGAGGGGGAAACAGCACCATCCCCCTCTTCCAGCGACACGTCAGCCCCTGAGAAAGGGGACCCCGAAACCACGCTATACCCCACCGAGCCAAGAGGAGGGGTACCCCCGTGGCGAGAAGGTAAGTGAAGGTCAGGGAGAGAAGAAGGAGGAGGAGCAGGACGACGGGAGTGGGGAAGGCTGGCCGGGTGAAAAGAGGTCAGAAGGAGCCGCGGGGGGAAACAGAGCAAGGATCCCCGGGGCAGAGATAACAGGGTGGCCCGACACCGAGGCGGAGGAGGGAGGGACCGCCACCGTGGGACGAGACCGTGAAGGAAGAATAGGCACCGAAGCAGGTGAAGTAGGAGGAGAAGCAACTACATCCTGGCGGATCCTCCTGGACAGTGTAGGAGGAGGGAGCAGAGGGCCAGCTACAGCCTGAACCTCCGCGCGCATAGAGGAAAAAGGAAGAGGATGTCGTTTGAGCAGGGGAAGCGGGCGGAAGGTAGTAGAGCCCCGACCCGGAGAGGCCAGGGGAGGGCGCACAGAGGCAGAGCCGCAAACCCCGGCCGCAGGGCGAGAACCATGACGAGGGCGATGGGCGCCGTCAAGGCGATCAGGAGGACAACGAGGGGCAGGAGAGGACGGGCGACGAGGCGAGCGAGAGCGTGGACGGAGCAGGGGATCCCCCCGACGATGTGACGACCGGCCGCGGGACCCAGGGGAGAGGGCCAGGCGAACGGCCTTCAGTCGGGTCAGGGATACCCAGGGCGACGCGGATCCGGGCGGCAACAAAGGCCGGGGAACGGTGGCCCACAGTCCAAAAGTGGCGGGAGACTATCGCCCACACCGACTGAAGGGAAGCAGTAATGCCGCCGCCGAGGAACCAGGGCTATGGTGCACCACATCCACCAGGGCCAGACACGGGCCACACAGAGCAGGGAGGTAGGCCGTAGAGGACACACAGTGCGAGTGGCGCAAGCAGGACTTGTGGCTCTCCAAGCACGGGGAGCTACAACCATGGCGAAAGCAAGGCAGCCTACCTGCACTGGAAGAACACACACCATAATCAGCACGTCGAAGGAGTAAGTGGAGAGAATGTCCAAGAAGAACCAGGGAAGGAGCATGGGGAAACAGGAACACACATGCAAACAGGTATCCGTACTCACCCTAAACCGGGAGCACAGAGGTAGGTGAGTAGGGCGGGCGAGGTGGAAGAGCACTAGCAGAACCTGCAAAGATGGAGAAAGTGTTAACCACCACTCAACATCTTACATGCAGGGCCTATAACACCAGTAAAGTGCACACACCAAGATAGTTTCAGGCAACAAGATGACATAAAAAAGGTCAACAGTGAAAGCCAACTATTACCGCAAATGTGCGGGCCAATGGAGGCATAACCGTACCGACACAACCCTCCCGCATCTTTGAGGGACCCCCCAGCGATCACCGCAAATTTGCGGGGAGCCAAAACGTCCCAGAGGACCGAATCGAGCTCCCGCAAATCTGTGGGACCGGCCGAGATGGTCCGGCGCCGAAAAAGCGAGAGGAGCGTCTAGGGAATACCAAAAAAGGCCACAAAAATGCGTCATCTCCTTATGAACTCCAAGCGATGATGGCCATCAAGCTGAGCAGTGTCTTCCTTGAATTTATCCTAACTCAACCAGTAAAGGGAGAGGCAAGGAAGACACACCAGGGGAGAGGAGGCACATCCCCCAGGAACCACCCAACCCACAGAGATAGAGCAAAGCCCATGAGGAGAAGTGGCAGGGAGGGTGGTTTCGCACAAACAGGGGCCCCCGTGGGGTACCCCTGGATTGGGCAAAAAGACTATGAAAGGATGGAGGTGAAACAGGAAGAGAAAACAAAAACCAGTAAATGAAACTGGTGAGAAAAAGGGTGGCCTAGCCGTGAGCAGAGAATGTGTCAGGGGTGAAAAACCCTGTGGTGTGAAGGAGGGGCCCCCGTGGGGTACCCCTGGATATCACGAACCACCTGTCGCCCATGCCCTTGAGACACTGTGAAGGCTCGAAAGGGGGGACTCGGGAATAACGCTAATAATGCGGCCGACACAAACTCTACAAACAGCACCGCCACCAACGAAATCTCAGATTGTTTATCAACGGTACACCTTAGGCTATGAAAAAATGAAAACTCATAGGGGCATAGCAATTCCTGAATGAGAAAACGGGCTAGGCGAAAATAAGCTAAAAGCTAAACTATGCCCAGACTAACAGGAAAAAAGAATATGAAAAGAGAAAGAATGAAAAACATATACGAGGAACGCCAGGCGCCCCCGTACCTTCGGTAGGCTATTTCCACACGCGTCTCCATTATACACACTTATGAGCCCATTTACGTGTGCCCTAGATCACGTAACATCTGTCTAACAAAAAAGAAGGCCAGATAAGCCGAAACGAACCTAAAACAGGGTGAATTGAAGGAGCACAACAAAAGCGGACTCAACATGGAGACGCGTGAAAAAATGATGACAAGAGAGGGTCGCTCATGCGCACGTTCGACAGGGATCTGCACATGACGGAACACGGGATGGGCCTTAACCCTTCCTACACGGTCTGCCTTAGGTAAGGACAGCACGAAAGAAGGGCCACTACCCGGTATGCCTTATCTAAGGCATGAGCTTAATAGCCTAATTAAGCTTGGTCCGAACGCCGTGCGTACGACGTATGTCAACAAACCCAAGCGTTCGTCACCGCACCTCCGAAAACAAGAAGGAGAAGACTCCTCAATGTTATTGTTCTGACGTCATGACGAAATTAGTGTCTAAAAAGCCCCCATATTGGCAATATCTCTGCAATATTGGCTCCACTGAAATCATCATCACAACTGAACCAGTTGACTTACAGAGCTCTACTCAATGTCAAAATACAGATTGAAAACCGCACTATAATTATAGATGAGTGGGAAAGTTCTAGCAGTGAAAATAAACATAAATACGGTAGCCTAGGCCTAGACGTTTTTCGGCCATATCGCCCGGGTAGGGGCGACCGTCATTGGGTAAGACAGCCCGGGGAGGAAGGGTTAAGCGGTAACTAAGGTAAACCCCTTTTTCTTCTCTTCTATGCTTTTTTCACCTTCGGTGGTAGTTTTGGTTAATGTACAACGTCTCCTAGAGCAAGATAAGGAGTAGACTCTAGACGTTTTCTTTTTAACCGCGGTTGGAATGACGACATAGCAGTCAAAATAGACAAGTCGTCATTGCAATTAGGTTAATAGCCTTGATGTTGGATTTGCCAAGACTACTAACAAATATAGTGTAATTAAAGCACAAGATAGAAGTACCTGTACAACAAATATTAACAAAATATATAAAAATTATGTAATTCTTGAATAATACATTATTTTGTAAAAAATCAAGTATGAAAAACTTGCCTCAAACATTGTGATAAATGTTCATAATATGCCATTTTTTCCTATTCCCGAAGAATATGCCATTTTTCTGTGCCTTTTTTCCCATTGCCCTTTTTCCTGGGCCTTTTTTCCCTGTTCCTTTTTTTCCTACATTCGGTGCGGTTATGCCACATCTCGTCGGTATCGTGCAGCACGTGCTGTTGCATTGTTATTGCCGTGGCAATGTCGGGTGTTGACGGGGTGACGGCGGGGGATTAAAAACAAAATTGTTAACCCCTCAAACCCGGTAGGGCTCTGAGGCACCCATAACAAACTAGGGCCAGGAACCCGGTAGGGCTCTGAGGCACCGGCAGCTTGAAAGCCTGTAAGCTTGTTTTGAAAGCCGTCCGTCCCGACGCATGTAAACAACAGCCTGTTGGACCGACGCCGCGCATCTCCGACCACAAGAAGGAGAGGCGTCGCTTGTTCTTGTGTGGCTGTGTGTTATTGTTTAGTATTGAAAAGTGGCTGATATGGCTGACATCGCCACAAAGTTCTCTCCACGGAAATTGTCATCACAACTGAACCAGTTGACTTAGAGAGCTCTACTCAACGCCATTCTACAGGTACGAAACACATCTACGCTTGGGGATGCGCGGGAATGCGGAAGCAGTCAAAATAACAAAGATACGGTAGCCTAGGCGAGACGTTTTTTCGGCCAAATCCCCCGGGTTTCGGGGATATATTATAGAATGCATAGCCGGGAACCAAGGGTTAATGTTCCCGATGCAACCAGATGACAACACGTGTATACCGATACAACCCGGTGCCTACACGCCGTCCACACGGCAATTACACGACAACAATACGTGGTACCCGAAGCTATCACGCCAAATTTCCCTCATGCTCAGTTTTTGAGCAGCACCAAACAAATCGCCACCCACCACGATGTACCACGTCCTGCCCCGTGGGTAACGCGCCGCTCCCCGATACTCCCCGAGCACGTGGGCTATTGCACCACGTTCTGTTCCAATGTTCAATTTGGGCCACGTCGTGCTCCATATCGTGAATGTGTGAAAGGGGCTTTACTCCTACATTGACCTCAAAACTCTCACTTAACTTATCTCCTACCTTCACATTTTCCATTGCATTCCTATAGAAAGATTTTACTGCCATTAGCAACTTTTCTCCCACACCATAATACAGTACTGTTAACACATCCCACAGACCCTCACAATCTACTTTGTCATAGGCTTTTTCCAGATCCATGAATGCTGCATAGTTTTCTGTTCTTGGCTAAATACTTCTCTACCAACAAACGCATTGAGGCTATCTGGTCAACGCAGCCCCTGCCCTTTCTAAAAAAAACCTGCTCCTCGCCTATTTTGTCATCTGTGATCTTCTGCAGCCTCTCTGTTACTACTCTTGCATATACCTTTCCAGGTATGCTAAGCAAGCTAATTCCTCTTTAACTTTTGCACTCCTCTTTACTACCCTTCCCTTTGTACAAGCTTTGCGCAGTGGCAGTATCGTAACCAATGCGGTTATACTGAGTTGTGTGGATATACAGTCACTGACAAAGAAGCTCGAAACATTAAATTGGTTAAAGTTAGTAGACATACACCATTCTTCCTCGCACCTCGGTTTGGGCTACCTCCAAAGGGTAGCCATGTCGCACCCCACCTGCCCGCGGTATCCTCACAGACACCCAGTATTCATTTCTTTTTCCATACCTTAATTTTCTTCTTCTTGGGTGACACAAACGGGGGCGGTGCTACCTGGGTTTTACCCAGGTATTTTTTGTTTATTTTATCAGCTTTTTAAATTATTGGTTTAATTTATTTTTAGCCAAGGGAGTTTGGTTGTTTTTAATTTAGATTAATGCCTGGGCTTTTGCCCCAGGGAGTTCTTTTATATACAGTCGACACTCGATTTAACGGACTAATAGGGGGGAGACCGAGTCCGTTGCTGGAAAAAGTCCGTAGCTGGAAAATTGCCTTTGTATTTCGCCTTTTTTTTTTTTTTTTTTTATTGTGATTGAGGGACACGTTGTGCTGTACTGTCCCTGAAAACATAATAAAGGTCTTATTTGTCATTGATATGATAAATTTCACATGGGGAAAAAAAAAAAAAAAAAAGGAAGGATAGGCCTTTGTAGGCCTACTCCCTCCCCTCCCCGTCCCGGCCGCATATTTCCGAAGTCGAGACTAGTATATATATCATAGGGGAAATTAGGACCAATCAGAGGCCGCAGTGTCAGTGACGTCACCCACAAGGGGAGGAGCCAGTCTGTCTGTCACTCTCTCTCTCTCTCTGGGTGAGGAGCCTGCCTGCCTCTCTTTGGTTTCTCTCTCTCTCTGGTAAATAGAAGAAGTAAGTCACCTAGTATAACAAGTTATTTCAAATATTAACTACATTAAGGATACATTATGATTGTGCTATGTTATGGTTATGAGTAAATAAGAGTAGCCTACCGTATTACGCGTATTGCACAGCCATGGACAGAAATTCCTTGACAATTTTAGAAGTCACAATATTATTTCACTGGCGAACTATATTGATTCCTGTGACACTTAAGCAGTTAACCTGTGCTGATAATTTCAAGAAGGAACTTAAGTCACTCATATAGTGACTGTTTATTTATGTAAGAAAAGAGCTCAAGGTTAATGAGGTGGATATGAGACAGCAGTATTGTGAGTATTTGTGTATTGAAGTAAAATGTGTAAGAGGATCAATTCTAATTGCCTCTATATATAGAAGCCCAAATAATAGCAGGGGAGAGGATGATAACCTACTGAAAGCAATGGAGGAGATAGATAATAGAGAGAACAAATATAAAAAATTTATTGGAGATTTCAATTTGCCAAGGATCAACTGGGCAAATTGTACTACTCCAGCGGGACAGGGTAGCCTGGAAAATAAGTTTATAGAGAAAGTGAGAGATTGTTTTTTAACGCAACATATTGTAGAGATGACAAGATATAGAGATGGGACACAGGGGAGTGTACTTGATTTGATTTTTAGCAATGAAGAGGATATAGTGGAACATGTTAATGTGGATAGCCCTATAGGTCGTAGTGACCATGCCTGTATAAGCTTTAGTTGTAACATTAAATCAGAGAGGGATAATAGAAGCAATAGAATAAAATACATGTATGATAGAGCAGATTATGAGCTGCTGAGACGGTGTTTGGACATTGACTGGGGGGAATACTTGAACGGTGAAGACGCTGAAGGAATGTGGAGGAAAATTAGAGCCAAACTGGAGAATGCTGTATCCAAAGTGTACCAGTAAGGGAATATAAGGATAAAACAAAATTGAGGAAAAGAACTAACCCAGAATTGCCAATGAAAAGAAAGCTTTGGATATTGATTAGAAGAAAGAAACGATTGTGGGAAAGATTAAAATTGTTAAAAAAGAACAGGGGGACTAGTATAGAGGCTAAGGAAGTGGATCTGGAATGCAGATAAATAAACAATAAAATAAGGTGGGAAACAAGGAGGGGGTGAAGGAGAGGGAGAGAGAGATAGCTAGAAAATGAAGGATAATCCAAAATATTCTGGAAGTACATTCAGGAAAAGTTAACAAGAAGAGTAGGGATCCCAGAGCTGGTAGGGGGGTTGAATGATGGGAGTAGAGCGGAGACTGATAAGGAGAAAGCAGAGGTGCTGGGGAAATACTTTGGGGGGGTACTAACAGTGGAGTCGGAGGATGCAGTGCCTACTATTCCCATCAAACAGGCACCGGCACTAGAACTAATAGAGTTTTCCCATGCTAGAATAAGAAGGGCTATAGAAAAAATGAACAGAAGTAAGTCACCGGGACCGGATGGGATACACCCAAGAATCAAGGAAGGAGGGGAGATGTTAGTAGAGCCATTGAAAATGTTATTTGAGGTATCGTTTAATACAGGACAAATCCCGATGGACTGGAGAGAGGCGAACATAACAGCTATATTTAAGAAGGGAAAGAGAAATGACCCAGGGAATTATAGACCAGTCAGTTTGACAAGTGTTGTGTGTAAACTAATGGAAACGGTAATTAGAGAAGGAATAATGGATCATATGAAGTCAAACCAACTTTTCAGTGGGAGACAGTTCGGATTCTTGCCGGGGAGGTCGACGGTACTACAGCTAATTAAGGTGGTAGATGATTGGATGCAAATTCTAGAAGATGGTGATGTAATAGACGTGGTATTTATTAGTGGCCCCTCCATCATTGACGAACATGCCTATTACATAAGGCATCCTCTTCAAACACTAATCCGCCGTAGTTTTGAATCTACCGCGCAGAGCATTTAAAAACTGAGGAGCCTTCATCATGAGCGCACGCGACCTCACTCATGGCTTCAGTCATTATGAATTGGGTTCTCCCTACGAAAAAACTTCGTAAAAAATAAAAACAAAAAGAAAATAAGAATAACTATCCAATAAGCTTTCCATCATATCGTGGATGTACTTGTGTGGATTTCTGACCAGACGCTGATTCAGGCGTCATTCTTCCTTCCTTCTCTGCTCTGCGCTCAGCCCGCCCGGACGTGCCTCCCCACGCTCCGCTGGTTCCGCATTCGTTGCGTCCCTAGTGAGTTTTTTCTCATTTGTTTACTCCAGGATGTATCGAGTAAGGTTAGGATAGGCGTAGCAGGAGTGTCCTGGGCTGGTTGCCCGCAGTGCAGTGTATTTTGGGTCGAGTGTATGGTGCATCTATTTCGGATGTACCCTCGTGGTCACGTTGTGGACATGTGAACTTTTTCACAGTTGAGTTAGTTTGTGATGCAGGCGGCTTTCACTACGCATTAATTATTGCTGCCTTTTATCTTTCTGATGAGGTAAGCTGTGTTTTCTGACATTCCCAGCGTAATTTTCTTCACTTAGTCTAGTTTTTTCTGGGTCCCGAGTCAGTCTTCCCTGGGTTGGAAGTTATTGCTCGGTGGTGTGTTGGCGGTGGTTCCTGTTGTGATATTTCCAGTGTGTGTGTATATTTCAACTGTTTTTATGCCGTCTGCCTAGGCCTAGCCAGCCGCTCGTAGCTTTGCCACATGTACTAGTGTTATTATTTATTATTTATAAATATGCCCTACTGTGTCATGTGTATCCGGGTTTTAGTTGTGTATTGGCTAATTCCTCGGACTATAATTGTTTCCTGGTTTAGTTGTGTATTGGCTAATTCCACGGATTATGTTGTGACCTTGGGTTAGCCGTGCGTGGCTATCCTCGTGTCGTGTGTTGTTCAGATGGTATCTGTTCAGGGTGGGTTTCCTTCCGGCGGGTTTTTTCTCGGTTTCACCGTGAAAAAATCCTGGCCGAGAGCAGTGTTGGGCCACACGTGGTTGTTGACACTGGCTTGTATCCCCGGTGGGTGGGGTGTCTGTGGCTCTCCAGGACTGCGTCTCTGTGGGTGCCTGGTTTCAGGCCTCCTTTGATTCCCGGCGGGATGGCTGTACCCATCCATATAAATCGGCGTCCTTGTGGACATACGTTTTAGGAGTTTTTTCTACCTGGTTTTACGACAACCACATGAAAAAACCTAGCTGTTGTTTAGGCTTTCCTCCCCGGCGATCTTTTACAAAGAAGCGGGGACAGGAACTTATGGGGTTAACTTTTAAAACTTCTCACCCGGCGGGTGCACCTGGGTAGGGTGAGATGAACGACTTAGGTCTTCCAGTTAGTTAACCGATCCATTATAGTGATACTCTGTGTATCGCTGCCTTTACTATTTACGGCGATTGAAGGTTCAATTAGGTTATTTATCGATTCTCACACCCGGCGGGTGCTCCTAGGTGGAGGAATTAAGGAATTTTACAAAATTCATTTTAACCTATTTAATTTAGTGATACTATCAGGTATCGCCGCCTTCGATCTTACGGCGATCTTTTGGGACAATTCGTTAAACATTAGATCTCGTATCATCCTGCCCTGGGCTATTCTACTATAATAATTCAAGGGCCGGCGTCTTTTTGGGAGGTTGCTTTGTTACAAAATTGAATCTTGAGACAGTCACCTCCTCCGAGAGACTATAAGTGCCATGCTGGACCATTATATCAGAGGGTATTCTTCACTTTCTTTAGCAAAAGATTTGTTTAGACTTTACACCCCGCCGCGTGGCGAGATGTGTTAGTTGTGTCTTTGCATCTCGTTACCCGGCGGGTTATTAACACTGGTGTGCGATCATGTTGGATTACCCTTATGAGCATTAATTCCTGGAAATTTTCTTGTTTTTTCCAGAGCTGAGCTCCGGCGGACCAATACAGACCCGGCGGTAGTTTTCACCCACCAGTCTCTGTCATGGCTACCGTGGCCCCAGTTTTTGCCCTGTGCATTACCCCTACTTGTGCTGGTATCCCTATTTTTGCACACACCCTTTGCATAAGGTGTGTTAAATGTCTAGACCGTTCAAGGGGTCTCTGGGTGATGCATAATTGTTCCTTTTGTTCTCAATTAGCTGCTAAAGTCCTTTGTGATAACGATAAGACCGCGGCGGTAGCGTTGAGAGAGGTTCGACAACAAATGTCGGCCTACACTACCATTGTCGCGCATAAGTCACTTCAATGTGACAACGTCCCACTTTGGGATAGATTGCTGTCAGAACACCCTCCCCCTAAACGTTCCTCTAGAGTCACGAGTGTTAAGCCGACGGAGACTAGTCAGGGTTCTGTATCGTCTGCGACTACAACTAAACGCCCGAGAGAGCCTACACCCCCGGCATCCGCCTCCTCGTCGCAGGCGAGATCTAGGTCAAGGTCACCTCTCAGACAACAGTCTTCTAGTCGGGCCTCTTCGCCGGAGAGTAAGAAGAGTAAGACGGAAGATTCCACCAGTGGTCACGGCGGAGATTCTTCCAGATCTAAGACTAGTTCGCGGTCACACCGCAGCCATAAATCCTCAAAAAAGGATTCACATCGGAAGTCCTCTCGACATTCCCCTAAGTCTAGTGCATCTCATCGTACCTCTACACCTGACAAAGTTTGTGTTAGGGCCTCTGAGTCCAGTGCAGCACCTGTCCCTAAAGAGGAGTTGCCAATTAATATTTTAACCCTGGAAATGGAAAGTTCAGGAGGGTCAATAATTGAGAATGTTTCAGACTCTCAAGAGAGCGTAGGCCAGGGCCTTGGTGTTTGGCGGTTTGCCCAACCACGGTCTGACCACCCACGTCCGACTCATACGAGTCACACAGTAGCCGACGTCCACTGGGACGCGGCGACCCCATCCTCTATCCCAGACTTATCTTGGAAACAAGGTACCCCTGCCTCGGCGGGGTCTTCTCAGGAGGATCGGGAGGAAAAAGACGAAGTTTCAATAATTTGGATATGGAAGGACAAGGGTCAGGCTCAGGCTTGGACGCCGCAAGAGATAATAATGATTCTCCTATAAGTTCTTCATCTAACCAGTTTGTTACAGCACAAGAAATTGATGGGTTGCTTACTCATGCTTTATCTAAATTTTTTGGTCAGCAACAAGAAAACCCCACAATGGAATTGGGGGCTCCCTCGACAAGCTCTACGGTACGGCCTCTGATGACGTCAATTGATTTATCTAAGATTCCTAACCCTCCTACTCTGTCACCTGCAAGGAGCACTAAGCCTGCCACGGCGGCATTGACAACTTCAAATGTCAGGGTCATAACGGATGTTAATCCACCCCCTCTAGACAAAGCACCTCTTAGAAAGGTAGCTATGCCCCTCCTTTATGGGCCAGACGAGTCATGGGTTCTTTTGAACCCCTCTAAACCAGAGCTTGCCCAACCTACCTTGTCAGGGGAACTCCCGGTACCGCGTGAGTGGTTTATCCAGGGCAACAAGTCAAAGAAATTAAGGGCCATGGATGCCTTAGGTAATGTTCTGGACGTAAACATTAAGGCTATACCTAGTTATTATCACCAGGATTATTTTGTGTATGCTTCTAAGCCTGCTTTACCCCCTTTCTCAGCTTTAAAACTATTTTCAGACTGGTCTAAGCTGGATGGGTTTAATGATATTAAGACTCTGTCAGCTCTTACTCCTGAACTAGATTTACGGACCGTCACAGACGACGCAGCTAATCCAGTTTTGAAGGTGGGACAGTTGGGTCCAGGACCTTGGGTGGATTGGGAGGTAGAGGCTCAAAACTTTGCAACCACTTTCACTTCTAAATCTTCCCACCAGATCCCTCAGGACTCACATTCATGGTTTTCCATGCCGGTGGGTTCTGCCGGCGGAGTCCCGGCGGCTTTGTTTGCATTCCTAGCTGCCCCTAAGATTAATCTTTGTGAACTGAAGGACCCGTTCACTACCCCTACCCCTACTCACCTAGACAGAGAATTTAGGCTACGAGGAAGAGCTTTTCGCCTGTTTTCACAGTACATAGTATCTCAGCAGGTGGCTAAGTCTTTACTACGATCTACTCAGGCAATCGCAGACGCGGATGCTCGAAGATCGGTTGAGTTATCCCGGCGACTGATTCTTCAGTCGTCAATCCAATCCTTAGGTGACATACGCACCGCCTTGCTTGAGGCGGTGCGAGCACGACAAGATCTTAGGATGTCGTTAGTTCGCAAGCTACCTGAGCGCATTGCTAACCAGGTGGTGATGTCACCAGTACTTACCCCTTCTTTAATGTCCCCTGAAGTATGGCGAACAGTGTTCAATATGGCACAGGCCGTTAAGCACAGTCCCACCCCTTCTAAGAAACCTGCATTTAACTTCCCCAAACCCAGGCCTACTACTAAAGCCCAGCCAGGGGGATCTAAACCATTTCTTCCGCCTAAGTCCTCCCACTCCCCCCAGGGTCAGTACAGGCATAGACAGAATAGGTTTTCAGGTCAGAGAGGACGCGGCCAAAATAAACCAGGTCAGGGCCAGTCTTCGACCAACACCAGCCAGCCGGCGAAGCGGCCAGCACCAACCCCACCATCAAAAAACTAAAGTCTCTCTCACTCCCGGCGCCTACCTTAAGGCCGGAGGAACCGAAGGTAGTACAGCCGGCGAACCCTTGTCTGCTAACTGGGTCGTTCCGAACGTGTCACCAAGCATGGCCGTTAAACACTTGGGCACGGATGGTGGCACGCAAAGGCATCACTTGGCAGTGGCTCCGGCGACCTCGATTACGTCAGCCGACAACGGCGAATTTTGTTTCTTTAGAGGTGGAGTCACTAGCCCAGGAAATGATTGCCAAGAATGTCATCATCCCGGTCCCCCCAAATTACCCTGTATTCACGTCCAAACTATTTTTGGTTCCCAAAAGGGACAGTGTTCAGATGAGGCCGGTCGTAGACCTGTCTTATCTGAATCTTCACATTCACAACGAATCTTTCAGAATGTTAACAGTACACCAAATCAGGCTAACACTTCCGCCGGGAGGTTGGATGTGTTCACTAGACCTGACAGACGCCTATTGGCACGTATCGGTCAACAAAAGATTTCAAAGGTTTTTGGCCTTACGGATCAGGCACCAAAATTTTGTTTTTCAGAGGATGCCGTTCGGTTTGAACCTAGCACCTCGATTATTCACAAAACTAGTCCGGCAAGCCCTGATGCCATTGTTAAAACAAGGGATCAGAGTGTTGTGGTATCTGGACGACTGGCTGGTGGTGGCAGAGACACAACAATTATGCATAAAACATGTCAATATCATTTTGAATCATGTCAAAACTCTAGGCTTCAAGGTAAATCTGGTAAAGTCAAACCTTGTTCCCTCACGAGTAATTCAGTGGATAGGGCTGGTCTGGGACACCGCCGCTCTCACTCTGAGTCAGAGTGTGGACAATCGCAACAGGTTTCGCAGGAAACTGTTCAGGTTTCTTCACAGTCTGACTACGACACGGAGGGTCTGGGAGTCTCTGGTCGGCTCTCTCAACTGGATTCAACTAACTGTCAAGTTGGGCCGGTTGAAAGTAAAACGATTAATATTGGAAGGCAACAAATATTTCCCGCTCTTACCGGCGGGAAAATTATGGCCCATCCCGAAATTAATCCACACCTTGCTAGCGGTCTGGGCGAAGAGGGAAACATTGCACTCAATAATGTCATGGACCTCTCCTCCACCAACGGTATGGGTAGACACGGATGCGTCAGGCACAATAGGTTGGGGATTTCAGTCAAATCAGGGGCACCAGGGTCAGGGGCTTTGGTCCCACTTAGAAATCTCGCACATCAATGTCAAAGAATTACTAGTCCCCTTATATTTCCTTCAGGCTCACGGCCCGGCGTTACGGGACAAGTCGGTGGCCTTCAGAATGGACAATCTGAATGCAGTCCACTGTATTCAGAAACAAGGGTCAACGAGGTCAAGGAAGTTGCTAAACGTGTCAGAAGAGATTTTTGCTCTAGCCAACAGTCTAGATATTTATCTGCACGCTTCTTATCTCCCAGGCGTAGCGAACGTCTGGGCAGACGCTCTATCCCGGCGACAGAGCACGACAGTAGAATGGGAGCTCAAGCAACCCATTTTCAACCTAATGATTGCAGAGCTCTCCCATCCACAAGTGGATCTTTTTGCGTCCGAGGAGACTCACAAACTCCATCTATACCTCACCCGCCGGGCGAAAACGCCGGCAGGGGGGCCAGACGCCCTAGTGACAGACTGGAACAGATGGAGCTCCATCTATCTGTTTCCTCCGCCAGATGCGTCACTAATGTGCCACGTAGTGAACAAACTACGAGATTATCGAGGCTTAGTCTCGCTAATCGCGCCACTGTGGCCGGCGCAGTTGTGGTACCAGCAATTGAAAATGTGGTGCCCGGACCCGGTATCGCTCCCGGTCGGGTATTTCCACTTAGACGCGATTGGCAACCTCGCGACCTCGCTGACTTTTGCATTATGGACATTCAGGAGGCCAAGTGGCTAGCACCATACGGTAGAGATGTGACAAATAAATTACTTAATCAATATACTCAGTCTACAAAACGACAGTATCAATCACATTGGCAAGCCTTTACTTCTTCGATCGTTAGGACAGAACAAACTGTACCCTCAGTGGCATTAGTTTTTAATTATTTAAATTATCTGTTTGAGCAGAAACGTTTATCTGTGGTAACATTAAAAAATCACTTAACGGCGATTAGAGTGCCCTTTTTAGACCTTACAGGTCTCTCCATACCGGTGGCGGAGGAAACAGGTTTTATGAGAGCATGTTTTAAACTCCGCCCACCTCCCCGTCAGCTCATGCCTACTTGGTCTCTGGACACGGCTTTGTCTTTGCTTCACTCTCGTCTGTACCAAAATACTGCAGACTTTGCATTAATCTTAAAAAAGGCGGTTTTCCTTTTGGCTTTAGCCACCGGAAACAGAGTGTCTGAGCTGGCGGCGATGAGCAACACACCTAATTGTCTTAGGTTTGGTAGACTTAATGAATGTATTTCCATTGCACCCTCCCCAGGTTTTGTAGCCAAGAATGAGCATAGTGCACACGTGTTTTCTGAGTTCACGGTGCCGGCGTTAAAAAGGGGAAAGGTGCATCATAATTTATGTCCAGTACAAGCTCTAACCAAATATTTGAGAGTAGCTCCTCACCTCACCTCCCAAGGTGCTTTATGGGTAGCAAGTACGGGTAAACGCTTACTTAAACGGCGATTAGCCTCTCTTCTGGTAGAAGTCATTAAAGAAAGTAATCCCGGCGTTGTGGGTTGGGCCCACGATTTACGCAAATGGGCAGCCTCTTTACGTTTCCTGAACATTTTTTCAGTTGAAGACATAGCGTCCACGCAGTTGTGGGCGTCTAATCATACGTTTCTGTCTAGATACTTGTCAGTTGCTCTAGACAAACCTTCCTTACCATGTATAGCTTTAAGGCAGAGGGTCTAGGCGGCCCTGCAGTCACTTTTGTTTACTTTCATGGGAAAGGGGGGGGGGGGGGTGCAGTCAGTTGACACAGGACACCCTAGACCCCGCCGGAGTATGAGAGCTGTGATACAATTTAAGGTTAAAATGTGTTATGAAAATTTCTCAGTGAGAAATTGTGCTAGTACAATGTTAAGTACAAAACAACGGTGTTGTTAGAGTAGTTTAGCTGCGAAAGCAATTTAGTTTTAGATTATTGGAGTTCCTTTGCAATTTATCTCCAAGTTTATGTTGGGGTTTATTATGTGCACATGTAAACTTATAACTTGTTATTTTTTGTCACCACTCGTTGAGTGGGGTGCCTTTGTAACTACAGATCTGTGTTCAGAATCTTCAGGGTTACCAATTTTTTGTCAGGCAGGCTTCTTTGAAGCACGCACCTGCCTGAACCCCCTTTTTCTTGTATTTGTTCGGCTACGCCGTTAATTAAATATATTTTCAAAGTAAGAATACTATGTGGTTGTTTTTATTATCTGCTTTTCTAGAGTTATGATATGATTACGAATGTCCCCCTCCAGTCTTAGAAATCAGGCATGTTCGTCAATGATGGAGGGGCCACTAATAAATTATAGGTTTGACTCCTGTAAGGAGATAAAGAAAACCTAATATTTAGTAGTGGCCCCGTAATCATTGACGACTGGGGCCCTCCCGACCGTCCCCTTCCCATTCGTTGATGTATTAAGGATTTTGGTTTACTTGATATGTCAGTGAAGGAAGAATGACGCCTGAATCAGCGTCTGGTCAGAAATCCACACAAGTACATCCACGATATGATGGAAAGCTTATTGGATAGTTATTCTTATTTTCTTTTTGTTTTTATTTTTTACGAAGTTTTTTCGTAGTGAGAACCCAATTCATAATGACTGAAGCCATGAGTGAGGTCGCGTGCGCTCATGATGAAGGCTCCTCAGTTTTTAAATACTCTGCGCGGTAGATTCAAAACTACGGCGGATTAGTGTTTGAAGAGGATGCCTTATGTAATAGGCATGTTCGTCAATGATTACGGGGCCACTACTAAATATTAGGTTTTCTTTATCTCCTTACAGGAGTCAAACCTATAATATTGCGATTTTATGAAGGCCTTCGATAAGGTCCCACATAAAAGGTTAATAGAGAAAGTTAGAAGCTATAATATAGGGGAGAAATGTGTGAAATGGATAGAAGCCTTCCTGAAAGATCGGAGACAGAGGGTACTGGTGAATGGAATAGGCTCGGGGTGGAGGGAAATAACAAGTGGGGTACCTCAGGGATCTGTGTTGGGACCACTGCTGTTCGTTATATTTATCAATGACTTGCCTGAAGTTATAACTAATGGAAGTGAGGTATACCTGTATGCGGATGACACTAAACTGTATAGAAGAGGTAAGGAAGATATGGGTTTGCTTCAAGGAGATGTGGGCATGAAGGGATGGTCTGAGCATTGGTTAATGCCTTTTCATCCAAAAGACATGCATGCAAGGGACCAGCAGATAGACAAGGTGACATAATTGCCAACGCCAAGAACAACCGAGGACCACCAGCGTAAGAAGACAGCGAGGACCGAGGACAGCAATGAACATAAATGTAGATCCGACAAGAACCAAAATATTATTAAAGAGCGTTCCGTGAGTTCTAAAATAACAAATTTAAAGGTTTTCTATGCAAACGCTCGTAGCATACGCAATAAATTTTCAGATTTAGAGGAGCTAGTGTTTACAGAAAATTATGATGTGATTGGCATAACAGAATCTTGGCTCAATACAGAAGATAGAGACTTTTTAGCAGAGTATTCACTTCCCGGTTATGTAATGTTTGAGAAAAGCCGAATAAATCGAAATGGAGGTGGTGTTTTACTTTATATCAAAGAAAGTCTTAACCCTACCCTCTTGTCAAAATCTCAAATTGTGAACGTCGACGCATCTTTTTTGCTAATAAAGAATAATAAAGGTACAAAAATAATACTTGCATTAATATACAGACCTACAGCTCAATCAGTGCAAACTGACCGAGAAATTTACGAACAAATTGCAGATGTAAGTAACTCGCAAGATACCGTAATTTTTGGCGACTTTAATTTACCTGTGACCAAGTGGGGCGATACCCTTACTTCACACTCCGGACATGACTTGTATACGAACTTGCAAGAGAGTTCGCTTTATCAATTTGTTCGAACGCCAACCCGTGGTAATAACGTTCTTGACATTGTACTTGCAACAAAAGAAGAATTAATAGAGAATTTGAATGTTGGTGATGAATTCAGTAACAGCGACCATCGTACGATAACTTTAACTTTAAATTTTACTAGTAACGAACCAAATAGTAGCATCGAAAAAGTCCCTAATTTCAAGAAAGCAAACTTCCATAAACTTAGAGCTATGTTTAAAGAAACTGACTGGAGCTTTTTAATTAACAATAACGACATAAATACATCTTGGAAGTTATTCGAAACCACTTACCTAAAAGCAGTGCAAGACTGCATACCATCAAAAATACGGCGTCCAGGCCCTAATAATAAGCCCAAATGGTGGAATAAAGATATTTCAAACTGCCTGCTTGCTAAAAAATGTGCTAATGATAGATTAAAATCTTCACAAAATGACGAAGAACGGGTGAAATTTGTAGAGCTACGACGCAAAGCCAAAAAGTTAATTAAGCAAAGTAAAAAGACCTTAGAGTTACATATTGCGAATCAAAGTAAAACAAACCCGAAAGAATTCTATAGTTATATCAGAAAGAAAAAAGTAGTTACTTCAACTGTTGGACCGTTAGTCGATGAAAATGGAGAATACACTAAAGACGAAGTACAAATGAGTAATGCCCTGAATACCTTTTTTGCATCAGTTTTTACAATAGAAGACCTCAGTGATATCCCTACACCATCGCCGATTCAGATTGATAATTCAGATGTTTTAAGCAATATCACCGTTACAGAGAGAGAAGTATTGAATTGTTTAGATAAACTCAAGGTAAATAAAACGCCTGGACCTGATACAATCTCGCCTAGAGTTCTAAAGGAAGCTAAGGATGAGCTCTCCAAACCACTGACATTACTATTCAATAAATCCTTGCAGTCTGGAACTATGCCTGATCAGTGGAAGCTAGCCAACGTAACACCGATATTCAAAAAAGGCAGCAAATCCCTACCCAGTAACTATCGTCCAATTAGCTTAACCTCAGTTGTATGTAAAATGCTAGAAACGGTCATACGAGACAGACTCGTAAATCACTTAGAGGAAAATGACATACTTAAAGATACTCAACACGGCTTTCGTAAAAAACGTTCCTGTTTAACAAACCTCTTAGACTTCTTCCACGATATCCTCAACCTCTACGATGAGAGTAAAGCTGTAGATATTATATACCTTGATTTTCAAAAGGCCTTTGACAAAGTTCCCCACAAACGTTTGCTGCTAAAACTAAAAGCGCATGGAATACAAGACGGTGTGTTGAAATGGATAGAAAATTGGCTCAGCGACAGAAAGCAAAGAGTAGTCATAAACGGTAAGGCATCTTAATGGACCAATGTAAGTAGCGGGTACCCCAGGGATCGGTACTAGGACCAATTCTCTTTCTAATTTACATCAACGACATAGATGAGGGTCTCACCTGCACAATCTCAAAATTTGCTGACGATACAAAATTGCAAATAGCGTACTCTCAAAAGAACAAGTTGACGATATGCAACACAATCTAGATAAATTGTCATGTTGGGCCCAAATTTGGCAAATGAGTTTCAATGCGGATAAATGTAAAGTACTGTACTACATATCGGATACCTAAATAAGAAAGCAAACTATTCGATGAATGGCACTCAGCTTAAGAATGTAAACAGAGAAACCGATCTGGGAGTAACAATATCGAGTAACCTAAAAACCGAGTCAACAATGTTCAGAATTTAAGAAGGCAAACAAAATAATTGGCTTTATAGGCAGGTCATTTGAGCATAAATCCAAAGACGTTATCCTAACCCTTTACAATTCCTTAGTCCGCCCTCTTCTGGAATACTGCGTTCAATCCTGGTGCCCGTATTACCAAAAAGATATAAACAAGCTAGAACGAGTTCAACGTAGAGTTACCAAAATGATACCAGCCTAAAGAACAAACCATACGAAGAGCGTCTTAGAGAATTAAATCTATTTCCTTTAACCCAGCTCAGATTAAGAGGTGACTTAATTCAAGTGTTCAAAATCATCAAAGGCATCGACAATATGAACTGTAGTAAGTACTTCACTATCGACCAATCTAATTACACGCGGGGAAACAGTTACAAAATTATTGGTAAATCTTTTAACTCACACGAATCTAAGAATTTCTTCTTCAGTCGAGTTGTCAACTTGTGGAATGGGCTTCCCCGAAACGTTATAGAGTGCATCACCGTTGATTCATTTAAACTCCGCGTAGACAAATATCTCGCATCAAACCCGCGACTGACTGCGTTTGTAAATGAATAACTTTATTTTATCCCCCCCTCAGTTACTAACCCATCTGTCCCCTACTAACTTCCTAATCCTGCCATGGACATTAGTTCCAGGGCAGTAATTCCCTTTCCAATGTTTCCTTACCCACTCTAAACCACTATTTATTAGTGGCCCCTCCATCATTGACGAACATGCCTATTACATAAGGCATCCTCTTCAAACACTAATCCGCCGTAGTTTGAATCTACTGCGCAGAGCATTTAAAAACTGAGGAGCCTTCATCATGAGCGCACGCGACCTCACTCATGGCTTCAGTCATTATGAATTGGGTTCTCACTACGAAAAAACTTCGTAAAAAATAAAAACAAAAAGAAAATAAGAATAACTATCCAATAAGCTTTCCATCATATCGTGGATGTACTTGTGTGGATTTCTGACCAGACGCTGATTCAGGCGTCATTCCTCCTTCTCTGCTCTGCGCTCAGCCTGCCCGGACCTGTCTCCCCACGCTCCGCGGGTTCCGCATTTGTTGCGTCCCTAGTGAGTTTTTTCTCATTGGTTTACTCCGGGATGTATCGAGTAAGGTTAGGATATGCATAGCAGGAGTGTCCTGGGCTGGTTGCCCGCAGTGCAGTGTATTTTGGGTCGTATGTTTGGGGCATCTATTTCGGATGTACCCTCGTGGTCCTGTTGTGGACAGGTGAATTTTTTTCACAGTTAAGCTAGCTTTGTGATGCAGGCGGCTTTCATTACGCGTTATTGCTTCCTTTTATCTTTCTGATGAGGTAGCGTATTTTTGCTGTCGTTCCCAGCGTATTTTTCTTCACTTAGTGAAGTTTTTTCTGGGTCCCGAGTCAGTTCTTCCCTTTGCCGGAAGTGTTTGCTACAGTGGTGTGTTGGCGGTGGTTCCTGTTGTGATATAATTCAGTGCTTTTTCTTTATATTCCGACATGTTACTGTTATCCGTCTGCCTAGGCCTAGCCAGCCTCTCGTAGCTTTATCACATATACAAGTGTTATTGATTTATTTTCTAAATATGTACTACTGTGTCATGTGTATCCTGGTTTAGTTGTGTATTGGCTAATTCCACGGACTATTTATGTGTCCTGGGTTAGTTGTGTTTTGGCTAATTCCACGGACTATGTTGGGCCGGCGTTAGTTGTGTTTTAGCTACGCCTCGGTCCGGTGTTGCGTTCAGATGGTATCTGGACGGGGTGGGTTTTTTCCGGCGGGTTTTTCTCGGTTTCACCTTGATAACCCCCCGGCTGGTTGCCTAGTTTTGGCCACGCGTGGTTTAAAACAGGTTTGTTTCCCCGGCGAGTGGGTGTCTGTGGCTCCCCAGGTCTGCGTCTCTGGGGTGCCTGTTTCATCCCGGCGGGTTGGCTGTACCCATCTAACAGTGTTCATACGGACACGTGTTGTTTGTAGTTTTTTCGGTTTTGCAAAGCCAATATAAAACTATGCTGTAGTTGTATTTCCTCCCCGGCGATCTGTTTCAAAGAAGTGGGGATAGGAACAATTGGGGTTAACTTTTAAACTTTAATTCACCCGGTGGGTGCAACCTGGAAGGTTGGGATGACCGAATTTGCAAAATTCAGTTTAGTTGACCAGTCAATTGAGGGATGCTTTGTGTATCGCCTCCTTCAACATACGGCGCTTTAGGGCACATTTGGGGTTAACGTTTTTTAAACTATTATTCACACCCGGCGGGTGTTTCTTGCACGGATGAGAATAACGAATTTACAATTCAGTTAGTTAACCAGACATGTGAGGGATACGTTTTGTATCGCCGCCTTCAACATACGGCGATCTAAAAGATACTTCGGCAGAAGTTAGATCTCGTATATTTGTCAGGCTTCCCAGTTTTTTATCTACGAGATAATTCGGGGGCCGGCGTCTTTTTTAGGGGTTTTTTCCAATATTTAATATGGAAACAAACACCACCGGAAAGACTTAATCACTTATAAACGCCATGATGGTCTTTATATATTATGTCAGAGGGTATTCATAAATCTTTTGGACAAATTAAGATATTCTGAAATCTTTTACTTAGGAAACCCCACCGCGTGGCGAGCTGTGGTCGTTGAGTATTACGTCTCGTTACCCGGCGGGTTATTTAACACCTGTGTGCGAACATGAGTGGGTTAACCTTATGAGCATTAATTCCTGGAAATTTAAATTTTCCAGAGCTGGGTCCCGGCGGGTCTATGCAGAACCTGGAGTAGTTTCCCTCCAGTCTCTGTCATGGCTACCTTTGCCCCGGTTTTTGCTGTATGCATTACGCCCTCCTGTTCAGGTATCCCTATTTTTGCGCACACACTTTGTATAAAATGTGTTAAAATGTCTCGTTTGGTGGGGGTTACCTTTCCGGCGTTTTTCTCGTTGCTCCGAGAACACCGTTTTGGTTTACCGAGTTTTAGTCAGGATGGCTAAAATAGGTAAGTTACCCCGACGAGTTTGGTCGCTTGAGGGCTCATCAGAAACTGCGTTTTTCTGTGGTCGAGCCTGGGATCAGGCTTCCTGTGTTATTCATTGCTTTATGCATTACGCCCTCCTGTTATGTCTCGTTTGGTGTGGGTTACCTTTCCGGCGTTTTTTCTCGTTGCTCCGAGAACACCGTTTTTGGTTACCGAGTTTTAGTCAGGATGGCTAAAATAGGTAAGTTACCCCGACGAGTTTGGTCGCTTGAGGGCTCATCAGAAACTGCGTTTTCTGTGGTCAAGCCTGGGATCAGGCTTCCTGTGTTATTCCCGGTGAGGGGGGCTCCACACAGTTATTTTGTTTGGTCTTTCCCTCCCGGCGACCTTTTTTACAAAGAGGTCTGGGGCAGGTATAAGTGGTTTGACATTGCATATAAAACCCGGCGGTTGTTTTTAAACTTTAATTCACCCGGTGGGTGCAACCTGGAAGGTTGGGATGACCGAATTTGCAAAATTCAGTTTAGTTGACCAGTCAATTGAGGGATGCTTTGTGTATCGCCTCCTTCAACATACGGCGCTTTAGGGCACATTTGGGGTTAACGTTTTTTAAACTATTATTCACACCCGGCGGGTGTTTCTTGCACGGATGAGAATAACGAATTTACAATTCAGTTAGTTAACCAGACATGTGAGGGATACGTTTTGTATCGCCGCCTTCAACATACGGCGATCTAAAAGATACTTCGGCAGAAGTTAGATCTCGTATATTTGTCAGGCTTCCCAGTTTTTTATCTACGAGATAATTCGGGGGCCGGCGTCTTTTTTAGGGGGTTTTTTCCAATATTTAATATGGAAACAAACACCACCGGAAAGACTTAATCACTTATAAACGCCATGATGGTCTTTATATATTATGTCAGAGGGTATTCATAAATCTTTTGGACAAATTAAGATATTCTGAAATCTTTTACTTAGGAAACCCCACCGCGTGGCGAGCTGTGGTCGTTGAGTATTACGTCTCGTTACCCGGCGGGTTATTTAACACCTGTGTGCGAACATGAGTGGGTTAACCTTATGAGCATTAATTCCTGGAAATTTTAAAATTTTCCAGAGCTGGGTCCCGGCGGGTCTATGCAGAACCTGGAGTAGTTTCCCTCCAGTCTCTGTCATGGCTACCTTTGCCCCGGTTTTTGCTGTATGCATTACGCCCTCCTGTTCAGGTATCCCTATTTTTGCGCACACACTTTGTATAAAATGTGTTAAAATGTCTCGTTTGGTGGGGTTACCTTTCCGGCGTTTTTCTCGTTGCTCCGAGAACACCGTTTTGGTTTACCGAGTTTTAGTCAGGATGGCTAAAATAGGTAAGTTACCCCGACGAGTTTGGTCGCTTGAGGGCTCATCAGAAACTGCGTTTTTCTGTGGTCGAGCCTGGGATCAGGCTTCCTGTGTTATTCATTGCTTTATGCATTACGCCCTCCTGTTATGTCTCGTTTGGTGTGGGTTACCTTTCCGGCGTTTTTTCTCGTTGCTCCGAGAACACCGTTTTTGGTTACCGAGTTTTAGTCAGGATGGCTAAAATAGGTAAGTTACCCCGACGAGTTTGGTCGCTTGAGGGCTCATCAGAAACTGCGTTTTCTGTGGTCAAGCCTGGGATCAGGCTTCCTGTGTTATTCCCGGTGAGGGGGGCTCCACACAGTTATTTTGTTTGGTCTTTCCCTCCCGGCGACCTTTTTTACAAAGAGGTCTGGGGCAGGTATAAGTGGTTTGACATTGCATATAAAACCCGGCGGTTGTTTTTAAACTTTAATTCACCCGGTGGGTGCAACCTGGAAGGTTGGGATGACCGAATTTGCAAAATTCAGTTTAGTTGACCAGTCAATTGAGGGATGCTTTGTGTATCGCCTCCTTCAACATACGGCGCTTTAGGGCACATTTGGGGTTAACGTTTTTTTAAACTATTATTCACACCCGGCGGGTGTTTCTTGCACGGATGAGAATAACGAATTTACAATTCAGTTAGTTAACCAGACATGTGAGGGATACGTTTTGTATCGCCGCCTTCAACATACGGCGATCTAAAAGATACTTCGGCAGAAGTTAGATCTCGTATATTTGTCAGGCTTCCCAGTTTTTTATCTACGAGATAATTCGGGGGCCGGCGTCTTTTTTAGGGTTTTTTTTCCAATATTTAATATGGAAACAAACACCACCGGAAAGACTTAATCACTTATAAACGCCATGATGGTCTTTATATATTATGTCAGAGGGTATTCATAAATCTTTTGGACAAATTAAGATATTCTGAAATCTTTTACTTAGGAAACCCCACCGCGTGGCGAGCTGTGGTCGTTGAGTATTACGTCTCGTTACCCGGCGGGTTATTTAACACCTGTGTGCGAACATGAGTGGGTTAACCTTATGAGCATTAATTCCTGGAAATTTTAAATTTTCCAGAGCTGGGTCCCGGCGGGTCTATGCAGAACCTGGAGTAGTTTCCCTCCAGTCTCTGTCATGGCTACCTTTGCCCCGGTTTTTGCTGTATGCATTACGCCCTCCTGTTCAGGTATCCCTATTTTTGCGCACACACTTTGTATAAAATGTGTTAAAATGTCTCGTTTGGTGGGGGTTACCTTTCCGGCGTTTTTCTCGTTGCTCCGAGAACACCGTTTTGGTTTACCGAGTTTTAGTCAGGATGGCTAAAATAGGTAAGTTACCCCGACGAGTTTGGTCGCTTGAGGGCTCATCAGAAACTGCGTTTTTCTGTGGTCGAGCCTGGGATCAGGCTTCCTGTGTTATTCATTGCTTTATGCATTACGCCCTCCTGTTATGTCTCGTTTGGTGTGGGTTACCTTTCCGGCGTTTTTTTCTCGTTGCTCCGAGAACACCGTTTTTGGTTACCGAGTTTTAGTCAGGATGGCTAAAATAGGTAAGTTACCCCGACGAGTTTGGTCGCTTGAGGGCTCATCAGAAACTGCGTTTTCTGTGGTCAAGCCTGGGATCAGGCTTCCTGTGTTATTCCCGGTGAGGGGGGCTCCACACAGTTATTTTGTTTGGTCTTTCCCTCCCGGCGACCTTTTTTACAAAGAGGTCTGGGGCAGGTATAAGTGGTTTGACATTGCATATAAAACCCGGCGGTTGTTTTTAAACTTTAATTCACCCGGTGGGTGCAACCTGGAAGGTTGGGATGACCGAATTTGCAAAATTCAGTTTAGTTGACCAGTCAATTGAGGGATGCTTTGTGTATCGCCTCCTTCAACATACGGCGCTTTAGGGCACATTTGGGGTTAACGTTTTTTAAACTATTATTCACACCCGGCGGGTGTTTCTTGCACGGATGAGAATAACGAATTTACAATTCAGTTAGTTAACCAGACATGTGAGGGATACGTTTTGTATCGCCGCCTTCAACATACGGCGATCTAAAAGATACTTCGGCAGAAGTTAGATCTCGTATATTTGTCAGGCTTCCCAGTTTTTTATCTACGAGATAATTCGGGGTTCCGGCGTCTATTTTCGGGGTTTTTTTCAATATTTAATATGGAAACAAACACCACCGGAAAGACTTAATCACTTATAAACGCCATGATGGTCTTTATATATTATGTCAGAGGGTATTCATAAATCTTTTGGACAAATTAAGATATTCTGAAATCTTTTACTTAGGAAACCCCACCGCGTGGCGAGCTGTGGTCGTTGAGTATTACGTCTCGTTACCCGGCGGGTTATTTAACACCTGTGTGCGAACATGAGTGGGTTAACCTTATGAGCATTAATTCCTGGAAATTTTAAATTTTCCAGAGCTGGGTCCCGGCGGGTCTATGCAGAACCTGGAGTAGTTTCCCTCCAGTCTCTGTCATGGCTACCTTTGCCCCGGTTTTTGCTGTATGCATTACGCCCTCCTGTTCAGGTATCCCTATTTTTGCGCACACACTTTGTATAAAATGTGTTAAAATGTCTCGTTTGGTGGGGGTTACCTTTCCGGCGTTTTTCTCGTTGCTCCGAGAACACCGTTTTGGTTTACCGAGTTTTAGTCAGGATGGCTAAAATAGGTAAGTTACCCCGACGAGTTTGGTCGCTTGAGGGCTCATCAGAAACTGCGTTTTTCTGTGGTCGAGCCTGGGATCAGGCTTCCTGTGTTATTCATTGCTTTATGCATTACGCCCTCCTGTTATGTCTCGTTTGGTGTGGGTTACCTTTCCGGCGTTTTTTCTCGTTGCTCCGAGAACACCGTTTTTGGTTACCGAGTTTTAGTCAGGATGGCTAAAATAGGTAAGTTACCCCGACGAGTTTGGTCGCTTGAGGGCTCATCAGAAACTGCGTTTTCTGTGGTCAAGCCTGGGATCAGGCTTCCTGTGTTATTCCCGGTGAGGGGGGCTCCACACAGTTATTTTGTTTGGTCTTTCCCTCCCGGCGACCTTTTTTACAAAGAGGTCTGGGGCAGGTATAAGTGGTTTGACATTGCATATAAAACCCGGCGGTTGTTTTTAAACTTTAATTCACCCGGTGGGTGCAACCTGGAAGGTTGGGATGACCGAATTTGCAAAATTCAGTTTAGTTGACCAGTCAATTGAGGGATGCTTTGTGTATCGCCTCCTTCAACATACGGCGCTTTAGGGCACATTTGGGGTTAACGTTTTTTAAACTATTATTCACACCCGGCGGGTGTTTCTTGCACGGATGAGAATAACGAATTTACAATTCAGTTAGTTAACCAGACATGTGAGGGATACGTTTTGTATCGCCGCCTTCAACATACGGCGATCTAAAAGATACTTCGGCAGAAGTTAGATCTCGTATATTTGTCAGGCTTCCCAGTTTTTTATCTACGAGATAATTCGGGGGCCGGCGTCTTTTTTAGGGGGTTTTTTCCAATATTTAATATGGAAACAAACACCACCGGAAAGACTTAATCACTTATAAACGCCATGATGGTCTTTATATATTATGTCAGAGGGTATTCATAAATCTTTTGGACAAATTAAGATATTCTGAAATCTTTTACTTAGGAAACCCCACCGCGTGGCGAGCTGTGGTCGTTGAGTATTACGTCTCGTTACCCGGCGGGTTATTTAACACCTGTGTGCGAACATGAGTGGGTTAACCTTATGAGCATTAATTCCTGGAAATTTTAAATTTTCCAGAGCTGGGTCCCGGCGGGTCTATGCAGAACCTGGAGTAGTTTCCCTCCAGTCTCTGTCATGGCTACCTTTGCCCCGGTTTTTGCTGTATGCATTACGCCCTCCTGTTCAGGTATCCCTATTTTTGCGCACACACTTTGTATAAAATGTGTTAAAATGTCTCGTTTGGTGGGGGTTACCTTTCCGGCGTTTTTCTCGTTGCTCCGAGAACACCGTTTTGGTTTACCGAGTTTTAGTCAGGATGGCTAAAATAGGTAAGTTACCCCGACGAGTTTGGTCGCTTGAGGGCTCATCAGAAACTGCGTTTTTCTGTGGTCGAGCCTGGGATCAGGCTTCCTGTGTTATTCATTGCTTTATGCATTACGCCCTCCTGTTATGTCTCGTTTGGTGTGGGTTACCTTTCCGGCGTTTTTTCTCGTTGCTCCGAGAACACCGTTTTTGGTTACCGAGTTTTAGTCAGGATGGCTAAAATAGGTAAGTTACCCCGACGAGTTTGGTCGCTTGAGGGCTCATCAGAAACTGCGTTTTCTGTGGTCAAGCCTGGGATCAGGCTTCCTGTGTTATTCCCGGTGAGGGGGGCTCCACACAGTTATTTTGTTTGGTCTTTCCCTCCCGGCGACCTTTTTTACAAAGAGGTCTGGGGCAGGTATAAGTGGTTTGACATTGCATATAAAACCCGGCGGTTGTACCTTCGGGTGGTTATATTAACGAATTTGCGATTCGCGATAATTTGCCAAACAATTGATTGATACAATAGGGTATCACGGCCGTCAAGACGGCGATCTATGAGGGCTTCTGGCAGAAGCCGGATTAGAAATTAAGATAGGCTTAGACTTTTTATGGGATAAAAAGATGCCTGAATCTTACTAGTGTTTCAAGTGTAAAGGGATACTTGAAGGACTTCATCTTTAATAAAGATATGTTTCATCTTTATGAGGATTCAGAAGTTATGCTTAATTCTTTCGAACAGGTAAAAGATATGCTGAAATCCTTAATAAACAATTGGAACAATGTTGTTTGTTTGTTTAGTCTTTCTCTCCCGGCGACCTTTTTACAAAAAAGGTCTGGGGCAGGTACAATTGGTTTGACATTGCATATAAAACCCGGCGGTTATACCTTCGGGTGGTTATATTAACTGATTAGCAATTCGCGATCATTTGCCAAACAATTGATTGATACAATAGGGTATCACGGCCTTCAAGACGGCGATCTATGAGGGCTTCTGGGAGAAGCCGGATTAGAGATTAGGATAGGCTTAGACTTTTTATGGGATAAAAAGATGCCGGAATCTTACTAATGTTTCAAGTGTAAAGGATACTTGAAAGACTTCATCTTTAATAAAGATATACTTCATCTTTATGAGGATTCAAAAGATATGCTTAAAAATCTTCTGGACAGGTAAATATATCCTGAAATCTTTAATATGAAACTAAAGGAAAACGAAAAGTAGTGGTGGAGTGCTACGGTTCGTTGACCGGCGGTCTTGTGACACATATTTTGTACCATTTTTTGGGTGTAACCCTATGAGCATTAATCCCCGGAAAATTCTCTTTCCAGGGCGGAGTACCGGTGTTGCACCAGGTGACCAGGTAGTACCCGGGGGCGGGGTAGTTTTCCCCCAGTCTCTGCCATGTCGGCACTTGAACCTCTCATTGCTGTATTTTCAACGCCGTTAAGATCAGGTATCCCTATATATTATTTTCATTTGTTAATGAAATAATTTAATCACTGAATAATAATAACCATATATATTTTCTATGATTATATTAGGATAAAATTGTGTTTATTTATAGTAATTTATTTTAATACAATTAAATATAAATTAAATTAATTAGTATACTTTATGATTTTGCTCACCAGCTCTGCTTTCAATGTGTTAATGAGCTATGGGAGCTTTTAATTATCATAAACCTTTACAGGGCTCTCTTTTAGAGAGTATACCGAGCTCGCAAGCGAGGGACAGCCACAGCCAAGGTGTATGGCGATACTCACAGTCCTGGCAGGACAGAACACATCCCTTTGTGACTCAACTAGTGCTGACGTCCACGGGATGCCGATGTACCATCTTCTACCCCAGTTTTAACATGGCAACATGTGGAGGTCCCGGCTTCGGCGGGATCTTCCCATGATAAGCCAGACTTAACGGATGAAGAACAACGATCTCTGGTCTCAGAGATGGAGGTTGAAGAGTCCAGTCACCTTTTAGGCGACTCTCAGGGTACTGTCGAATCTCCACGGAGTTCGTCATCGGCTAGGTATGTACCGGCGGAAGAGATTGATGGACTACTATTGAATGCACTTAATAGGTTCTTGGGCCCTACGCCGGAAACTCCTCCTGATACGGGAGATCCCGCGATGTCGACGAATGTGCGACCTCTGGCTACATCCTTTGCTTTAGCGAAAATACCTAGCCATCCGCTTGTGTCAGGCCCAATTTCCAATGTGCCAGGCACAACAGCTCTCACTACTTCCACTGAATGCAGTTCACTGTATTCAGAAACAAGGGTCAACGAGGTCAAGGAAGTTGCTACTCGTGTCGGAAGAGATTTTTGTTCTAGCCAGCAGTCTAGATATTTATCTTCACGCATCTTATCTCCCAGGCGTAGCGAACGTCTGGGCAGACGCTCTGTCCCGGAGACAGAGCACGACAGTAGAATGGGAGCTCAAGCAACCCATTTTCGACCTAATGATTGCGGAGCTCTCCCATCCACAAGTGGATCTTTTTGCGTCCGAGGAGACTCACAAGCTCCCTCTATACCTCACCCGCCGGGCGATAACGCCGGCAGGGGGGCCAGACGCCCTAGTGACAGACTGGAACAGATGGAGCTCCATCTATCTGTTTCCGCCGCCAGATGCGTCACTAATGTGCCACGTAGTGAACAAACTACGAGTTTATCGAGGCTTAGTCTCGCTAATCGCGCCCCTGTGGCCGGCGCAGGTGTGGTACCAGCAATTAATAATGTGGTGCCCGGACCCGGTATCGCTCCCGGTCGGGTACTTCCACTTAGACACGATTGGCAACCTAGCGACCTCGCTGACTTTTGCATTATGGACATTCAGGAGGCCAAGTGGCTAGCACCATACGGTAGGGATGTGACCAATAAATTGCTCAATCAATATACTCAGTCTACTAAGCGACAATATCAATCACATTGGAAAGCTTTTACTTCTTGGATTGTTAGAACGGAACAAACTGTACCCTCAGTGGCATTGGTTTTTAATTACTTGAACTATCTGTTTGAGCAGAAACGTTTATCTGTGGTAACTTTGAAGAATCACTTAACTGCGATTAGAGTGCCCTTTTTCGACCTTACAGGTCTATCCATACCGGTGGCGGAGGAAACAGGATTTATGAGAGCGTGTTTTAAACTCCGCCCACCTCCCCGTCAGCTCATGCCTACTTGGTCTCTGGACAAAGCTTTGTCTTTACTTCATTCTCGTCTGTATCAAAATACTGCAGACTTTGCTTTAATCTTAAAGAAGGCAGTTTTCCTTTTGGCTTTGGCCACCGGAAACAGAGTGTCTGAGCTGGCGGCGATGAGCAACACACCTAATTGTCTTAGGTTTGGTAGACTTAATGATTCAATTTCCATTGCACCCTCCCCGGCGTTTGTAGCCAAGAATGAGCATAGTGCACACATGTTTTCTGAGTTCACGGTGCCGGCGTTAAAAAGGGGAAAGGTGCATCATAATTTATGTCCAGTGCAAGCTCTAACCAAATATTTGAGAATAGCTCCTCAAAACTCCCAAGGTGCTTTATGGGTAGCGAGTACGGGTAAACGCTTACTTAAACGGCGATTAGCCTCTCTTCTGGTAGAAGTCATTAAAGAGAGTAATCCCGGCGTTGTGGGTAGGGCCCACGATTTACGCAAGTGGGCGGCCTCTTTACGTTTCCTGAAAAACTTTTCAGTTGAAGATATTGCGTCCACACAGTTGTGGGCGTCTAATCATACGTTTCTCTCTAGATACTTGTCAGTTGCTCTAGACAAACCTTCCTTACCATGTATAGCTTTAAGGCAGAGGGTCTAGGTGGCCCTGCAGTCACTTATGTTTACTTTCACGGAAGGGGGGGGGGGGGGGGTGCAGTCAGTTGACATAGGACACCCTAGACCCCGCCGGAGTATGAGAGCTGTGATACAATTTAAGGTTAAAATGTGATATGAAAATTTCTCTGCGAGAAATTGTGCTAGTACAAGGTTTAGTACAAAACAACGGTGTTGTTATAGTAGTTTTAGCTGCGAAAGCAATGTAATATTAGTTCAATGGAGTTCATTTGCAATTGATCTCCACATGTATTTTGGGGTTTATGATGTGCACATATAAACTTATAACTTATTATTTTTGTCACCACTCGTTGAGTGGGGTGCCTTTTGTAACTACAGATCTGTGTTCAGAATCTTCAGGGTTACCCATTTTTGTCGGGCAGGCTTCTTTGAAGCACGCACCTGCCTGAACCCCTTTTTCTTGTATATTTCCGGCCTACGCCGTATTAAATACATTTTTCAAAAGTAAGAATACTATGTGGTTGTTTTTATTATCTGCTTTTCTAGAGTTATGATATGATTACGAATGTCCCCCTCCAGTCTTAGATATCAGGCATGTTCGTCAATGATGGAGGGGCCACTAATAAATTATAGGTTTGACTCCTGTAAGGAGATAAAGAAAACCTAATATTTAGTAGTGGCCCCGTAATCATTGACGACTGGGGCCCTCCCGACCGTCCCCTTCCCATTCGTTGATGTATTAAGGATTTTAGTTTACTTGATATGTCAGTGAAGGAGGAATGACGCCTGAATCAGCGTCTGGTCAGAAATCCACACAAGTACATCCACGATATGATGGAAAGCTTATTGGATAGTTATTCTTATTTTCTTTTTGTTTTTATTTTTTACGAAGTTTTTTCGTAGTGAGAACCCAATTCATAATGACTGAAGCCATGAGTGAGGTCGCGTGCGCTCATGATGAAGGCTCCTCAGTTTTTAAATGCTCTGCGCGGTAGATTCAAACTACGGCGGATTAGTGTTTGAAGAGGATGCCTTATGTAATAGGCATGTTCGTCAATGATGGAGGGGCCACTACTAAATATTAGGTTTTCTTTATCTCCTTACAGGAGTCAAACCTATAGTTTGGACACTTGATCCTCAGTGTTTTGGAGGACAAGCAACCTAGAAGGGTCACTAGATCTGTTGTTGCTTGATTTCCTTTGTACTCCTTTGTAAGGTAGGATACAGTATGTATGAAGCGATGGAGGAAGTGAGCGCAGAAAAGGATATAGGAGTAGTGATAGACAATAAGTTAAATTTCTCAGAACATTTAGCGGAAAAGATAAACAAAGCCAATAGAATTGTAGGGCTGATAAGGAGGAAATTTGTGTCACTTGACGAAGAAATCTTCAGGAATCTCTATACAGCGCTGGTTAGGCCGCACCTGGAATATGCGAACCAGGTGTGGGCTCCATATATGGTAAAGGATATAGAAGCAGTGGAGAAAGTGCAGAGGAGAGCTAGCAAGCTGGTACCAACGTGAAGAACGCGGGCTATGAGCAGAGGTTGAGGACACTGTGGCTTCCGACACTGGCATATAGGAGAAAGAGAGGGGATATGATAGAGACTTTTAAGATAGTGTCAGGAAAGTACGATGAGGATGTGTGTGAAGGTATCTTCTTGATGCGGGAGGGAACAAGAACGAGAGGACACTCTAAGAAAATTTACAAAGAAAGAAATAGGCTTGAGAAGGCAAAGAACTAATTTTGTGATAGAGTGGTAAATGAGTGGAACGCACTGCCCCAGTATGTAGTCGATTCCGAATCAATAAGGGAGTTTGAAAGTAATCTTGATAAAGCATGGGGAAGACAAGATTTGAAGTTTGATTATAAAACAAAAATACAGAATAGTAAAAATGTTGCGTCTGCTACCGCTGCCGCCAACACCGTGAACGACCGCAGCAGTGCAAGTACTGGTACTGAGCTGGATACACAGGCATAGTTTGCCTTTTTCCAGAGGATCTACTGTAAGAAACTGTAAGAATATATCTAAAGGGTTATATATACAGTATATACATAGCCTATACATTACTTTATTTTAAATGTTATTAACACATTAACATTATCAGATAGTACAAAATATATTAAGCATCAAATGTTATGAAATAGTTAATGGTTTAAGTGCATAAGGTAGAGCCAAAGGCTAATTAGTAGGCTATATAATTATGCGATACGTGTTAGTGAGTTGGGCCTAGGCCTATAGGCTACTTAGGCCTTATAATTAGGGTTGGGTGTGAAGGGGATCTGCCTTGTGTGAGCCAATCGACTTTCTGTAGACTATCTTTTATTCTTATGTATGACAGCTATTTCTATATTTTGCTAAATATTACTTTTATTGTAGTCGATATGTTATGATGTGACAATGTTAATGAATATTTATAAGTATAGTAGTGGTTAGGGCTACTTGAACACCTCTTAACCCCATTATATCCAGGGCGGTATAATATTGTACCGCCCTCGGTACTTTAAGCCAATATAATATGTCATTTTTAAATAAAGCACAATGTTACAAATAATCCTGATCAAGACACTGGGAACACAACAAATAATGATTTTAAGCAAAAAACAATGAGTTCAATCAGCCTGTTCTCTAATATTAACGATTTTTATCGTGAAAGGCGCTGAACATAAAGAAACCATACGATATGCAGTGAGACATTTGGCATAAAGGTTACACTCACCTGTAAGGTTGGACTGTGATTCCAGATGTACGATGAGATATAATTGTGAATTTTGTTATTCCCTTCATATCAATCTATCACTTTCTCTCCTATCATTGATCTTTACTTATTCCCTTAGTCTATGTCTCGATTCAGCCACCCCCAGCTATGGGGTATGTGCCTGAGTGTATACATACATACATACATCCATACATACAGACATACATCTGTAGGCCTACATACATAATATTATGGAATGAGATCATTACATATGCGGAGAGAGAGAGTGAAAAGTGACCATTTATAGTTATTTACGTTGTGCATGAATGTAAATTTAAATGATAATGATAAATAAAACAGGAACTATTTGAAACAATTTAACTGTCTAAGGAGAACTGGCAACACCCTCCTTCTCAAATCTTGGGACGAAAGATGCCAGAATCGCAAAATTTTCATTGTTTACTCATTGCTTTTCAAGTAAAACCATAATTAATGGGAATAACATATTGTACTCTGGATGCTTATTTAATCTAGACAGAAACTATGCGAATAAATATTAATAACTTGTTATACTAGGTGACTTACTTCTTCTATTTACCAGAGAGAGAGATAAACAAACGAGAGGCAGGCAGGCTCCTCACCCAGAGAGAGAGAGAGAGAGAGAGAGAGAGAGAGAGAGAGAGAGAGAGAGACAGACAGACTGGCTCCTCCCCTTGTGGGTGACGTCACTGCCACTGCGGCCTCTGATTGGTCCTAATTTCCCCTATGATATATACTAGTCTCGACTTCGGAAATATGCGTCCCGGCCTTAATCCCGACCCCGTTACTGTGATAATGTTGATAAGCCTTGTGCTACACCCTATTGATAATGCAAAACTATTGAACACACTTAAAAGTGTATGTTATTTGGTCTCTATATAATCTGTGAATCATTTCTGATATGATGGAATTAAAGACATTTTTTCCACCAAATCATAATCAGCAAAAACAACACAAATGTCAATTAAAAACATGTTATAATATTTCCCCATCATTTTGTGTATACCGTGGGGAAAAAAAAAAAAAAAATCTATCAAACGTAAATCTCCCGTCTCGGAAGCTCGGCGTCTAGACGGAGGGGAGGGTTGAACTATTTTTTTGACTATCTTATTTATTGTTTATCTATGTGCTGGAAGGATATATTTTTCAATTCCATCGCATTAGAAATTATTAAAAGATTACAAAAAGTCCAAATAAGACATAGTTATGTTAATGTATAAGGGATTTAGGTAGATGAATTAGAGAGATAGATAGATAGAAAGAGAGTGTATATCGAGGGAAAAAACAAAACAAAAATCTATCAAACGTAAATCTTCCGTCTCTGCTCGCACGGAGGGGAAAGTTGAAATATTTTGTTGACTATCTTATTTATTTATCCATGCGCTGGAAGGATATTATATTTTTCAATTCCATCACATTAGAAATTATTCAAAGATTACAAAAAGTCCAAATAAGACATAGTTATGTTAATGTATAAGGGATTTAGGTAGGTGCATTAGAGAGATAAATAGATAGAGCAACGGACTTTGCTCCAACTTTTTTTCGAGCAACGGACTTTGTCCGTTGCTGGGTCCATTGTCCGGCTACAGACCGAGTCCGTTAAATCCGAAATCCATTGTATCGGGGTCCGTTAAATCGAGCGTCGACTGTACTGTATATTTCTCTCTGTGCTTTGATGTAATTTCATCCAAAGCTGTGGCAATGGCTTGTAAGCCAAGTTGTGTTTGCGTAAGGGTAGTTGGCAAGGCCAGATCGCTGGGCTGCTATTCTTGTGGCACTTTTTTCCACGTCAGCTGCATTGACGTGGATGACGAAGACCTCAGAGTCTTGTCCAAGAAAAAACCCGGCTTTAAATGGCATTGCACTGTTTGTGATACTAGCCCCCTGGCTGCTAAGGATTCAACAATTAGTCAGCAGACCTTGGACGACCTGAAGGCTGCCTTAATTGGTGAAGTGTCTGGGACCCTTGCTGTGGTTGCCGACAACATTTCCAAAATAAATGACCGACTGAACATTCTTGAAAGGCCAGCTAACATTGTTAAGCAATCAGTTGCAGAAGCTACGAGGGAATTGACCGATAAACCAACAAAGAGGGTTGTCGAAGTCATGGACAATGGCAAACTGAAAAAAGTTCACAACCAACATGTCCTGATAGTGAAGACAAAACCTGATGCCCAGCCCGGTACTGTCCCTCCTAATTCCGACCTTATTAATGAAGCTCTTGCCTCCATACCAGTGGATAGCTGCGCCACTAGGGACTCTGGTACCCTAGTGGTAAAGCTCCCATCTGAGGAAGCAAAGGCTCAAGCAAGCAATGCGCTCAATTCCCGTCTTGGCACTGACAGTGACTATTGTGTCACAGAGCCTAAGAAAATGCTTCCTAAGATAACCTTGACTGGTATCCCTGTTACGCTTGATGATGAGGACATTATCCCAAGCACTCTGAGTAAAAACCCCCAAATCAGATATCTGTCGGAGAAGAACCATACCCTTCAATTTATATTCACGAGGAACAAAGGAAGCAACAAGATAGCTGTATTAAAAATCTCCCCGGAGATACGTTCTGCCATTGTCCATAAACATAATTGTGCCTATGTTGGGCTCATGAGATGTCGTGCATACGACAGATTCTGGGTCACCCAGTGTCATCGCTGCCAAGGCTTTGGGCACTACAAAGACAATTGCAAAAAGAAACTTGCTGAACCAAAGTGCGTTTTTTGTGCCGGTGGCCATAGTTCTAAGGACTGTACAAACAAAGACTCACCTAAGTGTGTAAATTGTTCTTCCTCAAAACCTGGAGAGGCTAGTTCCGGTCCTCCACTCTTGGCCGAGTCACTTGCTCACTTTGCATCTAACAGGCACTGCCCGTTTATGATTTCTCAGCGTAAGAAATTAATTGAAAATACGAACTTCACCGATTCAAAAAACTCCTAACACCACCTCGGAATCAGTTAAGAGTGGGTTTGCTAAACATTCGTTCCCTTCGTAACAAGATGGATCATATAATTGAGACTTTAAGTGAATTTGAGCTCGATGTCTTGTGCCTGACAGAGACTTGGTTGTGTGAATCCGACATCCAGATTATTCGCAGTGCTTTGCCCAAATCATACTCCATAATTAGCGCACCTAGACCTTCTGCAGACCACCCTGGTGGAGGCGTAGCGCTTATTTATTCTCTCGCGATCACAAGTATTTCTCGCTCAGACTATGTTCCTGTCCCATCTTCTTTTGAACTCCTGGAAGTGGTAATGAACCATCATCAGCAAACCTTTAGAATTGCAACTATCTATCGACCAGGTCATCGAGGCACGGATAGAAACTTCATGGATGAGTTTGGTCAGTTTTTGGAGGCATTTGCTAGTAAGACTGGTGGGTTGCTGATCTGTGGTGACTTTAATTATTGGATTGATAATCCATCTTTGAAGCCCTTTTCTTCTGAATTTCTTGATTTGATCAGTCAAAATAATTTTGTCAACCATGTGTCCCACTCGACTCATATTTGTGGGCACACTCTTGATTTGGTTTTATCTCCAGTTGGTTGCAATCGTGTGTCGGGCATTGAAGTTGATCCGATAGATCCTACAGTCTCTGACCATGCTTTAAGTACTGTTTATATCAGTGTATCCAAAGTATCTTCCTATAAAAAAAAAATTAGGTTCAGAAATTACAAAAATATTGATCAAGAGCAAATTTGCCATGAAATTGACCAGTCTCTAAATACCATCAGCTGCTCTGTTCTTTCATCTGATGAACTAACTGAGATTCATAACTGGGTACTTCAATCTGTCTTTGATCATCATTGCCCGGAGATTGTGAAGACAATTATTGTGCGTGATGATTCACCTTGGTACGGCCCACCAGTTAACTCTCTCCGCAGACAACGTAGGAGAGCATAACGAAAGTGGCGCTTGCAGCGAACGGAGGAAACTCGACTGGAATATATATCGGGAAGAAAAGATGTAGTCTGTGCAGTGAAAGCTGAAAAGTCTAAGTATTATCAAAACAGAGTTGATTCCTGTGGCAATGATCAAAAGAAGCTTGCTGAGGTTGTAAATGGTTTGTTGGGTCGGAAGAACATGGCTCCCTGTCCTGCCTCCGTGCCAAGCGCTCGACTGGGCTCTGATTTTTCTTCATTTTTCACGACTAAGATAACACGCATTAGAAATGAGTTAGATAATACATAGATCAATGACAAGTTTTCGGTGGATTTCCAACCTCCACATGAAATTAATCGTATCCTTTCATCATTCCATCCAGTGGACACAAGTAAAATTATTAGTTATGTCAGAGACATGAATAAAACTTTCTGCAAGCTTGATCCTATTAATGTATCCAAGATGTCATTTGTCTATCTGCATGTCGCAGACTTCATCTGTAAAATTGTAAACAGATGCTTCATGGAGGGTAACTTTGTTCAATCTGAGAAACAAGCTCTATTGGTGCCTCTTCTAAAGAAACCTGGACTTGATGCTGAGGATATGTCAAGTTACCGACCTGTTTCAAACTTGTAATTTCTTTCAAAAATAATTGAGCGGGCCATACTTGATCAATTGTTACCATTGCTTGAACAGAACAAAGCTGTTCCTCTTTCTCAGTCTGCATATAGGAAGTACCATTCAACTGAGACCTCTTTATGTAAGATTCAGAATGATTTGGTGGAGAAAACATGCAACGGGAAGGCGTCTCTCTTGGTTTTGTTGGATCTTTCTGCGGCCTTTGATACAGTGGACCATGACCTACTGTTAAAAGATCTGCACTCTTACGGTGTTCGTGTAAGAGCACTCTTGCTCCTCAAATCATATCAGATAGAATTCAGTGTGTGGTGATTGGCCATACCATCTCTGACCAAGCTCCCCTGTTGTTTGGAGTTCCTCAGGGATCGGTTCTGGGACCGATCCTATTTATAGTTTACACTAGCAGCTTGGCATCCTTGCTAGATGCTCATGGTATTGCCTATCACTTTTACGCTGATGACACTCAGTTGTATGTGAAGATAGAAAACATTAATGATACAAAGACTAAAATGGAATCTTTATTGTCTGACATTAAGATCTGGATGGCAAAGCAGAAACTCAAGCTGAATGAGAACAAAACAGAGATCATTATCATTCATGGAAGTAGAAGGGGAATTGATGCTGAAAATGTAGTGACTGGATATGGGAGGTTCTCAACTTCGCCCAGTAAGCTCAGTGCGAAACCTTGGAGTATACTTTAACTCTAAATTGAACTATGAGAATCACATCAATCAGGTCATCAAAATTTTTAATCTCTAAATCAGAAACTTGTATTCAGTTAGACGGTTTCTTAACAAGCGCTGTCTTCTAACATTGGTTCACTCAATTATCCTATCACGTGTGGACTATTGTAATGCCTTATTGGTTGGCCTTCCTAATTACTTGCTACAAAAAGTTCAGTCCATACTAAATAGAACAGCGAGGCTCATATTTGTTCTGCATCCAAGAACCCCCACTGCTTCATATTTGATAGAGCTGCACTGGTTGCCAGTTAAAGCTAGGATAGAGTTTAAGTTGTGTCTTTTGACTTTTAAGGCACTTATGTTTGGTGAACCTAAGTATCTTGCTGACCTCTTGAGACGCCCTTTAGCACATTCTGGTGCGATCCTGAGAAGCGGTGATGATGTGCTGCGTCTTGATGAACCGGTAGCTATCCAGCAGTCCTCTTTCTCTGATCGGTCCTTTTCTTTCGTGGCTCCTTGGTTATATAATGAATTGCCTTTATCAATTAGACAGCTGAACTCCATAGACTCTTTCAAAAAACAGTTGAAAACCTTTCTCTTCTGTAGGAGTTATGATCTTGCAAGTGGCACAGTGACAGGTCGTTACAGACTCTTAACTGCTGCCATGTTAATTAATTGTTGTTGCTTGAACTACAGGTGAACTGCACCACACTTCTCTTAATTGTGGTGCACTGAGTTACGAGCGCTAGTGAATTCCTCTGGAAGAACTGGCGCTTGCGAGAAATAAAAGACCAGATTACTATTATGGAGTATGGAGTAAGGGGTCGGGCGCAAGTTGGACTAGATAATAGTCCATCAGGCGCCTGGCCCGGGGAGACGATTAATATGAAGGGTGTGCCTGGAAGTGTGGTGGGAGGGCTTGTGGCTTTGGCTCCGCTGCATGTCTGCCTGCTGAGATCGGAACCTCTCCGGGTGGTCAGGGGCCGGGGGAGTGCTGGAGCGACCTTGGTAACCCTGGTCTCTGGGTCTTCTCCTGGGTGACCTGGATGTGTGAGAGTTTGTGTTTTTTATCTGTGTTTATTTTTTGTTTTATGTTGTTTTTGTGTTTTCCCTGTTCTTGCTCTCTTGAGTCGGCTACCCCCAAAATGGGGATTGGGCCTGAGCATATAGATATAGATAGACTATTATTATTACTATCACTGCTTTCTTCCAGTCCTCTGGTACACTCTCCTTTTCCCATGCTAATTTACATAACCTATGCATTATGTCTACAGCTTCTTCTCCACCATATCTCTGCATTTCACCCGAGATGTTATCTACTCCAGCAGTTTTTCCCATTTTAAGTCTACTGATTGCTTCTTTTGCTTAGTCTCTGTTTATCTGTCTTTCATCTACTCTGTTTATGCTACCTCTCTCCATTCCCATGGATAAGATCTTTGCCTTCCCCCTACTCTTTACAGCTAAACTACTAAAATGATCTTTCCACACCTCCACCACACCATCACCCTCCACCACCTCCCCATTCATGTCCCTCATCCTACCACCTGAGACACACTCGGTCTTCTTTCACAGCTCTATAGTATGCTTTCTTGTCACTCAGAAACTGTTCACTAATCTTCTTCCCATATTCCTCATCTGCCTTCCTTTTAGCATCTTGTATGGTCCTCTTCACTCTTATTTTCAAGTTCTTATATTCTTGTTTCCTCGCATTTCTAGTTTCTCTAGGTATATTCTTTTGCAGCATACTCTTTCGCAACTCTTCTTCTTTTTCACTATTTCTTCTATCTCTTTGCTAAACCATGCATTACCTTTCATTTTCCACATTTTAAATTTGTTCTTGCCACACTTTTTCAGCTGCTTTAATCATGGAGTCTCTTGTACCTTTCCATACTTCGTTTACAGTATTTCCTAGATCTATCATATCGTCCATGCCTTTTACAGTCTCTTTCAGCATGTCCCTGTATTTTGTTGCATTACATTCTTCAGTTAGTTTTCTCACATTTATTCTCTCTACTGTCAATTTTCTCTCTTTCCTCTCATATTTCCACTTCTTCCTTATCCTCACTTTTGTCAGCACTGTATAGTGATCTGTTCCCGTCAGCGTCCCTCGTACAGCTTTCAAGTCTAAAATTCTTCCTTTAAGCCCAGAGTCAATCATGGCATAGTCAATTAGAGATTTCTGGTCCTGCTCACCTTCACCTCTGTGCCATGTATATCTATGTATGTGACGATGCTCAAAAAAAGTGTTGACCAGAAAAATTTCTCTCTCCGCACATACTTCAAAGAGAAAGTCACCACTCATATTCCAACCCTCCATACCCCATTTACCCACTATACCTTCTATCTCCTCATTTCCAAATCTACCATTCATGTCACCCAGTAAAATTACCTGTGTACCCTCTTGCAATTCTCTTATACATTTGTTGACTTAACTCCAAAACTTTCTATTTTCTTCTACACCTTTCCCAGTTGACCGGTGCATACACACACATAAAAGTATATCTATCTATCCCGATCTTACACTCACACCACACAATTCTCGAGTCCATGAATCCATAGTTTTTTACACACTTCTTCAACCTGTCTGACAATATTACGGCTACCCCTTCCTTTTTCTTACTTTTATACCCTGCATCCAACCCAGACCAGACAACCCATCCTTCCCCACCCCACAATTCATGCTCACTCTCACCATCCCACACTCCAGAACCCAACAGGTGCGTCTCACCCACCCCACACTTCCATCTTTAAGCTCTCGCATCAAAACATTCTCTCTTATCAATATCATTGATGCCATTGACATTGAAAGCACAGACCCGGAGCACGCAGTCTTTCACCCGGACGACGTTTCCGCCACTTTTTTGCTTTTTTCCTCCACCCCAGTGGGGGTCCTGGCCGGCAGCATACCGAGCGCAGTTGTTACCTAGGAGGACTTATGGCCTGAACATGATGCCTCCAAAACAGGGCGCCGGATTGTCAAAAACAAACTTAACCCTTCCAACTCGGGCTGCCTTACAAAAGGACGGAGCTCGTATCCGGGCGATCTTGCTGAAAAACAACAAAAGTAAACTAAGGCTAATCTCTCTTAATATACTACCTACATTAATGAAAGAGATGTCACAATGTGCGCCTTACCTTGCCGCGAAGAATGGCATAGAGTAGAGCTCTCTAGCTCAACTGGTTCCGGAGTTATGGCGATGGAAGTGGAGGTAACTGTTGCCGCGTATTTACCTCGGCGCGTCCGAACACTCAACCGCGGCCCCGGCTACGACGCCCAGTTGCACTCGTCGCTCCACCCGCAATTATGCCGGGAAGCATAGTGTTTTAGTGTTTTATTGTTTATTATGCCATTTTATATAGTTATTATGTTATTTTCACTCAATAAAGTTATTTTCATGAAGTTATTTGTGTCTCTGTCACTTATTACTTAGTTTTGTTATTATTATTATGATTATAGTGTCACTTTCACTGGACTTTGATAATTGATGGTGTAATTTTCACTTTTATATATTGTTAGGTAAGCTAATAATATATAGTGTCACTTTCACTTGTTCATATTGTTATGAAGGCACTTATTATTACATATGTGTGTCTCTTTCACTTGTACTTAGTTTTATTATTATAGTGTCACTTTCACTAGACTAGGCTTATTGAGAGTGTCATTTTCACTTATTTATTGTTAGAAATATATATTTTAGTGTCACTTTCACTTGTTCATATTGTTATGAAGGCACTTATTATTACTTTTGTGTGTCCTTTTCACTTATACTTAGTTATATTATTATTCTTAGCCTACATTTGAGTGTCACTTTCACTGTTGTCACTTTCACTTCAAAAGTTTATTAGAGTGTGGAAGTCGTTGAAGCAGGTGCCAGCACACAGTCCCACTTGACACTCGAGGCATTCCCAAGTGGTTTTTGTGACTTTGCGGGGTCTTCGAGTTGTGTAGCTGCAGACATGGCACCTCTTCTGGGTTCTGGCTCTACTACCTGGAGCCTGGAGAGGAAGGGCGTTGAGCTGGTGCTTCCTGAAAAATTCAGCACACCCCGTTCTGTCCAGCTGGCCTGGTCCTTGTAGTGGCCTCCCTGGTGTACCCGCATGTTTAGCCAGGAGCTCAAGTATCACCTGTTTGTGGAACTTCCGCAGGGACTTGTACTTCTTGGCTCCTGGAGTCCTCAGACGGTAGATGTTGTAGGCATTGAGGACCGACATATCTACCGTATGCAGGATAAACTTCTTGTACCACCTGCAAGATGTTCGCAGGCAGTCGATGAAGCCCATCTGCATGTCGGACTTGTCGATGAGGTGCATGTTGATGTTGTAGTCCAGGACAGCAGCTGGTTTCTGGACGGGGTTCTTGGTTCTTCGGTCCACCTTCCCTGTGGCGACCATCTGGGCTTTGTGGCATGTGGTGAGGAGGTTGACCTTCCGCTGGTCATGCCAGTGGATGGAGAGGATGGGGCCACTCTTCTTGTGGAAGATGTCCGTCTTCTTCGTCTTGGTTGGGTAGCCTGGCATGCCCTTCCTCTTGGCCTTGACTGTGCCGACAGTTCCGGTCTTGCGGTCATGGAGGTACTTGGTCAGGATAGGCGACGTGTAGTAGTTATCGGTGTAGAGGATGTGGTTCTTATGGAAGTGCCTCTCCATCATCTTCTTTACTACAGCGCCGCCAAAACCAATGTGGGGGTCAGTCTCAATTTCTCCACCCCTGCCGCTGTAGACCACAAAGTCCAGCACATACCCCGTCAAATAGTCGCAGAGGACGAAGAGATTGATGCCGAAGCGGTGTCTCTTGGACGGGATATACTGTCGGAAGTGCAGCCTACCACGGAACAGGACCAGAGACTCGTCGAGGCACATCTTCTGGAAAGGAATCAGGTAGGTGGTGAACCGATGACGTATCATGTCATACAGCTTCCTGATCTTCCATAGTGTGTCGGTAAGGTGGACATGCATGTTGTTGGTCAGGTGGATTTAGGAGAGGATGTCAAAGTACCTGTCCCTGGACATGTACTTGCCAAATGCTGGAGTCGTTATGAGGTCGCCAGTGATCCAGTAGTCTGCCAGAACGTGCTTCCTTATATGTGTCATCAGCATTGTGAGTGCCAAGAACACATATAGTTCTGCCACAGTGACAGCTCTCCATGCCACCATCTTGACACTGGTCTTCCTCCCAAGAAAGTTGGCACAGATAGCATGGTGGTTATTTGTCTCTTCGACGAGGTATTCCATGACTTCATTGTCATAGAAGCCACAGAAAAGTTCACTGGGGGTAGCATCTGGGCCACAGGGATATGCTGGTGACACCCCGGAACCCATCTGTACCTCGTCAAAGGCAGGACAATCTGGCTCAAAATCCGCCCCATCTGTCCACACAAACAGGTCGGATGCTCGAGTACGTGCAGCTGCAGCAGGCACACGCCCTGGATGCCCTGGCACACGCCCTTGGCCACGCGGACGCCCTGCACGCCCAGGGGCATCGGCGTCGGCAGGCTGACCACGCCCACGACCTCGCCCTCGAACTCGTCTTGTCAGGACCTCCTCCTCCTCCTCCTCCTCCTCCTCCTCCTCCTCCTCCTCCTCCTCCTCCTCCTCCTCCTCCTCCTCCTCCTCCTCCTCCTCAGGCGACGTCAGGTCATCTGGGGCAATGTTGGGGTCGTCAGCATCCTCTTCAGGAGACAATTCGGGTGAAGAAGTGACCGGGCGTCGGCGGCGGGAGACTACGGGAGGTTCAACAATGGGAGCCTCAGCCTCGGAAGTTGGGCTCCTTTTGCGGCGAGCCGAGGGCTTCTCCGCACCAAATAATGCTCTGCGGTGTGTTGAGGGCTGTGGCACACCACTAATACCACTTGTAGAGGCACTTTGGTCATCCTGAGGGAGAGATGAAGCCGAGGGCTGTGGGCACGCGGCACGCGGCGTCCCGGGTCAAGGCGTCGGGACAAAGGAATGCGGGTGGTTGCTAGACCAGGGTCGGCGTCACTATCACTGTCTTCCGCTTCCCTAGCCTTTTCTGCTGCTGCCCTGCGTGCTTTTTTAGCTGCACTTTTCACCAAAGATTGTTTATAGAAATATTTTCCCACTTTCAAGGGCGTACGGGCAGGCAAAGGGGAAGGTCCTGGGCTAGGGTTTAGGGCTAGGGCTAGGCCTAGCCTGACCTAGCAAAGATGGCGACGGGGTAGGCCTAGGTTCTAGTACATTTGGAAGTTCAATAGCACCTTCCTGAAACACTTCCACATCAGGTTCTTCACTACTGTCTCCCCCCTCAAATAAATCTACATTGTCGTTGTCTCCAAAGCCAACGAAATCGACATCTTCGCTTGCACTTATAAATTGTTCTTTGTCCACCAAGCTTTCGCCACTGCTCTCTTCAAGGTCAAAAAGTTCTCGCTGTATAGCACTATCACACAACAAAAGTTTCACTTTCTTTCGTTGAGCTTTCTTCTCGGTTGCAACAGGCATCAAAGTTGCGAGCGGGGTAGCAGTGGGGCGCGCGGGAGGTTGCACAGAATCGGACGCGTCGGAATTCATGATTTCACTATAACTCGCTATGGCGGCCACTTTGGAACTGATAACGGTAGTAGTTGAGGCTTGGTGGCGCTGCGATCGGCCCTGCAAAGTAAATTTTGGCCGCGCGAATTTCAAAGCACGCTTTCAAGCACAGGGATTTTAAAAGGACACCCGGGTACCGGCCCATCTGCCGCGCCGTCCTTTTAAAAGGACACCCGGGCTGGAAGGGTTTAAACTAATATTGTACTCTTTTTACCTAAGCGTCTCCTCAGCTCATCATTAGTTATTCTATCCTGCAGTTTGGCCCCACACATCCATCTCGCCATTCTCATCTTATTACGTTCCATTCTGTTGACATCCGCTACTTTAACGGCCCATGTTTCTGAGACATACGTCAGTGTACTTCTAACACATGAGGCATACACTTTTCCCTTCAAGGGGAGAAGCATTCTTTTCATGGTCAGAATTGGCAGCAGTTCTCTGAATATCCCCCAGCCACATCTAATTCTAACGACAGTGGCAGCCTCGGCCCCACCCAGGCTGGGAAATTAGGTATAGCCCGGCAGCCCGGCTAGCCCGGATATGTTGCCGGGCAAGTGCTTTTTAATGTTGGTCTGCCCGGCGGTTGCCCGGGGGACAAGTCAAATTTTTTGCCTTTTAACCCTTGAAAAATGCTAAAATGAATATAAAAACAAACATACACACTTTCCATAAATATAAATAAAGTATAAGAGACAGGCAGATGTACCTACTATTTCCACTTTCAACGACCATTGGTTACTGGTAACGTAACGGCTGGTTTTCGATTCACGTTAATTTCACGTCACTACTCTCTCTATCTCCTCTCCTCCTCCTCCTCCTCCTCCTCCTCCTCCTCCTCCTCCTCTCCCCCCCCCCCCCCCCCCTGTAGGCCTACATAATATTATAACCGTTGGACGGTTGGATAGAGAAGAGGTACTTCCGAATAGGCGGCTCGCTCGCCGCTCTTTATCAATAACATTAGTGTTTCAATTATCGCCGGGGAAGCACGTGTTTAGTGAGAAAATGTACTATAATGAGTGTGTCTAAGAAATAACAGGCTTCCTTGACAAGATTCTTAACACTAAAACAACCACCATCAACAAGTACAACTAGGTAAAACCGTTGTTTTAAAATAGTTTGTTAACTTTTTTGTATCTAGCCTAGTCAGTCTGTCAGACGATAGATTTCTCTTATTGACTCGCCTCTTAAGTGAAAATTGTTGGTAAGCTACTCCACCTATGTTTTCTACCTACGATATTTACTTAATGTTACAAAAATTTGTTTATAAACAATCTTAAGGATTTAGTTACACAATTTTTAATACAAAAATATATATATATGATACTCTGCAGTCTCTGTTCTCCTACTGTACAATGTAAAGTATGCCTAAATAAAACTATATTTATTGCCAGACAACTTGATCCCTGAGGGGATGGCCACAAACTAAGCTCCAGCATAGAGGCAACGTTCAGTTCGTTCGATTTTGTATCTTGTTTCGTGGGAGTGTTGGTAATTGATAATGTCTAACCGCGAATTATTATTTGTGTTTGGGGGTTCAAGTGAAATGTGTGTTATCATACTGTTGGAATGGCTGTGGTGGTGAATTTAGTTTGTAACCAGTGTAATCAATTCGATCATGCTGATCAGGGTCTTGTATTCACGTTGTAAATACAACACTGGTCTACTTCACCCCTAATGTCTGCCATTGCAGACATTGGTTGGGAGGCCATGGGCTTAAGTAATAAGTACCGAGTGTCGAATGTCGATTAAAGATGACTTTATCACTCACTTTCTGGACATATTTCTATTTTCTATATACCCAAAAAAAAAAAAAAAAAAATCAGCTATATTTAATAAACTAAAGCTAGTCCTTCGCTTTCATTAGAGATGTGAACCATGAATTTTGCAATATAATATCTACACTTACACACACACACACACACACACACATACAGACAGACAGACAGACAGATAAATAGATAGATAGATATTAGATAGATAGATAGATAGTTATTTATTTAGTTCAGATTTCAGAATGAGTTTTCTGCAGAGGTTTACCTTACTTAATATTCAACATGAGTATGATTTCATAAGTTTTCTATAATATAACTGTACACTGACAGCTTATTACTTACTGGTACCGTATTAGTTATTTTTGACATATTAATTCGATAACTAATCATCTGATGGTATTGCATTGTTTGTAACTTTGTCACTGTCTTTATATGCTAACTTGTGAAAGCTATTGTTTTGCTATGTGCAACCTTTGTATTCCCCTAAGAAAAAAAATCTATTGAATAAAACAAAATAACTAAAAAACATTATATACTGTATATACAGTATATAGCATAATTTGTATTAATTCAACAAATTTCATATTCAGGGCAAGTACAAAAATATCAGGGCAAGTAAGGAATATATCAGGGCAAGTAAATTTCTGAATTCACTAGCCCGGGGCAACTAGATCTGGAACACTAATTTCCCAGCCTGGCCCCACCACCGGCAGAGATGTTATTTCCTAGGTAATAAAACTTGTCTACCATCTCCAATGACTCATTTCCAAAATTCACAGCCACAGGATCATCATTTAACACAAGCTCGCCCTTGCACACTACGCACTCAAATTTCTCCATTTCTGACTCATCCTTCGGCAGGGGTCCTTTTATTCTACTACAGCGCTTACTCCCATGGTGCACCCAACATCGACAGACGCTACACCGAATTGAGTTAGCGCCCACACCCTTTCCACACACTGCACATGGGTATGCACCGCTCTATTCCACATTGCCTTGTCTCAATCTACAATGCATAACCTTGGTTTTGTTAATATTGACTCTTAAACCCTTGCTCGCCATGCCCTCTCTCCATTCTCTGAATTTGGCCTCAGCATCTTGCATACTGTCAGCTATTAGGACTAAATCGTCTGCATAAAACAGTTCCAACGGGAGTCCGCCTCTAACAACTCTAGACAGTGCCTCCAGGACCATAATAAAGAGGAGGGGGCTTAACACTGAACCCTGATGGACTCCAACACGGACTGCGAACTCATCACTCAGTACACCCTTCACCCTCACCGCACTTTGCGAATCCTCATACATCTTCATTATCACACGCACCCGCCACTCTTCCACACCAAGTTTCCTCATAGCCCACTGCACAACATCTCTAGGCACCCTGTCAAAGGCCTTCTCCAGGTCTACAAACACAAAGTAAAGATCCCTGTCTTTTAGTAAGTATCTTTCCTGTATCTGCCTGACCATGAAAATAGCATCTGTTGTACCCCGTCCTAGCATAAAACCAAACTGCATATCATCAATGGAGATGCTTTGCCTGATCAAACCCTCAAAGACTCTCTCACAGACCTTCATGATTTGGTCAAGCATTTTCAGGCCCCTATAATTTCCTCTATCTAGCACATCCCCCTTTCCTTTGTATATATTTACTATTACACTTTTGAGCCAATCCTCTGGGATTTTCTCATCTTTAATAATGGTGTTTATCAACTCAGTGACTAAGTTGACACCAGTCTCCCCTGAGGCTTTTATCATCTCAGCGACAATGTCAGAGCACCCTGGAGCTTTGCCGTCCTTCATTTTATTGATTGCGTCGCTCACTACAGCTGGTGCTATCAAAGGAGGGGGTCTAGATATTGGTTTTTTGATACTAAGCTGTTCTTTATCCATTTCAAACTCTACATTTAGCAATCGTTCATAGTGTGCCTTCCATGCTTCTCTGATTTCATTTTCTGCATACACAATCTTCCCATTATCGTTTCTAACACACTGTTCACCTATTCAACTACCGTAGTTTTCCAGAACCCCCCAACAAGCAGGCAGAGAAAATCTTGTTACTTTCAATGCTTCCAAAACCCAATTTCTCCATGTACCTACCCGTAAAGAACTGTCACAGGAATATATCTTATACTTCAACAATACACAAATCAATCCTTCATCTTCTCTCAGTATGCTAGGAATCTCTTTCTCTCCTATTCTCACTTGGGAAGACCATATTACCACCCTTGCTAAAACAGCTTCCCAGAAGCTGGGTGTGCTCAACCGCCTCCGGGGGTTCTTTACCCCTGCACAGCTTCTTGCTCTGTACAGGGGCACAGTGCGTCCATGTCTTGAGTATTGTTTGCATGTGTGGGGAGGATTCTCTCACTCAGCACTTCTTGACAAAGTAGAAAAGAAAGCCTTTCGTCTCATTAACTCACGTCCACTCACTGACTCTTTGCAATCTCTCTTTCTTCACTGCAGTGTTGCATCTCTCTAGCTATTCTACCGCTATTACAATAATCAATATTCCTCAGATCTCTCTCAGTGTATACCACCTCCTCTATGTAGAGTTTGTAGCACTCGTCTTGCAACATAATCCCATCCCTACTGTGTGCAAGTCTCCAATCCTAGTGTGAAACGATATTCTCGAACCTTCTATTCAACAGCTGAGCTCTGGAACTCTCTCCCTGAATCCATCTTCCCCTCATCCTATGACTTAAATTGCTTCAAACTCTGTGTCCAGGCATTTTGGCTCAAACTTTCTTTGATTTTGGCACTGTCTCGCTTTCAACTGGGTAAGGCACTCGTTACAGGCAGTTCTGCATTTTGTCTCCCTTATCCACATAGAAAAAAAAAATTCTATGTGGTGGTTTTGTGTTCTTTTGTTTCAAAGATATATTTTGCTAAGTCATTATTTCTACATAGTGATTTTGATTAGTTCTTTTATCTATATTATAGGTTTGACTCCTGTAAGGAGATAAAGAAAACCTAATATTTAGTAGTGGCCCCGTAATCATTGACGAACATGCCTATTACATAAGGCATCCTCTTCAAACACTAATCCGCCGTAGTTTGAATCTACCGCGCAGAGCATTTAAAAACTGAGGAGCCTTCATCATGAGCGCACGCGACCTCACTCATGGCTTCAGTCATTATGAATTGGGTTCTCACTACGAAAAAACTTTGTAAAAAATAAAAACAAAAAGAAAATAAGAATAACTATCCAATAAGCTTTCCATCATATCGTGGATGTACTTGTGTGGATCTTTGACCAGACGCTGATTCAGGCGTCATTCTTCCTTCACTGACATATCAAGTAAACCAAAATCCTTAATACATCAACGAATGGGAAGGGGATGGTCGGGAGGGCCCCAGTCGTCAATGATTACGGGGCCACTACTAAATATTAGGTTTTCTTTATCTCCTTACAGGAGTCAAACCTATAATTTATTAGTGGCCCCTCCATCATTGACGAACATGCCTGATTTCTAAGACTGGAGGGGGACATTCGTAATCATATCATAACTCTAGAAAAGCAGATAATAAAAACAACCACATAGTATTCTTACTTTGAAAATATATTTAATAAGGCGTAGCCCGTATATATACAAGAAAGGGGTTCAGGCAGGTGCGTGCTTCAAAGAAGCCTGCTTGACAAAAAAGGGTAACTCTGAAGATTCTGTGAACAGATCTGTAGTTACAAAGGCACCCCACTCAACGAGTGGTGACAAAAATAACAAGTTATCAGTTTACATGTGCACATAATAAACCCCAAAATAATCGTGGAGATAAATTGCAAAAGATCTTCACTGTTTTAATATTAAATTGGTTTCGCAGCTAAAACTACTATAACAACCCCGTTGTTTTGTACTAACATTGTACTAGCACAATTTCTCGCCGAGAAATTTTCATATCACATTAACCATAAATTGTATCACAGCTCTCACACTCCGGCGGAGTCTAGGGTGTCCTATGTCAACTGACTGCACCCCCCCCCCCCTTTTCTTGAAAGTAAACAAAAGTGACTGCAGGGCCACCTAGACCCTCTGCCTTAAAGCTATACATGGTAAGGAAGGTTTATCTAGAGCAACTGACAAGTATCTAGTCAAAAACGTATGATTAGACGCCCACAACTGAGTGGACGCAATATCTTCTACTGAAAAATTCTTCAGGAAACGTAAAGAGGCTGCCCATTTGCGTAAATCGTGGGCCCGACCCACAACGCCGGGATTACTCTCTTTAATGACTTCGACCAGAAGAGAAGCTAATCGCCGTTTCAGTAAGCGTTTACCCGTACTTGCTACCCATAAAGCACCTTGGGGGTTTAGAGGAGCTACTCTCAAATATTTGGTTAGAGCTTGCACTGGACATAGATTATGATGCACCTTTCCCCTTTTTAACGCCGGCACCGTGAACTCAGAAAACACGTGTGCACTGTGCTCATTCTTGGCTACAAATCCCGGGGAAGGTGCAATGTAAATACATTCATTAAGTCTACCAAACCTAAGGCAATTAGGTGTGTTGCTCATCGCCGCCAGCTCAGACACTCTGTTCCCGGTGGCCAAAGCCAAAAGGAATACAGCCTTTTTTAAGAGTAATGCAAAATCTGCAGTATTTTGGTACAGACGAGAGTGAAGTAAAGACAAAGCTTTGTCCAGAGACCAAGTAGGCATGAGCTGACGGGGAGGTGGGCGGAGTTTCCTGTTTCCTCCGCCACCGGTATGGAGAGACCTGTAAGGTCTAAAAAGGGCACTCTAATTGCAGTTAAGTGATTTTTTAACGTTACCACAGATAAATGTTTCTGCTCAAACAGATAATTTAAATAATTAAAAACTAAAGCTACTGATGGCACAGTCTGTTCTGTTCTAATGATCCAAGAAGTAAAGGCTTGCCAATGTGAGTGATACTGTCGTTTCGTAGACTGAGTATATTGATTTAATAATTTATTGGTCACATCTCTACCGTATGGTGCTAGCCACTTGGCCTCCTGAATGTCCATAATGCAAAAGTCAGCGAGGTCGCTAGGTTGCCAATCGTGTCTAAGTGGAAATACCCGACCGGGAGCGACACCGGGTGCGGGCAACACGTCTTCAATTGCTGGTACCACAACTGCGCCGGCCACAGGGGCGCGATTAGTGAGACTAAGCCTCGATAATCTCGTAGTTTGTTCACTACGTGGCACATTAGTGACGCATCTGGCGGCGGAAACAGATAGATGGAGCTCCATCTGTTCCAGTCTGTCACTAGGGCGTCTGGCCCCCCTGCCGGCGTTTTCGTCCGGCGGGTGAGGTATAGAGGGAGTTTGTGAGTCTCCTCGGACGCAAACAGATCCACTTGTGGATGGGAGAGCTCTGCAATCATTAGGTTGAAAATGGGTTGCTTGAGCTCCCATTCTACTGTCGTGCTCTGTCTCCGGGACAGAGCGTCTGCCCAGACGTTTGCTACGCCTGGGAGATAAGATGCGTGAAGATAAATGTCTAGTCTGTTGGCTAGAGTAAAAATCTCTTCCGACACGTTTAGCAACCTCCTTGACCTCGTTGACCCCTGTTTCTGAATACAGTGAACTGCGTGTAGATTGTCCATTCTGAAGGCCACCGACTTGCCCCGTAACGCAGGGCCGTGAGCCTGAAGGAAATACAAGGGGACTAGTAATTCTTTGACATTGATGTGAGAGATTTCTAAGTGGGACCAAAGCCCCTGACCCTGGTGCCCCTGATTTGATTGAAATCCCCACCCTATTGTGCCTGACGCATCCGTGTCTACCCATACCGTTGGTGGAGGAGAGGTCCATGACATTATTGAGTGCAACGTTTCCCTCTTCGCCCAGACCGCTAGTAAGGTGTGGATTAATTTCGGGATGGGCCATAATTTTCCCGCCGGTAAGAGTGGGAAATATTTGTTGCCTTCCAATATTAAACGTTTTACTTTCAACCGGCCCAACATAACAGTTAGTTGAATCCAGTTGAGAGAGCCGACCAGAGACTCCCAGACCCTCCGCGTCGTAGTCAGACTGTGAAGAAACATGAACAGTTTCCTGCGAAACCTGTTGCGATTGTCCACACTCTGACTCAGAGTGAGAGCGGCCGTGTCCCAGACCAGCCCTATCCACTGAATTACTCGTGAGGGAACAAGGTTTGACTTTACCAGATTTACCTTGAACCCTAGAGTTTTGACATGATTTAAAATGATGTTGACATGTTTGATGCATAATTGTTGTGTCTCTGCCACCACCAGCCAGTCATCTAGGTACCACAACACTCTGATTCCTTGTTTTAACAACGGCATCAGGGCTTGCCGGACTAATTTCGTGAATAATCGAGGTGCCAGGTTCAAACCGAATGGCATCCGTTGAAAAACAAAATTTTGGTGCCTGATCCGTAAGGCCAAAAACCTTTGAAATCTTTTGTTGACCGATACGTGCCAATAGGCGTCTGTCAGGTCTAGGGAACACATCCAACCTCCCGGCGGAAGTGTTAGCCTGATTTGGTGTACTGTTAACATTCGGAAAGACTCGTTGTGAATGTGAAGGTTCAGATAAGACAGGTCTACGACCGGTCTCATCTGAACACTGTCCCTTTTGGGAACCAAAAATAGCTTGGACGTGAATACAGGGTAATTTGGGGGACCGGGATGATGACATTCTTGGCAATCATTTCCTGGACCAGTGACTCCACCTCTAAAGAAACAAAATTCGCCGTTGTCGGCTGACGTAAGCGAGGTCGCCGGAGCCACTGCCAAGTGATGCCTTTGCGTGCCACCATCCGTGCCCAAGTGTTTAACGGCCATGCTTGGTGACACGTTCGGAACGACCCAGTTAGCAGACAAGGGTTCGCCGGCTGTACTACCCTCGGGTCCGCCGGCCTTAAGGTTGGCACCGGGAGTGAGAGAGACTTTAGTTTTTTGATGGTGGGGTTGGTGGTGGTGGACGCTTCGCCGGCTGGCTGGTGTTGGCCGAAGACGGGCCCTGACCAGGCTTATTATGGCCGCGTCCTCTCTGACCTGAAAACCTACTCTGTCTATGCCTGTACTGACCTTGAGGGGAGGGGGAGGACTTAGGTGGAAGAAAGGGCTTAGATCCCCCCGGCTGAGCTTTAGCGGTTGGCCTGGGTTTGGGGAAGTTAAAGGCAGGTTTCTTAGAAGGGGTGGGACTGTGTTTAAAGGCCTGCGCCATATTAAACACCGTTCGCCACACTTCAGGGGACATTAAAGAGGGAGTAAGCACTGGTGACATGACCACCTGATTCGCAATGCGATCAGGCAGTTTGCGGACTAAAGACATTCTGAGGTCTTGTCTCGCTCGTACCGCCTCAAGCAAGGCGGTGCGGATGTCACCCAGAGATTGGATTGACGACTGAAGAAGCAGTCGCCGGGACAATTCAACCGATCGTCTGGCATCCGCGTCTGCGATTGCCTGAGTGGACCGAAGCAAAGACTTTGCTACCTGTTGAGACACTATGTATTGAGAGAACAGGCGAAAAGCTTTCCCCCTTAGCCTAATTTCTCGGTCTAGGTGAGTTGGGGTAGGGGTAGTGAAAGGGTCTTTTAGCTCACAAAGATTAATTTTAGGGGCAGCTAAGAAAGAAAACAAAGCTGAAGGGACTCCGCCGGCAGAACACACTGGCATGGAGAACCACGAATGAGTATCTTGAGGGATCTGGTGGGAAGTTTTGGAAGTAAATGTGGTCGCAAAGTTTTGAGCCTCTGTCTCCCAATCCACCCAAGGTCCTGGACCCAACTGCCCCACCTTCAAGACTGGATTAGCTGCTTCGTCTGTGACGGTTTGTAAATCAAGTTCTGGAGTGAGAGCTGACAGAGTCTTTGTCATTAAACCCATCCAGCTTAGACCAGTCTGAAAACAATTTTGAAGCTGAGGCAGGGGGTAAAGCTGGCTTAGTAGCATACACAAAATAGTCTTGGTGATAATAACTAGGTATAGCCTTTATATTAACGTCTAGTACATTTCCCAAAGTATCCAAGGCCCTTAATTTCTTTGATTTATTGCCCTGGATGACCCACTCATGCGGTACTGGGAGTTCCCCTGACAAGGTAGGTTGGGCGAGCTCTGGTTTAGTGGGGGTCAAAAGGACCCATGACTCGTCTGGTCCGTAAAGCAAGGGCATAGCTACCTTTCTGAGAGGCGCCTTGTCTAGAGGGGGTGGATTGACATCCGTTATAACCCTTACATTCGAAGTGGTCAATGCCGCCGTAGCAGGCCTAGTAACCACTGATGGTGACAGAGTGGGAGGGTGAGGGATCTTAGATAAAGCAATAGAAGTCATCAGAGGCCGTACCGTAGAACTTGTCGTGGGAGCCCAAGTCCACTGTGGGAGTTTCCTGTTGTTGGCCAAAAAATTTAGATAAAGCATGACTAAGTAGCCCATCAATTTCCTGCGCAGTGACAAATTGACTTGATGATGTACTTACTGGTGAATCATTAATATCCTGCGCGGCGTCTAAGCCTGAACCTGACTCTTGCCCTTCCATATCCGAAATTATTGAAACCTCGTCTTTCTCCTCCTGTTCCTCCTGAGAAGATCCCGCCGAAGCTGGGGTACCTTGCTGCCAAGATAAGTCAGGAATAGAGGATGGGATTGCCGCGTCCCTGTGGACGTCAGCTACTGTGTGACTAGTTTGAGTCGGAAGTGGGTGGTCAGACCCCGGCCGAGAAAATCGCCAAACACCGAGGCCCTGGCCTACACTCTCTTGGGAGTCTGAAACACACTCAATCACTGATCCCCCTGAACTCTCCAATTCCAGGGTTAAAATGTTAATGGGTAAATCCTCTTTAGGTACAGGCACCGTACTGGACCCTTGAGACCTAACACAAACTCTGTCTGGGGTAGAGGTACGATGAGAAGCACTAGAAGCTGGCGAATGTAGGGAGGTCTTTCTTTTATGGGAATCCTTTTTGGAAGATTTATGGCTACGGTGTGACCGTGAACTACTCTTTGATTTGGAGGATTCATCGCCGTGACCACTGGTGGAACTTTCCGTCCTACTCTTCTTACTCGATGGTGAAGAGGCAAGACTAGATGGCTGGTGTCTGAGAGGTGACCTAGACCGAGATCTCTCCCGAGACGAGGAGGCGGTCGCCGGGGGTGTAGGCTCTCTTGGACGTTTCGGAGTAGCAGCAGAAGACACAGAACCCTGACCAGTCTCCGCTGGCTTATGACTAGTTACTCGAGAGGAACGTTTAGGGGGAGGGTGTTCGAAAAGCAGTCTATCCCAAAGAGGGACGTTGTCACATTGAAGTGACTTATGAGCTACAATCGTAGTATATGCTGACATCTGTTGCCTAACCTCTCTTAATGCGACCGCTGCGGTCTTATCATTGTCGCGGAGGACCTTGACACTTAATTGGGAGCAAAAGGAACAGTTGCGCATCACCCACAGACCCCTTGAACGGTCTAGACATTTAACACACTTGATGCAAAGAGTGTGCGCAAAAATAGGGATACCGGCACAGGTAGGGGTAGTGCATAAAGCAAAGACTGGGGCCAAGGTAGCCATGACAGAGACTGGTGGGGAAAACTACTGCCGGGTCTGTATTGGTCCGCCGGAGCCCAGCTCTGGAAAAAAAGAAAATTTCCAGGAATTAATGCTCATAAGGTTAACCCAACATGTTCGCACACAAGTGTTAATAACCCACCGGGTAACGAGATGTAATGACACAACGATCACAGCTCGCTACGCGGCGGGGTTCAGAATATCTAAACATATCTTTTTAAGAAAGTGAAGAATACCCTCTGACATAATATAACGGACCAGCATGGCATTTTATAGTCTTTCTGGTGGTGACTGTTTCAAGATTTAATTTTGGAAAAACAACCCCCCACAAAGACGCCGGCCCTTGAATTATTTTAGTAGAATAACACAGGGCAGACTGATACGAGATCTGATTTCTAACGAATTGTCACAAAAAGATCGCCGTAAGTTTGAAGGCGGCGATACATAAACGTATCACTAAATTAAGTAGTTAATCAAAATTGAATTGTAAATTCCTTATTTCCTCCACCCAGGAGCACCCGCCGGGTGTAAAAAAACGATGTTAACCCTAATTGAACCTTCAATCGCCGTAAGTGTAAAGGCGGCGATACATATAGTATCACTAAAATGGATCGGTTAACTAACTGAATGACTTAGTTGTTCATCCCACCCTACCAAGGTACACCCGCCGGGTGAGATGTCAAAACGTTAACCCCATAAGTTCCTGTCCCCACTTCTTTGTAAAAGATCGCCGGGGAGGAAAGCCCTTAACAACAGCTAGGTTTTTTCTGTGGTTTGTAAAACCGGGTAGAAAAACTTCATAACATATGTCGGGAATAGGGTAATGATCCCGACAGTTTTAGGTCCAATAGGACATTTGAATTTGGCGGTATCGTATCGCATGTACGATTTCGGCTGGTTCTTTGTGTATTGTAGTTTATTCTTAAGTTAGGTTAAATATTAACTGTAATGTATAAATATCTACATCAGCTCTAGATGTATTATGAAACCAAGTTATGGGTTATAATTATTATGAGCCGGCAGCCATATGTAATTTCGCGAAGCGATCGGAGGCCGGCCCTTCAGTCTCTCAACCAACACCATACAGTCAACATCTCCTCCCCCGGCCCTGACTCAACCCACAGTTCACCATGTGCTACAACTACTAATAATATTAACAACAGTCCTACATCACCAGTCCTCTAAGCTAAGTTCATTGTATCGATATTGTATTATGTGAACATTCCTACATGTCATGCAATTGAGCTAGCCGTGTGTGGGGGACTGGATTACACCCATCAACGACTACGTCGTTGGTAATTATAATATAACTATTTGTTGGGATATTTCATGTACCAGTGATATGTAAATTAACCTCTTTATCTAAATTCCCGATAAATAATGGTCCTTCGTGCCCTAAAGCTTCCGTACCGTAGTACCGTTTTGTTTGCTTCCTTGACGCTTGTGGGCTTACAAATGGCTGCCGCCTCGCGCGTTGTTGGCCGACTGCCGTTCCCTAGTTTACACCCAGCTTCTTCCCCCGTGTTTTTTACCATTTGGGCGCCGTCTCTATCTTTTTTGGGACTAGTTTCCAGGGTTTTTTGGGCGTGTGATCCTTGACGTTTTTTGGTGGGTTAGCTGGGCTGGAGATTGGGGTAGGGGTAGTTCCGTCGGGCACCATTTTGCGCTCCTGGCTAGGCTAGGCTAAGCAGTCTAGGCCTGCAGGTGTCTGCGGTTGCTGTTCATTTCGCTTTGGTGGTGTGCCTGTGGTGTTGCTTGTGTTTTGTCATTGTGGGACTCATTATTCATTATGCTGGTGGGGAGGGTTCTCATGTGACCTTTTATATTTAAATTTCATAATAGCCTAGGCCTGGTTGCTTAAAGTGGCGGTCATGAGTGTCGGTCTTTGTTAATTCCTAAGCGATTGACAGTTAATAGTCAGACCTCATGATTGTAGCTTAACCAACTGGGCTTACCTATAAAGGGCTTACAATAATTAGTGCTTCACCTTACCCTTTCTTTTAATGGATTTAGTATTTAATTCTTTTGTCTAGTTAGATAATTTCCTTTCGATAGTTTATGTTAAGGGGGATGGAAGTACTATGTAATTCTTTTTGAGTAAAATTCTTAAGTAACGGGGGTTTGCCGCTGTTGATTCCTAAGCGATTAACGGTTTGTAGTCTGACCTCATTGTTGTTTAAGTTGCTTAAAATTAGACCTTAACGATGACAGATTTGAAGAAACTTAAGATTCTTAAGGGAGGGATGAAGGGAAGTTTAAATAGATGTTTAAGAGATCTTGATGAATTTTTAATAAGTGCCACGGTTGATCAGATAAAAGGTAAATTTGCTACTGTTACTAAATCGCTAGCTACTTATGATAGTTATGCTCAGCAGGTATATGGTTTATTGACAGTTACTGACGATGTGGAAGAAGAAATGTCGGCAGATCTTGAGTACTTTGAGGACGTTAATACAGCCTTAGCCAGACTATCTTCCACCCAAGAATCAACCTCTGTTAAGGATACCGGTACACCAAAGGCGACTGGTTTTAACCTGCCGAAGCTTACTTTGCCTACCTTTTCCGGGGATTCGGCTACCTGGACTGGATTTTGGGATATTTTTGAGTGTTCCGTCCATCATAATAAAACACTCACATCCATCCAAAGGTTCACATATCTCCGTGGTCAATTGAAAGGGGAGGCATTGAAGTTAGTCGATGGGTACAAGCTAGAAGCTACCAGCTACGAGTCTGCAGTGGAGTTGCTGAAGAGAACTTACGGGAGAGTGGAAGTCATCAAGACCGCGTTAATTACTAAGTTCTTCACGCTAGATCCTCCATCCTATGATGTGACGGCCCTAAAGGAGTACTATGCCTCCTTTGAGAGCCTCCTCCGATCTATGGAGACAATGGCCATCACCAAGGAGGAAATATTTAGTGTTAATATCTTGAATAAGATACCCTCTCCCCTAAGGGAAATCTTAAGACGACAACTAAGCGACTCTCCACTAAACTTGGAAGCGTTGGTGCAGGTGTACCAGACTGAAGTCTTCAATATGGAGAGTACTGGACACTACCGACAAGTGGAGATGTCGCCATCTACTGCAGCTTTCCCGGTACAGACTTCTCCTAAACAGAAAAGGCCAATATCATTAGGTTGTAAGTTGTGCAGTGTCCACGGTCATCTGTGGTATCAGTGTCCTAAGTATCCTAAGGCTACACAGAAGATTAGCAAGGCTAAATCGCTTAAGTTATGTACCAGCTGTCTGGCAAGAGACCACTTCAACAGTAATTGCACCAATTCCTACATCAAACCTTGTAAGTATTGCAAGGGGAAACATTGGTTTTCCCTTTGCACCCAGTCTGATCGGCACGACGGCAAAGAAAAGGGGAGAACCCCCAAAGAGTCACATGAGAAAGGTAAGAGCGAGGGTGATAAAGTATCTGCCATGTCCATTGCTTCTCGAGAATGTCAATTGCTTCCTACTATGATGCTGCCAGTAGTGGGGAGTAATAATAATACTATAATGACGCGCACCTTACTTGACCAGTACTCACAGAGGTCATTCGTTCTGCGGTCATCATTACCCCAGCTCAAGTGTACCAGCAAGGGTCAAGAGAATTTGCATCTCCATGGTTTCACTGGTGAAATAGATTCCAGTGACTATGATATTGTGGAGATTTCATATGTTTATAGAAAAAGGTATGTCCCATCAAGGCTGTTGTGGTCGACACACTACCCAGTTTCTATATAGCATCAGAGATTCAACCACATTTGAAATATCTCAGAAGCAAGAGTATAAACTGGCTGATGATCAACTCTCTGCTAACAATGGTATTATGCTACTGGTCGGAGCTGATTATTACTACGACCTGGTTCACCCTGGATATCGGCGGGTAGATAAGCTAATAATGCTCCCCACGATCCAAGGTTATGCCATTTCTGGATCCTATGCCACTTCCTCTCAAGACACACAGGTGGAGGTGGTTACGGTCCTCAAGGTAGCAGTAAGCCCCATAGATAAATATATTAGGCCAAATGTGCCTGATAATACATGTACTGATATAGATAAGCTATGGGACTTGGACAATATTGGAATAGACCCACATGAACTTGATCGTGAGTCCAAGCTAGCGTTAAGCTCGTATGAAGAGACTGTAACGTATGACTCTAGCAGAGGTCAGTATGTGGTAAGACTCCCTTGGAATGATAACAAGAGTAAATTACCTACTAATTTCCATCTAGCACTTGGTAGGTTACGTGGCCTTCAGAAGCAGTTTGTCAAGGATCCAAGTTATTGCGAGACTTATGCGGCAGTTTTAGCCGAGCAGGTACAACGTGGATTTGTGGAGAGAGTAGATCTCAATGAGTATGGGGATAACATCCATTACCTTGCTCACCATGGGATTAAAAAGGACAGTTCCACCACTCCTGTTCGTATTGTGTATGACTGCTCTGCTAAATCTAGTGATCGCTCCTATAGCCTGAATGATTGTCTGTACACGGGTCCGTCCCTGGTCTCTGATCTAGCGCAAATTATGTTGCGCTTCAGATGTCATAAGTTTGCATGGGTCGCCGATATTGAGAAGGCCTTCCTGATGCTTCAACTCCATCGTGAAGACAGGGACTCGACAAGATTTTTATGGCCACGGGACCCAATGGATCTAGATTCGGAGTATCTGGTCTACAGGTTCAGAGTCGTCTTATTCGGGGCGACCTGTTCCCAGTTCCTTCTCAACGCTACTATCTTGCGTCATCTTGAGGAGGCTGGACTAGATCCTGACTTCAAGAATGAGATCAAGCAGGGGATCTATGTGGACAATCTTCAAGGCACCGGAGACAATGAAGATTTATTGCTCAAGAGATGCTGGGAGATCCGCGATATATTTGCCAAGGCTCATTTATACTTAAGAGAATGGGCCACTAATAGTGATCTTTTGAAAGGTCAATTTGCTTCTGACGGTGTAGCTACTGAGAATAGTGAGGTGAAGTTTTTAGGCCACAAATGGGACACTACCACAGATTGTATATCCTTCTGTCACACCCCATGCGGCAGTGAGCTTATGACCAAGCGAAACTGCTTAAGCTTGTCAGCGAGGTTGTTTGATCCCCTAGGTTTTTTGCTGCCTGTAACAATCCGTGCTCGTATGTTTTTACAGCAACTGTGGCGGCTAAAACTAGATTGGGACACGCCCCTCCCGATTGAGTTACAAGATACTTGGCGGTTGATTCGGTCGGACCTTTCCACATGTTGCAAGGTCCAACTTAATCGTCAGGTTATTAGTGGTCAACAAGCGGATCTGCATGCCTTTTCTGATGCTAGTAATAGTGCGTACGGTACTGCCATATACATATGCAATGGTAGTGAAGCGACGCTGGCTATAGCGAAGGCCAAAGTAGCCCCTATAAAGAAGATTACAGTTCCTAAATTAGAACTTACTGCATTGCTTCTGTCTGCTCGTCTAATAAAGTTTACACTGGATGCCTATGCAGACATACTACAGATTAATAACGTCTATGTCTGGAGCGACAGTCAAATAGCGCTTTCATGGGTACACAGCCAGAGTGTTACCTGTTTATGTTTCTAATCGCACTGATGAGATTCATGACTTAGTTCCTACAGCTACATTTCGCTATGTGAGCACCAGGGATAACCCCAGTGACATAATTTCCCGGGGGATCTCGGCGCAACAGTTTATGTCGTCCTCTATTTGGTGGCATGGACCTCCGTGGCTTACATCTCCAACTGAATGGCCTCAGGATTTCAGGGAATGCATATCTGCTCCTTCAGGTCGGCCCCAAGATGATGTGTTAAGTAGTTCGAATGTGAGTACTACACATCAGGATAACAAGTTGGTAGAGTGGGAACGTTACGGCAGCTATGATCAAGTAATACGGGTATTTGCATGGATATACCGTTTCATTAACAACATGAGAAGTCGGGCTCACAGGTCTTTCCTTAGTGAAGATTCGAAGCATATCAGACTCCATGAATTTAGATCAGCAGAAGCAAAACTAATATGTTTAGTACAAAAGGAATCTTATCCTACTGAACATCAAATCCTGAGCAAGGAGTCAAAGGCCAAACCCTCAAACTTAATGAGGCAGCTAGGATTATATATGGAAGGAGGCATAATTAAGTGTAGAGGCAGGATACAAAAGGCGGACATTATTGATTCTGCAAAATATCCTGTCCTCCTTAGCTCCTCTCATTTGATTACCAAAATGTTGATTCGCCAATGCCATCGGACCTGCCTACATTTTGGCGTAAATTATGTTCTGGCGTATATGCGACAACGTTGGTGGATCCCTAAGATGCGACAAGCAATTAAAGGGATCCACAATAGCTGTACTATCTGTAAAAGATTACAGGGTAAGCCTTACTCCCCAGTAGATCTACCTCCCTTGCCTGAGTTCAGGGTACAAAGGACTGAACCATTTCAGGTAACCGGGGTAGACTACACCGGAGCGATTCATGTTAGAGAATCGCCCGGTACTATCATAAAGGTATATGCCGTCCTATTCACATGTGCGGTAACCAGAGCGATTCATATTGAATTGATTGACGACCTATCCAGTGAAGGGTTTTTGCATACTCTGCGACGCTTTGCAGGCCGCAATGGTTTCCCTCAAATTATTATGAGCGATAATGCGACTTGTTTTGTCGGGGCCTCTAAATATCTCCAGAGTTTAATGGATGACCCGCAGGTTGTGGCTACCCTCACTGGAAAGGGTTGTCAATGGAGATTTATACCAGCACGTGCACCATGGTTCGGGGCGATTTGGGAGAGAACAATCGGTATCGTCAAATCTGCCTTGAAGAAGGTATTAGGAAGGGCACTGGTGACCAGACGGGAGTTGCAAACAATCTTAATAGAAATTGAGATGTCAGTCAACGACAGGCCCTTGACCTATACCTCGGCAGATGTTGATGACCTCTTACCCATTTCGCCTTCCATGATGACACGTGGACGAACCCTTAATACCTTTCCTAGATCGTCCGTCAATGACGAAGATCTGCATGACCCTACGTTCGGCAATGCTGACGCCATACGTCGTCGCTTCCAGTATGTAAACAAGGTGTCCGACGATCTATGGAAACGGTGGACCCAAGAATATTTGCTGTCTCTTCGCGAGCGTCACTCTCATAAGATCAAAGGGACGAATCAACGATGGCCTCGTATCGGGGATATCGTCCTGATTCATGATGAGCGTCCTAGGTTATTTTGGAAGCTTGGGAGGATTATCGATTTGTTCCAGGGCATTGATGGTCTTATAAGGGTTGCTAGAATACGAACTTCGACTGGGGTTACTACTCGCCCAGTCGTAAGGTTATATCCCCTGGAGCAGGATGTAGAACTGCCGGATGATCCTGGCGTCTCTACTGATACCCCTCCGCGGGAGAATGCTGGTGACAGTGCTCCTCAAGGTGGGGCAGCTGATAATGAGAAGGATGATCCTCCTCAGGCTTCAGGTGGCGCTCGTCCCAAAAGGAGGGCGGCTATGAGTTCCGTGGATCTTTGGAGATCAAAGATCAAACTAGGTGATCTTTGACTTCGATGTCCTTTTGTTGTATATAATTTTGGTGGCGGGCAATATGTCGGGAATAGGGTAATGATCTCGACAGTTTTAGGTCCAATAGGACATTTGAATTTGGCGGTATCGTATCGCATGTACGATTTCGGCTGGTTCTTTGTGTATTGTAGTTTATTCTTAAGTTAGGTTAAATATTAACTGTAATGTATAAATATCTACATCAGCTCTAGATGTATTATGAAACCAAGTTATGGGTTATAATTATTATGAGCCGGCAGCCATATGTAATTTCGCGAAGCGATCGGACGCCGGCCCTTTAGTCTCTCAATCAACACCATACAGCCAACATCTCCCCCCTCCCGGCTCTGACTCAACCCACAGTTCACCATGTGCTACAACTACTAATAATATTAACAACAGTCCTACATCACCAGTCCTCTAAGCTAAGTTCATTGTATCGATATTGTATTATATGAACATTCCTACATGTCATGCAATTGAACTAGCCGCGTGTGGGGGACTGGATTACACCCATCAACGACTATGTCGTTGGTAATTATAATATAACTATTTGTTGGGATATTTCATGTACCAGTGATATGTAAATTAACCTCTTTATCTAAATTCCCGATAACATATGTTCTCATGAACAATGTTAGATGGGTACAGCCACTCCGCCGGGAATCAAAGGGAGCCTGAAAACAGGCACCAACACAAGAGACGCAGTCCTGGAGAGCCACAGACACCTCATCGCCGGGGACACAAGCCTGTGTTGAAACCACGTGTGGCCCAACACGGCTCTCGGCCGGGTTTTTTTCATGGTGAAACCGAGAAAAAACCCGCCGGAAGGTAACCCACCCCGTTCAGAAACCATCTGAACGTACATCGGACTCGAAGGAAAGCCAAGCACGACTAGCCTAAGTCCACACAATAATCCGTGGAATTAGCCAATACACAACTAAACCAGGAAACAAACATAGTCCGTGGAATTAGCCAATACACAACTAAACCCGGATACACATGACACAGTAGGGCATATTTATAAAATAAACAATAACACTTGTACATGTGGCAAAGCTACGAGCGGCTGGCTAGGCCTAAGTAGACGGCATAAGAAATGTTGAAATATAAACAAAAACACTGGAAATATAACAACAGGAACCACCGCCAACACACCACTGTAGCAAATACTTCCGGCAAAGGGAAGACTGACTCGGGACCCAGAAAAAACTTCACTAAGTGAAGAAAAATACGCTGGGAATGTCATTAAGCAACGCTTACCTCATCAGAAAGATAAAAGGCAGCATAATTAACGCGTAATGAAAGCCGCCTGCATCACAAGCTAACTCAACTGTGAAAAGATCACAAGTCCACAACAGGACCACGAGGGTACATCCGAAATAGATGCCCCAAACACACGACCCAAAATACACTGCACTGCGGGCAACCAGCCCAGGACACTCCTGCTACGCATATCCTAACCTTACTCGATACATCCCGGAGTAAACAAATGAGAAAAAACTCACTAGGGACGCAGCAAATGCGGAACCAGCGGAGCGTGGGGAGACACGTCCGGGCAGGCTGAGCGCAGAGCAGAGAAGGAAGAATGACGCCTGAATCAGCGTCTGGTCAAAGATCCACACAAGTACATCCACGATATGATGGAAAGCTTATTGGATAGTTATTCTTATTTTCTTTTTGTTTTTATTTTTTACGAAGTTTTTTCGTAGTGAGAACCCAATTCATAATGACTGAAGCCATGAGTGAGGTCGCGTGCGCTCATGATGAAGGCTCCTCAGTTTTTAAATGCTCTGCGCGGTAGATTCAAACTACGGCGGATTAGTGTTTGAAGAGGATGCCTTATGTAATAGGCATGTTCGTCAATGATGGAGGGGCCACTAATAAATAGTATGTTGTCCCAGTTTGGGTTTGTATATTTTTCAAGTTTTACATTATAATTCATAATTCCTCCCATTTTTCTGCGCGAGATGTGGCGAGTAATAGTCCTCCACACCCCCTCCCCCCTCTCTCATGCAAGAGACTAAATCAGACATGATATCATATGGCAATCCTGAGCATGACTTAGAATTTCTGCACACAAGAGTAGGCAAGTTACACTAACTCAAATACTTTTTAATAAGTGAAATGTTTAATATGTAAAATTCTTACAGCGATGGTGAGAAATGTGAATCGGGAGAGAGGCCAAAGACACCCCCAACAAGCCCCGGCATCTACACAGGAATCACGCGGCCAACTTTACCAAGGCTCCCATACTAACAACTTCTCCATCACCACCCAGAACTTTCTCCAGAAGTATGGTTTACAGGAAGATTAACCCAATGACTACAAAGATAGTGATTACATATTATTTTCAATAACATTAGGCAATTTTAATTCACTTATAACTGACATATATAAATCAGTCTCTGTTGACTCCCACAAATATATTATAAACTAAAAAAAAAAAAAAAAAAAAAAAAAAAGTATTTAGTAGCCAGAATAAAATTAAGAAAGATGTCATTGTACTAAAGGAGATCATTTATCTTTGCAAAGACCAGAGGAGTGTATTTAACCTATACAGAGCCTTCTATGAATTAAAAGCTTCTATAATCAGGTGTCCCTCATTAACAACTTCTCCATCACCACATACAGAACTTTTCCTAAAATTACGGTATGGTTTACAGGAATATTAACACCTCTGTGTAGATATGTAATTTTATTCTTGCAAAACCTATAAGAGCCTAAAAATAACTTGTTAATGAAAGGATTGAATAGCCCTTTTAATCTGGATATATTTTAAGGAAGTTTATATAAATTATCTCTAAGCCAAATTAAAAGGCAGTATATTTTCAGTGAATGAGAAGATTTACCCTACATACATCATAGTGGGAATTTTAATGCCCCTTCACCTGGGATAGAGGGGATCTGTGTCACAGTCATCATCTCCAATGCTTAACTTCTTCCTGGGAAACCCCCGCTAAAGGATGGCTATGGCAGACACTCCTCTGGGCTACTTTGTCCAGACATGCTCCCTTTGCCACAATGGGAGGTTTGACGACCTCCCTTATAACCAAATAAGGAAAACCTCTTATTTGGTAGCAGTCTCGGAGTATCCAACGTAGGGCTTATGATCTCAGCCGCTACCACAGCGGGCCGATTTATCGGTACTCACGCGAAGTAACCAAATAATCTCTAGAGTTGCACCTCAATTCACTACTAGGCACGTTGTACACACTCCGAGACGACTAAGAAGGAAGAGAAAGCGAAGGAGAGAAAGAATTGTTATAGTTACCCATTTAATCTAGCTGCTCTCCTCTAAGCCATGCTCCATGTTCTATGAGCCTGCGCCAGGACCTGCCAAAGTATCGAGGTATCAAGTAATCAGTTTAGATTGGATGGGCAGGGGATCGGCATGAGGGCGGGATACTCTGTCGTTGGATACTCCGAGACTGCTACCAAATAAGAGGTTTTCCTTATTTGGTTATAAGGGAGGTCGTCAAACCTCCCAATTTAGTAGCAGTCTCTACGTTTCCAACGTAGGGCTTGAATCCCAAATTGGAGGCGGACATCCAAGAAACCTTAAAAACCCCAAGCCTTAGCAAAAGTAGATGACCAAGAAAAGACACAAATAAACAAATCAGTTTATAGGAAAAAGAGCGTAACAGTACGGTGCATATTAAGAAAGTACATGTTACAAGTGTATCAGTCTAGGGTCTAAAATGCACAGGCAGGTAAAGGAAGAGGTCATGTCGACCTTGGAATGGCACACCAACATGGGAAAGGTGAAGTCAATTGTAAAGTAGTACAATAACAAACAGCACGGCACAGCATGTGGATGACCTCCGAAGACACTCTTATGTACAAGACATGGGTATGAGGCATAGGCATACCAATACAAAAACCCGTAGACAGTATAGTCCAAACGTAATAAACCTTAAGAGTTACATCCGTAACACTAAACAGACAGTACTGTTCAGACAAGTATTGAAAGAGAAAGTCTTTGTACAAGCATACAAACCCCCCCCCCCCCCCCCCCCCTGTTGTAGGGAAAGGAAGAAAATACAGTACAGGAGAAAGAGACACAGGAGACGGTGGACGTCACCACATGACACTCTGTAGTTACACGACATGGGTAGGAGGCAGAAGCATACCAACACAAAACCCGTAGACAGGTGAGTCAGAAAGTAAAAACTGGAAGAGCGAAATCCTAAAGTGAAGCCAAGTGGAAAGTATTCACAAAAACACAAGGCACGGCATAGCAGGCGGACGCCATCAGACGACACTCTGGAGGTACATGACACGGGTAGGAGGCATAAGTGTACCAACACAGAACCCGGAGACAGTGGAGTCAGAACGGAAAAAGTGTAAGAGCGAAAACCGTAAGTGAAGGCAGGTGTTAAGTGTTTACAAAACAAAATGGCACGTTATAGCCAGCTGACGACATCATCCGACATTCGTCATGTACAAGACATGGGTATGCGGCATAAGCATACCAAGGTAAAACCCGTAGACAGTGTAGTCATAATGTAAAAACCGTAAGAGTGACATCCTCCATACCAAACAGACATGTATTGAAAGAAAGGCTTTGTACAAGCATACAAAAAAGACCTCCCCCCCCCCCCCCCCTTTGTCAGGGAAAGGAAGAAAATACAGTATGGGACGAAGACAGCAGGAAGAGGAGCAGGATGGATGACGAAGCAGGGGACACGTTGATGGAACGCGAGGCATATGAAGCCTGGCCGTGGGCATGGAGAGGTATGTGCACACCGAAGCCCGTCCCGGCACAGTGGCACACACAGTAGCAACAGGGCGTGAATCTGGCATAGCAGAAGTTCCATACGAGTCTACAAAACGAACAGAAGGGGTCAAAGTGACGAACCCGAGGGAAGGGGCCCTGGCTATGGTTTGGAGCCGGACGGAGCCTAAAGCAGGTCTTCAGAAAGGTGACACCCCTTGTGAGGGAGCACCAGCTCCGTCAAGGCCTCCAAGAGTACCCCAAGAGCGGGCAGGCGGCCTCGAAAGATGTAGGACCGTACATGCCGGCGAGTGTCCCAAACCAGTGATGAAGGGAACGGAACACAAACGCAACCGAGGGAGCTGTGTGCTCACTACCCAGCGTCACGGAGCCAGTGAGGGAACCCAATCCAAGATGACTGAAGCCCTCCACGGAGACATCAGCCAGCGCCGATGAAGCATATCAGTCAAGCCGAGGTCAAAAGGCGGCAACCACCCAGCCACACAAACATTTATGACACAAATGCCAACAAGGTCCCTAGGGCCCCAATCCGGCCCAAGAGGAAGCCGGAGACAGGGAGGGGAACGGAACACGGACACCATTGTTTCAGCCGTTTGGCAACACACTTGCGGCGGCAACAGAGTTTACATGTTGGAGCAGCGGTGGGGCAGGACTTTAGTGTTCCATAGGCCAATTGTCGAACCGACAGGAGAGTCTTGTGAAGTCTCTTTGGAACACTGTTAAGGCTGGTGTGGTAACCGAGACTGCAGGAGCAAGTGCAGCGGGGGGGACTCTGGCGAGTCGTGCTGAGGCACGGTTAGCACCACACCAACAACATCCACAGTGACGACTGGGCGGGGCAGTGGTGAGGTGGGACCTGATCGTCCTACAGTACACCCCAACTACCGAAAAGCAACCCGTCTGAGCCAGTACAATGCATGTGAACGGACAAATGACGGGAACCCAGTACACGTATGTATAGCGGAGCGTACCAAGCACGGGCCGGCCACATGGGCGCGATCAACCAAACCCCGCGCCAGAAAAATCCCAGCCCGTGGAGGACGTAGCACATGAGGAGTGCGACGGGCGGAGGCAATGTGGACACCGACTGTCACCCACTCCAGTCCGTGCCGAAGGCATCAGCGGATAAGAAGACCAACCGAAAGGCCACCGACAAGCCCGCCAGGGCAAGACAGCGATCCCGCAGGAAGAAGAACGGTACCAACGGGATCAAGGCACGGACGCGAAAGCGAAGAGCCCTGACCACTCGCCGTGGTGGCGAAGACCCATGTTAGATCGGGAGCCCCACCCCCCTCACACGACGCATCCGTGGCTATCCAGATGGCCGCCGGGAGAGCAGGCCAGGGCACCGCTGCCGCGAGCGAGCCCCGAGCGACCCAGTGTGATAGTCTCATATGTAGCAAGCGCGGTACCGGCCACAGCCAGTAAAGGGGGGGGGGGGGGGGGGGGCGATACAGGGAAGTGTTAGGGGACCAGTAGAACAAGGTAGTCGAGTCCGAGCTGGCCTAAAGGCACGGTCAGTGCCGCCCAAGGTAAAGATCCCAGCCGGGAAAACACCCAGAACACGTTCGTGAACGAGAACAGGCAGAACACGACAAGTGTGGACGTGGACACCCGACCCGGGGGAACAGGAGCACAGTGGAGGTTCCATGGCCCCCAGTGGGAAGGTGGGAGGACCGCCATGTGAAATAGCGATGGTGAACCCCAGGCCTGTGACACGGACGACTACAGCGAGTGTGTCCAGGACACAATGTGTGGAGATGTTATCGCGACGGCACCTCCCCCATACATGGACCGGAGTACCTGGGCCACCTCCTGAGACACTGCGTCGATGACGGGGAGGGCGCCCGAGAGGAGGTTGAGACCTCCACCTCCAGGCCAGACCCTACTATACCCCGTCGTGCCCACGACCGGCGTGGCTAGCGCAGGAAGCGGGGGCGGGAGAAGCCGGTGCGGGCGCTTTGCGTCAGGCCCACCACCAAGTCAATGAGACGGCCGGTTGAGGGGAGAGGGTATGGGCCAGGAGGAGCTACGCATTGTGCGGAGCATAGCCTCCCTTAAGTTGTCATGGAGAAAGGAACTACCATGGCCAAACCCCCGTCCACCTGGCCGTCCTGACGAAAACGGAGAGCGGGCCTCACACTCCGGCCTGTCCCCCTCCCGTCCGAGCAAGGCAGCGGAGGAAGAGGGTCCCGGAACTTGCCAGCATAGTCCACCCACAGGACGGAACGGCAAACCGGGTACGAACGGCCACGGGAGGAGCGTATACAACGCCCCCCGCGGGCCGTCCCATAGCCCAAGCCCCAGGGCTCCTTGCCGGCGACGGACCACCACTCGCATGGTTGGAGGAGGACGAAGAGGGCTTCGCCACGACCTCCCATTGTGCGGAGCATGTGTCGCTGAGCACAAGCAAGAAAGCCTCCTGCCAAGCCACCCCCAGGAACGTCAGTCCCGGACTTAAAAGGGCCGGCAGGAGGAGGTGGCTGTGGACGTCGGCAGGGGCTGACGAGCAGAGAAACCACCCGAACCAGTCGATGGCAATGGGTGGCGAACGTCCTGGACCGGGCAGGAAAAGCGAATGCAACGTAGGGCTGAAGAACCCAGTGAAGTCCGAGGAGCGGAGCAGCAGGCCAGACACAAAAGCGGAGGCCACGGTGGGGATGGACGGTAAAAGGTCAATGAAGAAAGGAGGGAATCCAATACACACAGGACCAACGCCACGTGAGCGGAGGCCTGGGACCTGTCAGCGAGGCTCTGTGGCGATCTAGGAGCAAGAGGCCAACTGTGGAGCGGATTCGAGGCACAGAAGGAAATTAACAGAGGACACATCAAGGGGGGGAAACCCAGCGAAGCAGCCGGTCCCTGGGTGCATATGAATGCAAAGGGCATAAAGAACCAGAGGAAAAAGACACGTGGCCGATTCCTGGTGACAGATACAGGGCACAGGGTACATCCAAGACTATAAAACCCACCTGTGGAGCGAGGTTCTAGAGGAAGAGGCAGATGACACCCTGCCTGTTTGGCGGAAAACGTGTGTAAACACAACGCGGAGTCAAGGCCGAACCCCCCTGGCAGTAAAAAGTCAAGTGTGAGCTACCCGACACCTAAGTGGTACAAATAGGAGGGGGAATCCAAGACACACAGGACAATCGCCACGCGAGCAGAGTCCTGGGACTAGGCAACAGGTCCCTGACTCCACCTAGTACACTAGAAGGCCGTCTGTAGGGCGGAAACGAAGCACAGGAGGACACAGAGGATAGGAAATCAGCCAAGTAGCCATATCCAGGACCATATGTACATTCAAACTGAGACAGGGCACCAACTCCATCAATAACCGAGAAAAAAGGCGATGTGGCCGATTCCCAGATACAGATATACAGGGTACATCAAAAAGTAGAAAATTGGCTTGTATAGCGGAATTTTATAAAAGATGAAGAGCCAGAGGACACCAGGAGATCCTCGCCTGTGAGGCGATCTAGGCCCGTCGGCCTTCCTCCGAAGCAGGGTGCGTCCAGGAGGTGAAGGGCGGAGAGACAAACTTCACATCGGCGGGGGTCGTAGACATCCTTGGCGTAGCAGGCCGCGCGGAGGCAGCACCCCCAACCGAAAGCATGTCAGGCGGAAGCAGGGAGGAGCCGTCAGTACGGCACCGAAAAATGGGGGGGAGCGGCACACACCAGTGGAGGTGAGACAGGGGAAAAGTATGAGGCAGTAGAGCCAAAATAGCAGTTGAAACCCAAGTACGACAATATCCAGGAAGACGCCAAGTAGCAAGGAAAGTCAATTAAAAGACACCCACACAGTAGACCATAACCACCAGGGCTGGGACAAGCCCATTTGGCAAGACCCAACCCTGGTAAACAGGTCCAAGTCCTTTGGGGAAAAAAGACCCCACCCAAAATACCTGAGAACCCTCCGAGAGAGCGGAGGGAGGAGGGGGCGAAGCGGTGAAGGTCTCGCCGGCAGGAGAGCGGGCACCAGCAGGAAGGAAAAAGGTCAAGTGTGAGCAACCCAACAGAACCCTATTAGAGGAAATAGGGAAGGGGAGGGAATCCAATACACACAGGACAATCGCCACTTTGGGTCAAGTCCTAGGACTTTTCAGGAGGTCCTGGGGGCCACCTAGTATACTAGGAGGCACCTGTAGGGCGGAAACTAGGTACCGAAGGAGGACACAAGGAAGAGGAAACAGCCAAGCAGCTGTCGTCCAAGGAGTCCTGTCCAGGTACAATGAAAAAAGGTGGCAGAACAGGGCGCTGAAAACCAAGGCAAGTGAAAAAGCTATGTGGCCTAGGCCTTGACAAGGTATAGGGCATGACATGTCGGCCGAGAGCAGGGAGGAGCCGGCATCACAGCACTGAAAAATGGGGGAAGCATTACCCACCAGTGGAGGTGAGACAGGCAATATGAGGCAGTATAGCCAAATCAGCATGTAATACTCAGTAAGACAATATCCAGTAAGAAGCTAAGTAGCAAGTATATCAGGAAAGTCAAATAAAAACCACCCACACCGGAGACCCTCAACACCAGGGCTGGGACAAGCCCCTTAGTGAGGCCCAACCCTGGGAACAGGTCCAAACCAAATTTTGGGGAAATTTGTCCCATCCGAAATACCTGAGAACCCTCTGTGAGAGCGGAGGGAGGAGGTGGCGAAGTGGCGGCGGCGTAGGGACAGCCGGCAGTAGAGCAGGCACCAGCTGGAAGGAAAAGGTCAAGTGTGAGCAACCCAACAGTACCCTACAAGTTTAAATAGGGGCGGGGAGGGAATCCAAAACACACAGGACATCGCCACTTTGGGTAGAGTCCTAGGACTTTTCAGGTGGTCCTTGGGTCCACCCAGTATACAAGGAGGCCGCCTGTAGGGCGGGAACCAGGTACAGAAGGAGGACACAAGGAACAGGACAGAAGGGATAGGAAAAACAGCCAATCAGCCGTTGTCCAAGAAGCCCTGTCCAGGTACATGAAATAGGGGGCAGAACAGGGTGCATAAACCAAGTCAAGTGAAAAAGCTATGTGGCCTAGGCCTTGACAAGGCACAGGGCACATCAAAAAGATAAAGGCGCTTGTAGGGCGGATTTAAAAAGATGAAGGAGCTGAGGACACCAGAAGACCCTTGCCTGTGTGGCGAAAAAACGTGAGTAAACACGAAAATCGAGTCAACTTGTCCAAGCATATCCTCCCTGTGAGCGGGGCCCCTATCGCGTACAGTTTCCAGACATCCCCCCCCCCCCCTTATAGTTATCAAGTAACCACAGGCAGGGGAAGAACAGAAACATGTAAAATGTAAGAAAAACGAGAATTAAACCGAGAGTTACGAGACCGAGACCTCCCAGTCAGTCAAGACAAAAGGAAGTCAGAAGGAAAGGACCTGTGTGGATCATTCCAACGGCGGGCAGCTCAAGGCAAAAAACCGATTAGCTTAAACACACAATATAATGAGAATTTTAACAAGAGCGTAGACCGCAAGTCAGTAGAGACAAGAGGAAAACAGAAGGACAGGACTGTGTGGCCCAATCCAACGGTGGTCAGCTCAAGTTAAAAAACACAGGCCTAGCCTAGTTACACAATTCACATAAAAGAGAAAACACTAGGGCAGCGTCAATCCCTGAGTGAAAAAACCTAGTAACAAAGCTAAACACTGCCCGAGAAGCCCCACAATTACGTTAAATTAATAAAATAAAAGGAGGATAGCCTAGGGTTTGACCGACATTTTCACCAGAACCACGTATCCACGAGCCAAGTAGGCCCGGGGAAACGAAAAGGAACTGACAAAAGCGTGAACAGGCGAACGAAATACAAGACCACCAACTATGGACAGGTTTAATAAACAAGTCAGAAGGGCTAAAGGTCAGTTGAGACCAAAGCAGCATGTTTGTGAGAGAATAAAGGCTGTGTGGCCTATGCTCACACAAAAGCAGAATCCAGAGAAACCTCATGCTCAAGTCTTGTAAAACATCGACACATAGTCATATGAAGAAACAATAAAACAAAAAGTCACAAAGGGAAAGAAACACAATGCATCCCGCGGGAAGCATCCCCCCCCCCAAGTTACGTTAAGGGTAGTTAAAGTGAACATGAACCCGAAAGCGAGGGTAGAATCGACACAACGACCGCTACGCGGCGTCGCGGACCAAACACCCCCGAAGAAAACAAATAAATAAACACGTCTCCAGCACTACGCGCACACCCAGTAAACACGCCATAAATCCGTATAAAGTGCTGCCTACATCACTGAACATCCTTCTAAAACCTCAACAGCCTGAAAAGGCTCACACTCACTAATAGCTGAAGCGAAGGGGATGCAAAGCAGGCACTCGCGAAGCACAGACAAAAAAGGCGTGTGACATCGAAGGTGGGCGCGAAGTGACTGATACTTTGGCAGGTCCTGGCGCAGGCTCATAGAACATGGAGCATGGCTTAGAGGAGAGCAGCTAGATTAAATGGGTAACTATAACAATTCTTTCTCTCCCTTCTTAGTCATCTCGGAGTGTGTACAACGTGCCTAGTAGTGAATTGAGGTGCAACTCTAGAGATTATTTGGTTACTTCGCGTGAGTATCGATAAATCGGCTCGCTGTGGTAGCGGCTGAGATCATAAGCCCTACGTTGGAAACGTAGAGACTGCTACTAAATTGCTTCTTTCCAATATGGGAACTTTTTTTTCCTATATACTTTTCCACAATATACTCCAATACCAATGGTGAACATCCAATACCAGCTGTTCTTCTCATAAGACTTCCATGTATCATTCTTGGCATTCTGTCCTCATCCACATAGAGGAAAAGAATGGTTCCCTGTACCTCTGTAAATGTTGTAAGAGAAGACTATAATGGGCAGGTAGATGGGACTCTTTTAGCCTTAGCAGCATAGGTAGGGGAAGCAAAGCCAAAACTAAACCTGGGTTGATGGGGTCCTTTTGTCTTGCAGTACCCTGTTTAAAGCATATCTTTATTCAAGTCACACTTGTGCCTTATAGCAACTTCTGGCTCTCACCATTTATAACTTTTTCTACAACTTACTGGACTACTGTCTTCATAAGGTTGGATTCAAGATCTCAACACTCTTTTAGAGCAGTTGATTGGTCTCCTGTTACCTGTAGAACTAGCATCAGGTATACACATGCCGAGCCATTTTCTCACTTATTGTTAATTTTTAATCTTTTATTTTTTCACACTACACCCATATCCTGCTCCTAAGCAAGGTGGCCAGCTTATGTATGAAGTGTATGTTGAATGTTAATATACTGTTCGTGTCTTTGAGTGTTGTCTGTAACCAGTGTAATCAGATCCATCATGCTCAACAGGTGCAGGCATTCACATTGTAAATGTGATACTGGTCTACCGCACCTCTGATGTTCGCCATTGCAGAAAGGGGTTGGAGGCCATGAGGCTGAGTGATAAATAATTATTCCTTTATACAATATTAGTAATAATTCAGACTTGGGTCTTCGTTTTTGAGCCATAAAAAACATAAATTACTAAACACTCAAGCCGCGGTGCCCGTCATATGACGGGCGGCATTCTGAGCACATTAGGGCCTCTGAGATAGAGTCCGCGCGTTGGGAGGACGATAGGCGGGCTCTTACTGCTCGGCACCACCACTGGGCCGTGTCTGGGAGTACCGCTGACTCCCTACACACACCCGTCCTCGCGAGACAAGGAAAAAACTAAGGAAATTACCTTATTTAGGGTATTTTCACCTCCGGTTGCTCGATTGCTACAGGATAACCCGTGGTCGTACAAGGATGATTCAGGTGTCATTGTAAAGCTCTATTATTGCCCTTTCATGTATACATAATTGTATTATGCTCTAGCGTTGGTCTACGATCGACATCTCAACTGGAAAAACCATATCCAGTATATTAACCCTTGTCTATCGGGGCCCGACTTAAGTCCGTATCGAAAAATTTGGACTATGTGGCGGGGCCCGACTTAAGTCTGAGTGCAATTTTGGCGCAATATTGGCTCTGAGAGAGAGACGAGTGACGGGAGGAGCATGGGTTACCTCATGACCGCTCGCCACGGCTGCCGTGGACCAACTGAGATGTACTCCACTTACATCCACCCTCACTCCCTCGCTACATACGTAATTATATTGGGAGGTTTGACGTACCTCCCAACCTACCAAATAGGAAAACCTACTATTTGGTAGTAGTCTTGGAAAATACAACGTCAAGGCTATTAACCTAATTGCAATGACGACTTGTCTATTTTGACTGCTATGTCGTCATTCCAACCGCGGTTAAAAAAGAAAACGTCTAGAGTCTACTCCTTATCTTGCTCTAGGAGACGTTGTACATTAACCAAAACTACCACCGAAGGTGAAAAAAGCATAGAAGAGAAGAAAAGGGGTTTACCTTAGTTACCGCTTAAGGCCCATCCCGTGTTCCGTCATGTGCAGATCCCTGTCGAACGTGCGCATGAGCGACCCTCTCTTGTTATCACATCTCACGTCAGCAGAAGAACGCGGATGGGCAGGGGTCCGGCGTGAGGGAGGGTATTATGTACGTTGGATTTTCCAAGACTACTACCAAATAGTAGGTTTTCCTATTTGGTAGGTTGGGAGGTACGTCAAACCTCCCAATTTGTTAGTAGTCTTGGCAAATCCAACGTCAAGGCTGCGTAACAAATAGGAGGAGGACATCCAAGCCCAACATACCAAAAAAAAACAATGCATAAAACAAAATTATGAATGACAAAGAAACACAATTTAAACAAGAGAGTTTAATAAAAGAGTGAAAAACTGAGGAGTAGCTAAAAAGAACAGTTTTAACACGTGCCCGTCATTCATAGTAATGCAAAAACATAGACTTGTCTTAAACCAAAAAAGTACTGTACCCAAAATCCCTTTTCTTCCAAAACCAACAAAAACATTGAACACAATAACAAAACACAATTTTCAATTTGGTAAAAACACTTATGTACTGTATACATAATACATAATCCCAAACTTGCAATCAAGTGTTGCAAACCCGTACTCCCCCCCCCCCCCCTTTTTCAAATAAAACAAAGTAAAAGAAAGAGGGACAAGGGGGGAAGACCAGGTATCTTCGCCAGAGCTCTAGAAAAAACGACTCCCGAGAGCTATCACCGGCCGAGGGGGTCGAACACTGGACATGGAGAAGTAGGAGGAGATGAAGGAATTGATAGAAGACCACAAAACCGCTGAGGCGATGTCAGGTAAGGATCGACTTTGCAGGAACCGGAAGGAGGCAGCAAAGGATCGCACATCGTGCGCAGAACCCCTACAAACAGGGTTACTGGCACGAATGGTCCGACAAATGTGGCGTCCTATCTGCACCTTCGAGAGCCTCCCACCTGTCCGAGGAGACACCCACACAGCAGTACCCGAAGGCGGCGCCACAGACGCAACAGAGGAGTGCAAGGCTGACACCGGGCACAACATATGGCGAGTATGCCCACGCTGTAAAGCCTGGACGGTGAAAGGCTGGAAAACATTGGTCTCCCTCTCATTCGTGGCAACAAAATGAGGGGAGGGGGCTAACGTGACGACATTCAAGGACGGGAAGAATCGCACGCATTCCTGTGACAAGGCTGCTAGTGCAGACACCCTATCCCCAGTGGCCAGAGCGACAAGGAAGAGTGTACGCCCGAGCAACGGAACCGGTGTAGTGGCCCGTGTAGACGTGTGTGAAGCCAGAAGGTCCAGAGCCCGCCCCAGATCCCACTGTGGAGGGATCTGGCGCGGAGGCGGTCGTTCCCGGAAGGCAGCCGTCATTAAGGAATCCAGCTCCTTCGGCGGAACGACCAGCCCAGTGACGGACTCAAAGACCTCCCGGACGGCAGACAAGCGGTTACGTATAGCATCGACTTGAAAGTGACGTGTACGGAAGAGGTGAAACCAGGAGTGTAGGACGAGGGAAGGAGAGCTAACTGTCTGGCGAGTGTCCTGTATCCACCTAGTAAAAGACCTCCAGTGGGACCCGTAAGTCCCCCAAGTCGAAGTCGTCCAGGAACGCTTCAGGAAGTCAGTCAGGTCCCGTCCGTGGACTGGGAGCCACCGTGCCTCATGAACATCCACGATGCGAAGGCCAACGAGGTCCGCAGGTCTCCAACCTGGCTCAAGTGGAAGTCAGAGAGAGGTAGAGGGACCGGACTCGGGCACCACCGCGTCAACTGGGCGTACCAAGCCTGTGCCGGCCACAGAGGCGCGAGTAGCCAGACTCTTCCGCGGTACAGCCGCAGCCTCGCGAGGACATTGCACATCAACAGTGCGTCTGGTGGCGGAAATATGTATATCGACTGCCACCTGTTCCAGTCTACCATGAAAGCGTCCGGACCCCCCTCTGGAGTGCGAGGCCGGAGGGATAGGTACTGAGGCAACTTGTGCGTCTCCTTCGATGCGAACAAGGCGACCTCCGGAACACCCCAGGAAGCCGCGAGGTCGTCGAACACAGTCTGTTGCATTGCCCAGGCTACAAGAACGCCCTGTCCTCTCGACAGGGCGTCCGCCCACAGGATGGCAGTCCCGGGCAGGTAGGAGGCATGCAGGGAGAAGGTGTGTCGGTTCGCGAGGAAGAACAACGTCACCGAGATCCCCAACAGAGTCAATGACCCGGAGGACCCCTGCTTGTGGATACAGTGGACAGCTGTCTGATTGTCCATCCCGAAGACCACCGACTTTCCCCGAAGGGCCAGCGTGGGGGCCCTCAGGAAGAACAAAGGAACCAACAGTTCTAGGGCATGTATGTGTAGGTGTGTGTGTCCCACCCATCTGCCGTGATGTTGACGTCCCAGGTTTGATTGGTAACCCCACCCTACCTCGCTCGACGCATCTGTGTCTACCCAGATCGTCGGCGGGGGGGCGGTCCAGGGCACAGCCGCAGAGAGCGTGCCCCGAGCAACCCAGTGTCCGAAGTGTCTGCGAATGGTACGCGGGATCGGCAGGAGCCGATCCATAGGGGTCAACGGAAACACCTCGGTGCCCATGAGGAGTAGGCGGCGTAGCCTGAGTCTCCCTAAGGGAATTGTCAGAGCGGCCCAATTCAGCGAACCCACTAACGAGTCCCAGAGCCTCCCCGGGCGGGAGACCGAGTGCAACAAGGCGAAGACCTTCCGTCGAAGGTTCCCCGCGTGTGGCAGACTCTGGGTCACCGTAGCGCTGGTCAAATCCCATTCGAGACCGACCCACGGCACGACACGCGACGGGGTCAAGCGTGACTGGGGAACATCGATGGTGAACCCTAACTGTGTGACGTGGTGAACGACTGTGAGGGTGTCGTGTACGCACAGTTCTAGGGCGCCGGAAACTATCAACCAATCGGCCAAGGAAAACAGGAGCTGGAGCCCGCTCCTGAGGAGAGGATCCAGAGCCTGCTCCACCAGTTTGGAGAAGATCCGCAGCGCGATGTGGAGACCGAAGGGAAGTCAGTCGAACAGGAACACACGATCGGAAGTCTGAACGGCCAAGAATCGCTGGAATCGAGGACGGAGAGGAACGAGCCAAGACGCATCCTTGAGGTCCAGCGACACTACCCACGACAGAGGGCGCAGGGCCAGGCGGACCTGGGGTACCGGCAGCATCCGAAACCGTGTGTGCACGATGTGCCCGTTGAGGGCCGACAGATCCACCACCGGTCGCATCGCGTCGCAGTTCTTCTTCGGTACCAGAAATACACGGGAGAGGAAAACCGGGTGACCGGCGTTCACCCCCTTGACGATTCCCTGCTCGTGCATGGATGTAAACACGTTGGCCACCTCTGAAGAGATGGGCCGGCGTTGGTGACAAGAGCGGAGTGGGGTTCTGGACTTCCATCTCCAGGTTAGACCCCTCCGCGCAATCTGCCGCCCCCACGTCCCTCGCGGCCATCGAGGGGCGCAAGGGCGAAAACAACCTGTGGGAGCTCCCGAGAGGAGGGGAGCGATCCGGGCGGCTAGGTGAGAAGGAGAACAAGGAGACCGACCCGGAGAACCTACACATTGTTTTGACGTGGAGGTACCCCCGGTACGGTCCTTGCGGTCATGAGCGCCACGTTGACCTCCTCTACCCCCCCCCAACTTCGTCGAAAAGGGCGGGCCACCCTAACCCCTGTCCGTCGCGGGTCTGACCCCGTCGAAGGGCGGCCGGAAGTGGAAGGCTGGCCAGCCCCGACACGGCGGGGATGAAAGGGGGCAAGAACAGAAGTGCGAGGCGGAACCGATGCACTGGCCTGCAACGTCCCTGTCCTGCGCCCGTGCATGGCGGCAGCACTTGCAGCAGCACCCCAAAGAGGACCGTCAGAAGGACGGGACTGAGAAGACCCCGCTCGCGACACAGCGCGTCGTTGCGTGTCGTAAGCAGGGTCCGCCGACAGAGAAGCGTAGCGTTCCCAAGCATCCTGCGCAAAAAGCCCCGACGTATATAGCGCAGAGTACAACAAACCCTGACGAATATCCAAGGGGGCTGTCCGGCAGAACGAGGACCATACCGTCTGGCGTTGCCGAGTTGCCACGCACAAAACCGCCTTCAGCTCGGGAACCAAAGACACCGCGAGCCGAAGGTGGATCCGCCGAACGCGGTCCAAACCCTCGCGAAGATCGCCTGGTGCAGACGCCTCGATAAGCCGCAGGTGGTGAACAGATGTCTGGAGGGAACCTAAAAGACAAGATAAGAAGTTCGTCACCCACCGTCGCAAGGGAAAATCCTTGTCGACAGAGGACGTATCTGGGTGAGAGAAGAACGGGGTAGCAATAGAACAAAGTTCAAGAACGGGCGCGCTTATCCAGGACCAGAACGTGCCGTCCAACCCGCCGACAGACACAAGAGGAGGCAAAAGCAGGGATGACTCCGGGGGAGGGACTGAAGGAGAGCCGTCGACGGATCGGTTGGCGAAGTCGAAGGCCTCAGCAAACCATGCCCCCAATGGGAGAGGATGATGGCTAAGCCAGGCGTACCGTCGTCGCACAAACCTGTCCCATAGGACAGTCCCGTCAACACAGCCAGGGACTGAACATCCTGAAGGATGTCCCGGCGGCTGAAGTCTGACCAGAGCGTAGGCCTGCAGAAGGGAGGGGGACCGTAGCAGGGGTAGGTAGGATGAGGTGCTGAGGGTGCGTCACCGGCAAGAAGCGCGATAAGAGGGAGTCTTGCATCGACTCCAAGCGCCCGTCGATGCGTGACACAACCCACCCCTGCATAGCCGACAATCGATCCGAGAGAGGCGACCCCCCCCCCAAGATTGGTCGGCCCGCAGGAGCGAGCGTGAGCGGGAGCGAGACCCACGACACGAACCAGCAGCGTCGCGGCCCAAGGAAGGCGAGCGACGACGGTTGTGTCGCCGCTGAGGGACTCGTCCCCGATCACGAACGCCCGAGGGGGAAACAGCACCATCCCCCTCTTCCAGCGACACGTCAGCCCCTGAGAAAGGGGACCCCGAAACCTCGCTAATCCCCACCGAGCCAAGAGGAGGGGTATCCCCCTGGCGAGACGGTAAGTGAAGGTCAGGGAGAGAAGAAGGAGGAGGAGCAGGACGACGGGAGTGGGAAGGCTGGCCGGGTGAAAGGAGGTCAGAAGGAGCCGCGGGGGGAAACAGAGCAAGGATCCCCGGGGCCGAGATAACAGGGCGGCCCGACACCGAGGCGGAGGAGGGAGGGACCTCCACCGTGGGACGAGACCGTGAAGGAAGAATAGGCACTGAAGCAGGTGAAGTAGGAGGAGGAGAAGCACCTACATACTGGCAGACCCTCCTGAACAGTGTAGGAGGAGGGAGCAGAGGGCCAGCTACAGCATGAACACCCGCGCGCGGAGAGGACAACATAAGAGGAAGTCGTCTGGGCTGGGGAAGCGGGCGGAAGGGAGTAGAGCCCCTATCCGTAGAGGCCAGGGGAGGGCGCACAGGGGCAGAGCCGCTAACCCCGGCCTCAGGGCGAGAACCATGACGAGGGTGACGGGCGGCGGCAAGGCGATCAGGAGGACGACGAGGGGCAGTAGAGGACGGGCGATGAGGCGAGCGAGAGCGTGGACGGAGCTGGGGATCCCCCCGACAATGTGACGACCGGCTGCGGGACCCAGGGGAGAGGGCCCGAGCAGGGAGAGGGCCAGGTGAACGGCCTTTCAGTCGGGTCAGGGATACCCAAGGCGACGCGGATCCGGTCGTCAACAAAGGCCGGGGAACGGTGGCCCACAGTCCTAATGTGGTGGGAGCCGACTATCGCCCACACCGACTGAAGGGAAGCAGAGGCCACTGCCGCCGCTGAGGAACCAGGGCTATGGTTCACCACATCCACCAGGGCCATACACGGGCCACACAGAGCAGGGAGGTAGGCCGTAGAGAACACACATTGCAAGTGGCGCAAGCAGGACTTGTGGCTCTCCAAGCACGGGGAGCTACAACCATGGCGAAAGCAAGGCATCCTACCTGCACTGGAAGAACACACACCATAATCAGCACGTCGACGGAGTAAGTGTAGAGAATGTCCAATAAGAACCAGGGAATGAGCATGGGGAAACAGGAACACACATGCAAACCGGTATCCGTACTCACCCTAAACCGGGAGCACAGAGGAAGGTGAGTAGGGCGGGCGAGGTGGAAGAGCACTAGCAGAACCTGCAAAGATGGAGAAAGTGTTAACCACCACTCAACATCTTACATGCAGGGCCTATAACACCAGTAAAGTGCACACACCAATATAGTTTCAGGCAACAAGATGACCTAAAAAGTCAACAGTGAAAACCAACTATTTCCGCAAATGTGCGGGCCTATTGAGGCATAACCGTACCGACACAACCCTCCCGCAAATTTGCGGGACCCCCCAGCGATCTCCGCAAATTTGCGGGGAGCCGAAACGTCCCAGAGGACCGAATCGAGCTCCCGCAAATTTGCGGGACCGGCCGAGATGGTCCGGCGCCGAAAAAGCGAGAGGAGCGTCTAGGGAATACCAAAAGAGGCCACAAAAATGCGTCATCTCCTTAAGAACTCCAAGCTTGGATGGCCATCAAGCTGAGCAGTGTCTTCCTTGATACATAATCCTAACTCAACCGGTAAAGGGAGAGGCAAGGAAGACACACCAGGGGAGAGGAGGCACATCCCCCAGGAACCACCCAACCCACAGAGAGAGAGCAAAGCCCATGAGGAGAAGTGGCAGGAAGGGTGGCTTAGCACAAACAGGGGCCCCCCTGGGGTACCCCTGGATTGGGCAAAAGATGATGAAAGGATGGAGGTGAAACATGAAGGGAAAACAAAAACCAGTAAACGAAACTGGTGAGGAAAAGGGAGGCCTAGCCGTGAGCAGAGAATGTGTCAGGGGCGAAAAAACCCAGTGGTGTGAAATAGGGGCCCCCCTGGGGTACCCCTGGAGTATCACGAACCACCTGTCGCCCAGGCCCTTGAGACACAGTGAAGGCTCGAAAGGGGGGACTCAGGAATAACGCTATAATGCGGCCGACACAAACTCTACAAACAGCACCGCCACCATCGAAATCTCAGTGTTTACCAAACGTTACACCTTAGGCTATGAAAAAATGAAAACTCATAGGGGCATAGCAATTCCTGAATGAGAAAACGAGCTAGGCTAAAATAAGCTAAAAGCTAAACTATGCCCAGACTAACAGGAAAAAGAATATGAAAAGAAAAAGAATGAAAAACATACACGAGGAACGCCAGGCGCCCCCGTACCTTCGGTAGACTATTTCCACACGCGTCTCCATTATACACACTTAGGAGCCCATTTATGTGTGCCCTAGATCACGTAACATCTGTCTAACAAAAAAGAAGGCCAGATAAGCCGAAACGAACCTAAACAGGGTGAATTGAAAGCACAACAAAAGCGGACTCAAGCAATGGAGGCGCGTGAAAAAATGATAACAAGAGAGGGTCGCTCATGCGCACGTTCGACAGGGATCTGCACATGACGGAACACGGGATGGGCCTTAAGCGGTAACTAAGGTAAACCCCTTTTTCTTCTCTTCTATGCTTTTTTCACCTTCGGTGGTAGTTTTGGTTAATGTACAACGTCTCCTAGAGCAAGATAAGGAGTAGACTCTAGAAGTTTTCTTTTTTAACCGCGGTTGGAATGACGACATAGGAGTCAAAATAGACAAGTCGTCATTGCAATTAGGTTAATAGCCTTGACGTTGGATTTGCCAAGACTACTAACAAATAAAGAAATTACCGTATTTTAGCGATTTTGCCCTTCGGTTGCACGATCGTTGCAAGACAACCAGTGATCGTAGAAGGATGGTTCGGGTGTCATTGGAAATCTCAATTTATGCCCTTTCAGGGATACATACTTGTATTGCGCTCTGGGTCTTGTTTATGCATGAAAAAGAGCACGGAAACAACCCCATTTATGGTAAAAAAAAAAACACTGAGCGGCACAGTGAAATATACTCCACCACCCGCTCTTTGAGCGTTGAAGGCAGAAGTACTCTAGCATTGTGCCTCCTCAAAAAACTGTCCCACACTACCTGGGGTGCCACTCGTTCCACCATGCTGATGCTGTATAAAGCTACTGTTCTCTCCATTCTTGATTACGGCTGCCCCATTTACAGTTCTGCTACTGACCCGGTCCTGCGCCTTCTTGACCCCATTCATAATCAAGGCATCCGTCTCTGTACTGGTGCATTCCGCTCTTCCCCGATACCCTCCCTCTTAGCTGAATGCGGCGAACCACCGAGCTTTAGTTACCATGCGTTGCACATTAAATACAGTGACTCGCCTGCTAGTTCCCTCTTCCGAGATGTGGACGCTTCCTTTTCCCGACATCAACACTCCTGCAACACTCCTGCTTCCCCCTCCGTGCCACCCTTCTCCTCAACGCCACTGGCTTAAATATTGCTTTCCCACCTGTTATTACTGGCCCAGCCCCTTGGTCCATGTCTCTCCCTCAAGTGTGTACCCGCCTTTTCTTCTTGTCAAAAGGATATCCTTATGACCCTAGTCATCACCGTCAGCACACCATTGAACATATTCGCCGAAAAGGTTCGCATTTTTCTATTTACACGGATGGGTCTAAATCCTCGTCAGGCGTCGGACTTGCTGCTGTGAGCCCCACTCAGACCCTTCAGTTTTCACTTCCATGCCAGGCTTCTGTTTTCACAGCTGAATTATTGGCGATTTATTCGGCTATTGACCTTATACTCCGTTCTCCCCCTCAGACATACATTATCTATAGTGACTCCCATAGTGCCCTCGAAGCCCTCCGGTCTTACTCGTCCCCTCACCCTATAATGACTTCCATTCAACGCTCTCTCCATGCCTTGCATATCCAAAGAATACAAGTGACATTATGCTGGATTCCTGCTCATGTTGGGGTTAAAGGTAATGAAGATGCTGATGTGGCAGCCAAGGCAGCTGTGTCTATGGCCCAACTTCAACCCCATCTGCCCTTGAATGATTGGATATCATCCCTTAACCCGGGGTCGTCCTTCTAAGGACAGTGTCAGGTACCCGGGCGATTTGGCCGAAAAACGTCTAGGCCTAGGCTACCGTATCTTTGTTATTTTAACTGCTAGAAATTTCCGACACATCTTTAAACGTAGTGCGGTTTCCAATCTGTAGACTGGCGTTGAGTAGAGCTCTGTAAGTCAACTGGTTCAGTTGTGATGACGATTTCCGTGGAGCGAATTTTTCCGCGATGTTGACAATATCGGAGCTTTTCAGACACTAATTTCGTCATACCATGCAACAACATTGATCCGACGTCTCCTTCTTGTTTTCGGAGGTGCGGTGACGCAATGGCCGGCTTTGTTTACTTGCGTCGGACGCACGGCGTTCAGACCAAGCTGAATAGGCTTTCAAGCTTACTGCCTGTTATAAGGACACCCGGGGTCCTGCCCAACTGCCGCGGTGTCCTTATAACAGGACAGCCGGGCTGGAAGGGTTAAACCATATGTTATGGACTTACGGCAATCTGAATGGAGTGCTCGTCCGCGTATTATTAAACTTCGAGAAATAAAACGCTCTGTCTATCCATGGCCATCCTCGTTGTGTCCCCAAAGGCAACTTGAAGTCCTACTGACAAGACTCAGAATTGGCCATTCCCGATTAACTCATGGTTATCTGATGTCTTCCCCTCATGGCCAGGCACCAGTCTGCCCCTCGTGTCCCGCCCTTCTTACTATTCGTCACATCTTTATGGATTGCCCCGCCACTTTACCCCATCGTATAGCTTGCTTTGGTAATAAAACCTTCGATACTATCATCTCAGACTCCCCGTCCTTTTCCATGTCCCCCATCCTCAGATTCTTACGCCGCCTTAACGTCCTGACTGAGATTTAGACTAATCCTTCGGGCCAGCCCTATGAGAATTTTTGTTTCAGAACTCAGCGGTCTGGTTAAACTAATTGAAGAAAACAAAAATTATGCTCTAGCTCTTGTTTATGCATGAAAAAGAGCATGGAATGAAGCTCGTCTCGGTAAATATACCCGCCTGGTAGCTAGGTCATGTCAACAAACGGCCCTGCCCTTAAGGGGTTAATTAAGGAACCCATAAAATGCTTAAATTTATGTGGCGTCAGCATGCTTTGCCCCAAGCAATCAAATTTTCAATTGCTACCCTATGAAATTACGGTTTTGACAACCCGTACGGAAGGAAGGAAAAACTAATATTGATTGGTGGCTCCTGAAGTCAATGACGTAAGAGCCTATGATAATATGGCCTCGATTACGGCGGTCGAGAACCAAGATCATCGTAGGGGGTACCCCTTAATCATTCCTAAGGTACGTCATTGAGACGGAGCCACTGAAAAGTAGGAAATAAAAAAGAAAAGAATTAACACAGTTTGAACACCGCGCCTCAGTGCATTCCGATCTTCCTCTGCTTCCCATGAGCCTGACTCATACCTCCTCCTGCCCAGGAGCGACCTCTAAAGTATATCAAGTTGGGCATGTGAATGAGAAGGGGATGGTGGGAGGGCAATTGTCATCATTGACTTCAGGAGCCACCAATAAATATTAGTTTTTCCTTCCTTCCCTACGGGTTGTCAAAACCGTAATTTATTGGTGGCTCCTTTCGTCAATGACGTAAGAGCCTAGAATATCACGACCGGTGGAGGGACCTTCATATGCTCATCAAGCTAAAAACAAGAATCTATTAGGAAGACCAAAAAACGAAAACTGTGACATGTGTCTAAATATAAGAGTATAGCAGTAAGAAAAAGATGTATAAGGCGGGTACCATTAAAGAAGCCTTATCTCAGAAGAATAGAACTACTGAGGTGTGAATACTGGTAATCGTATACAGTATTACAAAAAAATATAATTAACAATAAAGTTACACATTGCAATAATGTATAGGTATTGCTATGTAACAGATCTAGTGCAGTAATAGCACTCTTGCTATCCATTTGGATTGTGTGTCCTGCCAACTTGTCATGGAACTTAACACGCCCCCTCCCCAAGCCTCTTCCTACTCCCTCCACCCACCATCTCCCTTTCCCCACCCCTACCTCACGTGATTGCATCATACCGCCTGGCTGAGAGAGTGACTCGGTGAGAGAGAGGGTGCTAGAGGCCTTTGTCTGAGCCAGTGATGGACACACACACAAGAGTATTGATCAATGTTTAGTCCCACACATACTGGAGGGCTGGATTTCTTGATACTGCTGAAGCAGTGACTCAAGACAGTCCGAATAGGGACAACATAACAGAAAACAATGAACACACAAAAACAAAACACAAATTCCCACACATCTAGGTCATCCAGATGAAGACCCAGAGACCAGGGTCACCAAGGTCCCTCCAGCACTCCCCCGGTCCCCGACCACCCGGAGAGGTTCCGATATCTGCAGGCAGACATGCAGTGGAGCCGTAACCACAAGCCTGCCCACCACACTTCCAGGCGCACCCTTCATATAAACCGTCTCCCTGGGCCAGGCTCCTGATGGACTTATCTAGTCCAACTTGCGCCTGACCCCTTCCCCCAAATGACCACGTGTTCACTCGTCTATTCACAAGCATTCTCCATTCATTCCTGTTTATTACCACTTCCCTTGCCTGATCTATAGTCATTCCTCTATCATCCAAAGCTTGTCTTACACAGTCTCTCCATCTCAATGGGGGTCTTCCTGCCCCTCTATTTCCCCTTGTATCTGACTCACATATTCTCTTAGTAAGCCTTTCATCTTCCATTCGTTCAACATGACCATACCAGCTCAGCACCCTTCTGTCCACTCTGGTCGACAAATGTTCCTGCTGCCCCACTCTCCTACGTATCTCTTCATTTCTCAATCTGTCTCTATGAGTAACTCCACACATACTCCTCAAGCAGCTCATCTCCATCACATCCATCTTTCTTCTCTCCTTTTTCTTCAGAGCCCATGTCTCAGCCCCATTATAGGTTTGACTCCTGCAAGGAGATAAAGAAAACCTAATATTTAGTAGTGGCCCCGTAATCATTGACGATTATGCCTATTACATAAGGCACCCTCTTCAAACACTCATTTACCGTAGTTTGAATCTACCGCGCAGAGCATAAAAAATTGAGGAGCCTTCATCATGAGTGCACGCAACCTCACTCATGGTTCAGTCATTATGAAATTGGGTTCTCACTACGAAAAAACTTCGTAACAAATAAAAAAGAAAAAGAAAAATAAGAATAACTATTCATAAGCTTTCCATATATTCGTGGATGTACTTGTGTGGATCTTTGACCAGACGCTAACTCAGGCGTCATTCTTCCTTCACTGACATATCAAGTAAATCAAAATCCTTAATACATCAACGAATGGGAAGGGGATGGTCGGGAGGGCCCCAGTCGTCAATGATTACGGGGCCACTACTAAATATTAGGTTTTCTTTATCTTCTTGCAGGAGTCAAACCTATAATTTATTAGTGGCCCCTCCATCATTGACGATTATGCCTGATATCTAAGACTGGAGGGGGACATTCGTAATCATATCATAACTCTAGCAAAAGCAGATAATCAAACAACCACATAGTATTCTTACTTTGTAAAAAAGATATATATATTTTGGCGCAGCACATATATACCAACAAGGGGTACAAGCAGGAGCGTGCTTCAAAGAAGCCTGCTTGATAAAAAGGTTAACTCTGAGACTCTGAACACAGATCCGCCAGTTAAGAAGGCACCCCACTTAAATTAAGTGGTGAAAAAATAAAAACTTATAAGTTTACATGTGCACATATAAACCCCATAAAACTAGTGGATATATCTTGAAAAAACATATCCAAGCTTAAAATTAGATTGCTTCACAGCCAAAACTACTGACAACAACACTGTTGTTTGTACTACAATTGTACTAGCACAACTTCCTGTAAAGAATAGTACAGAGAAATTTTCATATCACAACACCCATGAACAGTATGTGACGGCGGGGTCTAGGGTGTCCTATGTACAAAGGAAATCAAGCAACAACAGATCTAGTGACCCTTCTAGGTTGCTTGTCCTCCAAAACACTGAGGATCAAGTGTCCAAACAGTGGTTTAGAGTGGGTAAGGGAACATTGGAAAGGGAATTACTGCCCTGGAACTAATGTCCGTGGCAGGATTTGGAAGTTAGTAGAGGACAGATGGGTTAGTAACTGAGGGGGGTATAAAATAAAGTTATTCATTTACAAACGCAGTCAGTCGCGGGTTTGATGAGAGATATTTGTCTAGGCGGAGTTTAAATGAATCAACGGTGATGCAGTCTACAACGTTTCTGGGAAGCCCATTCCACAAATTGACAACTCGATTGAAGAAGAAATTCTTAGATTCGTGCGAGTTAAAAGATTTACCAATAATTTTGCAACCGTTTCCCCGCGTGTAATTAGATTGGTCGATAGTGAAGTACTTACTACAGTTCATATTGTCGATGCCTTTGATGATCTTGAACACTTGAATTAAGTCACCTCTTAATCTATCTATCTATCTATCTATTGCCTGACGCCGTGATCCCCGAAGGGGTGGCCACGAACGAACCGCCCCCATGCACCTCTGTCCCCAGTCAGTCGACGCCCCTCCCCCCAACCAGCACCACCTTCGTTCATGTACTTCCTCACTCCATCCTTCCACCTCATATTCGGTCTACCTCTCCCCCTCTGTCCCTCCACCTCGCTCTCATACACCCTCTTAGTCATTCTCTCGCTTTCCATACGTTCCATATGGCCGAACCATCTCAAGTTGTTCCTTTTCACACTTTCCAGCACATCTACCTCCACACCACACCTCCTTCTTACTTCCTCATTAGTCTGTCTATCCCTCCATGTAACTCCGCACGCACTCCTTAAGTAATTCATTTCCACTGCTCTCACTCTTGGTCTGAGTCTCTCAACCAACGTCCATGCTTCGCTTCCGTAAGTCAGTGTCGGGATTACCACACTGTCATGCAAGGACTTCTTCACTTCCATACTGACCACCCTATTTCTTGTTACTGCTTTTAGCGTTCCTACAACCCTCTTCCCCTGTTGTACCCTCTCCCGCACCTCTTCATCCATAGTCCCATCTTTACTCAACACACTGCCCAGATACTTAAAAGAGTTGACGATCTCCATAGCCTGACCGTTCAGCTTCACCTCACACTCTGTGACTTCACCCCTTTCGAAGACCATAACCTTGCTCTTCCCCGTATTTACCTTCAAATTCCGTTTTTCGCACACTGTTCCAAACTCATTTACCAGACCCTGCAACTCCCATTCATTATCACTCATCAGAACTGTATCATCCGCAAACAGCAGTATAGGTAGCTTCCACTCAATTCCCTCCCTTTTCAGCGATACACCAACATCCACTGCTCTTGATAGTATTTCTTTCATAACTCCATCCATATATACAGTAAACAACCACGGGGACATCACACACCCCTGTTTCAAACCAACATTCAGGTCAAAGAACTCGCTCTGCTCACTCTCCACACGTACTGCCGCCTTTGCACCCTCATACATGCTCTTCACTGCTTTCAGCAACTTGCCCTCTACTCCGTATATTCTAAGTACTTTCCACAAACCTTCTCTATCCACTCTGTCATAGGCCTTCTCCAAGTCCATAAAGGCAACATACACCTTTTGTTTCTTCTCCAGATACTTCTCCACAACACAATTCAGGGTAAAAATCTGATCTACACATCCTCTTCCCTTCCTAAAACCTCCCTGCTCGTCGCCTATCCATTTCTCCGTTCTCACTCTCACTCTCTCAATCACTACCCTACTGTATACCTTCCCTACTACGCTTAGAAGACATATTCCTCGGTGGTTACCACACACTCCTCTTTCCCCTTTGCCCTTATATAGGGGGACTATTATGCCAGTCTTCCAGTCATCGGGTGCACTCCCCTTCTCCCATGCTAGTTTGCACATTTTCCATACCCATTCTATCACTATCTCACCACCATACCTCAACATTTCCCACACACTCCATCTGTTCCTGGTGCTTTCCCCAACTTCACTCTTTTCATGGCTTCCCACACTTCTGACCTCCTGATCCCCACCTCCTCCTCCACTACTTCTCCTTCTCTTCTTCTCCCTCCCATACCATATCCAGCTATGTTTGCTGGCTCTTCATTCCTTTCATTTAGCAACTCACTGAAGTACTCCCTCCATCTTTCGACTCTCTCTTGCTTCTCGGCTAGCATTCTCCCATTCTTATCTTTCACACCCTTACTGTTTCCCTTGCTACCTTCCCTAACTTTCTTGACTTCTTTCCAGAACAGTTTCTTACTCTCCCTCCATTTTACACTCAGATTCCTTCCAAATTCCTCATCTACTCTTCTCTTACTTTCCTTCACTAGTACTCTCTTCACCACCCTCTTACTCTCCACGTACCTCGCTCGTTTCTGTCTCTCGGAATCTTCATTCCCTCTGCTACCCAACCACTCTCTATATGCTTTCTTCTTTTCTTCCACAGCTATTCGTACCTCTTCTGTCCACCATGCTGTACCTTTCACTCCCCTCCCTCTTCTCCTCACTCCACACACCACCTCACATGCTGCACAGATCTCATCCTTAAACACCTTGCTCATCTCCTCCACTTCCTCCATAACTTCCAGGTCGAACCCACCTAGTCGTCTTTCCACTGCTCTCCTGTACTCCTCCCTGATTTCCTCCTCCTGCAACCTCTCCACCCTCCTCACCATTCCACCCTCCTCTCGCCTCCCTCCCGCTCTCCTCACCCACTTCTTTTGTATCCTAACCTTAGCTACCACTACATAATGATCAGACAGACCCCCTCCAATACCCCTATACACCCTAGCATCCATCACAGATTTCTTCATTCGTTCATCCACACATACATAATCAATCAATGACTTTCGTTCCACCACTGTCTTATCCTTCATCGTCAACATCCGTTTCCACGTGTACCTGTGGATCATTCTGTGTCGGAAGAAGGTGTTGGCTATCCACAGCCTCCTCCCCACACATACGTCCACAAGTGCACTACCATTCCCATTCACCTCTGATGGTACCCCCCACCCTCCCACCACTCCCTCAACTTTCCTATCACCCACCTTACCATTCATATCCCCAATCAGAAATATTCTTTTGTTCTTGTCAAACTTCTCCAGGCACGCCTCCACATTCATCCAGAACTCCTCTTTCTTTCTTTCAAGTATATCCTCTGTCGGGGCATACACGCATACAATCACCCACGTTTGTATTCCTACTTTCATTCTCACCCACACAATCCTTGAACCCACAGACCCATACTCTCTTACACATTCCTTCCATTTGCTACTTACAAACAAACATGCACCTTCTCTCGCTGTTCCTTCACTCACTCCATCACACACACCCATTCCACACTCCCACTCTCTCACATCTGAACCTTTCCATTTGGTCTCTGTCATTCCACATACATCCAGCCTGGCATTCACTAACACTTCCAGAACCTCTCTCTCTTTTGTGCCATCATTCATGCCACTAACATTCCATGTAGCCATTCTCAGAATGTCCGAAGGCATGTCCTTAGTCGGTCGTGGTTCGTCAACGTTGGTTCCGTCCGCATCCGAGGCTGTTAGTTCGTTTTTCCTTGGCAGTAAACGTTTGTGGGGAACTTTGTCAAAGACCTCTTAATCTGCGCTGGGTTAAAGGAAATAGATTTAATTCTCTAAGACGCTCTTCGTATGGTTTGTTCTTTAGGCTAGGTATAATTTTGGTAACTCTATGTTGAACTCGTTCTAGCTTGTTTATATCTTTTTGGTAATAAGGGCACCAGGATTGAACGCAGTATGCCAGAAGAGGGCGGACTAAGGAATTGTAAAGGGTTAGGATAACTTCTTTGGATTTATGCTTAAATGACCTGCCTATAAAGCCAATTATTTTGTTTGCCTTCTTAACACCTTCTGAACATTGTTGACTCGGTTTTAGGTTACTCGATATTGTTACTCCCAGATCGGTTTCTCTGTTTACATTCTTAAGCTGAGTGCCATTCATCGAATAGTTTGCTTTCTCATTTAGGTATCCGATATGTAGTACTTTACATTTATCCGCATTGAAACTCATTTGCCAATTTATCTAGATTGTGTTGCATATCGTCAACTTGTTCTTTTGAGAGTACGCTATTTGCAATTTTTGTATCGTCAGCAAATTTTGAGATTGTACAGGTGAGACCCTCATCTATGTGTTGATGTAAATTAGAAAGAGAATTGGTCCTAGTACCGATCCCTGGGGTACCCCGCTACTTACATTGGTCCATTTAGATGCCTTACCGTTTATGACTACTCTTTGCTTTCCGTTGCTGAGCCAATTTTCTATCCATTTCAACACACCGTCTTGTATTCCATGCGCTTTTAGTTTTAGCAGTAAACGTTTGTGGGGAACTTTGTCAAAGGCCTTTTGAAAATCAAGGTATATAATATCTACAGCTTTACTCTCATCGTAGAGGTTGAGGATATCGTGGAAGAAGTCTAAGAGGTTTGTTAAACAGGAACATTTTTTACGAAAGCTGTGTTGATCTTTAAGTATGTTATTTTCCTCTAAGTGATTTACGAGTCTGTCTCGTATGACCGTTTCTAGCATTTTACATACAACTGAGGTTAAGCTAATTGGACGATAGTTACTGGGTAGGGATTTGCTGCCTTTTTTGAATATCGGTGTTACGTTGGCTAGCTTCCACTGATCAGGCATAGTTCCAGACTGCAAGGATTTATTGAATAGTAATGTCAGTGGTTTGGAGAGCTCATCCTTAGCTTCCTTTAGAACTCTAGGCGAGATTGTATCAGGTCCAGGCGTTTTATTTACCTTGAGCTTATCTTAACAATTCAATACTTCTCTCTCTGTAACGGTGATATTGCTTAGAACATCTGAATTATCAATCTGAATCGGCGATGGTGTAGGGATATCACCGAGGTCTTCTGTTGTAAAAACAACAATGGTTAGACGTATGTTACACTGACTGCACCCCCCCCCCCCCTTTTCTTGAAATTAAACAATAAGTGACTTAGGGGCCACCTAGACCCTCTGCCTTAAAGCTATACATGGCAAGGAAGGTTTGTCTAGAGCTACTGAAAGGTATCGAGTCAAAAACGTATGATTAGAGGCCCACAAATGTGTGGACGTAATATCTTCAACAGAAAAATTCTGAAGGAAACGCAAAGAGGCTCCCCATTAGCGTAAATCGTGGGCCCTACCCACAACGCCGGGATTACTCTCTTTAATGACTTCGACCAAGAGAGAAGCTATTTTACGTTTCATTAAGCGTTTGCCCGTACTAGCTACCCATAAAGCACCCTGTTGATGCAGAGGTGCCACCCTCAAATATTTGGTTAGAGCTTGCACTGGACATAAATTATGATGCACTTTACCCCTTTTCAACGCCGGCACTGTGAACTCTGAAAACACGTGTTCACTGTGCTCATTCTTGGCGCTGAACCCTGGAGAAGGTGCAATGTGAATCGGGGAGGTGGGCGGAGTTTGAAGCATGCTCTCATGAAACCTGTTTCTTCCGCTTGTGGTATGGTTAGACCTGTAAGGTCAAAGAATGGCACCCTGATAGCTGTTAAGTGATTATCTAGAGTCACTACAGATAGACGTTGCTGTTCAAATAAATAGTTTAAAGAATTAAAAACTAATGCCACCGAAGGTACCGTCTGTTCTGTTCTAACTATCCAAGAAGTAAAGGACTGCCAATGAGATTGATATTGCCTCTTGGGAGATTGTGTGTACTGATTCATAAATTTATCTGTCACGTTTCTACCATACGGCATTCGCCACTAGGCCTCCTGAATGACCACAATGCAAAAGTCAGCGAGGACTTTAGGTTGCCAATTGTGTCTAAGTGGAAATACCCGACCGGGAGCGACACCGGGTTCGGGCACCACGTTATCAATTGTTGGTACCACAACTGCGCCGGCCACAGGGGCGCGAGTAACGAGACTACGCCTCGATAATCCTGTAGTTTGTTGACTACGTGGCACAATAGAGAAGCGGCTGGTGGCGGAAACAGATAAATGGAACTCCACATGTTCCAATCCGTCACCAAAGCATCTGGCCCCCCTGCCGGCGTTAATGTCCGGCGTGTGAGGTACCGAGGGAGTTTGTGATTCTCCTCTGACGCAAACAGATCCACACGTGGACGGTAAGGCTCTGCAATCATTTGATCGAAAATGTTCTGCTTGAGTGCCCACTCGACTGTTGTGCTCTTGTCTTCGAGACAGAGCGTCTGCCCAGACGTTTGCTACGCCTGGGAGATAAGATGCATGAAGATGAATGTGCAGCTAGTCGGCTAGAACAAAAATCTTTTCTGACACGTCTAGCAACTTCCGAGACCTCGTTGACCCTTGTTTCTGAATGCAGTGAACTGCCTTGAGATTTTCCAACTTGAAGGCCACCGACTTTTCCCGTAAAGTAGAGCCGTGAACTTGAAGGAAATACAAGGGGACTAATAACTCTTTTACAATTATGTGGGAGGTTTCTGAATGGGACCAAAGCCCTTGACTCTGATGCCCGAGGTTTGACTGAAAGCCCCAACCTATCGTCCCTGACGCATCCGTGTCCACCCATACCGACGGCGGAGGAGAGGTCCATGACATGACTGAGTGCAACATTTCTCTCTTCGCCCAAACCGCTAGTAAGCTGTGTAATAATGTTGGGATAGGCCATAATATTCCCGCCGGTAATAGTGGGAAAAATTTGTTGCCCTCCAAGATTAAACGTTTGACTTTCAACCAGCCCAACTTCACAGTTAGTTGAACCCAGTTGAGAGAACCGACTAGAGATTCCCAAAGTCTCTGTGTCGTAGTCTGACTGTGGAGAAACAAAGTTTTTTGCGAAATCTGTTTCGAGTGTCCACACTCTGACTCAGAGTGAGAGATGCTGTGTCCTCGACCAGCCCTATCCACTGAAATACTCGTGAGGGAACAAGGTTTGACTTTTACTATGTTGACCTTGAATCCTAGAGATTTGAGATGGTTTAACGTAATGTAGATATGAGTGTTGCATAACTTTTCTGCCTCTGCCACCACCAGTCAGTCGTCCAGATACCACAAGATCCTGATCCCTTGTTCTAACATGGGCATCAGGGCTTGCCGGGACTTTGTTTGAAAGCTTGTGCCATATTGAAAACAGTCTTCCAAACTGCTGGTGAAATCAAAGGAGTTAGAACTGGAGACAGAACTACTTGGCTTGCAATACAGTCAGGAAGTTTCTTCACTAAGAACATCCTCAGATCCTGCCTTGCTCGAACTGCCTCTTAATAAGGCCGGCCGAATATCTCCTAAAGACTGAAGAATGGAAGTTTGGAGAAGCAAGCGCCGGGAAAGTTCAACGGCTTTCCTGACTTCCGCAGCTTCGATCGCCTGAGACGAGCGTACCATATACTTTGTTACTTGCTGGGTAACAATATATTGCGAAAAACAGTCTAAACGCTTTTCTTCTTAACCTAAACTCACGGTCTAGGTGAGCTGGGGAAGGCGTGCTAAACGGATCTTTTAATTCGCACAAATTGATTTTTTTTTTTTAGGGGCAGCCAAGAAATCAAACAAAGCAGAGGGGACTCCTCCAGCACCAAAAACCAGAAGAGAGAACCAAGAATGGTTTTCTTGAGGGATGTGGTGAGAAGATTTTGAAGTGAAGGTAGTGGCAAAATGTTGAGCCTCTGTTTCCCATTCCACCCAAGACGTACCCAACTGCGCCACCTGCAAGACTGGATTAGAGGCCGAGTCTGTGATCGGAAACATATCCAACTCCGGCGTCAAAGCAGAAAGTGCCGTGACGTCGTTAAAGCCATCATTCTTATTCCAGTCAGAAAATAGCTTGAAGCTAAGGCAGGGGGTAGGGCTGGTGTTGATGCATACATCAAAAAGTCATGGTTATAATAACTTGGAACGGCCTTAATAGGAACATCCAAAACCTTTCCTTGACTATCCAAAGCTCTGAGTTTTCTAGACTTATTGCCTTGGATTACCCACGCATGTGGTACAGGGAGCTCCCCCGACATTATCGGTTTGACTCCTGCAAGGAGATAAAGAAAACCTAATATTTAGCAGTGGCCCCGTAATCATTGACTATCGCCTTGGATTACCCACGCATGTGGTACAGGGAGCTCCCCCGACCTAGTAGCTTGTGCTGCCTCAGGCCTAGTTGGGAACAATGCTACCCATGACACATCAGGCCCGTATAAAAGGGGCATAGCTCCTTTTTTCGACTGGTGCCTTGTCTAAAGGGGGAGGGGGGGGGGGGGGGGAGTTATGTCTGAGATGACTCGCACATTGGAAGTAGTGAGAGTTGCTGTGCCTGGCACATTGGAAATTGGATCTGACACAAGAGGAGGGTTAGGTATTTTAGCTAAAGCAATGGATGTAGCCAGAGGTCGCACATTCGTCGACGTCGCGGGAGCTCCCATACCAAATGTAGGAGTTTCCGGCGTAGGTCCAAAGAACTTATTAAGTGCATTTAATAGTAATCCATCAATCTCTTCCGTAGTTACATACCTAGCAGATGACGAACTCCGTGGAGATTCGACAGTACCCTGAGAGTCGTCTAGAAGGTGACTCTACTCTTCAACTTCCATCTTTGAGACCAGAGAACGCCGTTCTTCATCCCTTAAGTCTGGCCTATTATGGGAAGATCCCGCCGAAGCCGGGACCTCCCCATGCCGCCATGTTAAATCTGGGATAGAAGATGGTACATCGGCATCCCGGTGGACGTCAGCCACCACTTGAGTCACAAAAGGATGTGCTCCGTCCTGCCAGGGCTGTGAGTATCGCCATACACCTTGGCTGTGGCTGACACTCGCTTGCAAGCTTGGTATACTCTCCAAATGGGAGCCCTCACCCGAGCACCCTAGAGGTTTATAGTTTCTGTATGATACTACTAAATCTGAGGCCGACACACGTGACCTGGTAGAAAAGCATGAATATCAGGTGATGAAATGTCCGCCGGGGCATCCTCCACCACATTCGCTGACTCCACCCCCGACCTGTCAGATTGGACGTTAGACTTGGTTAGGGTAGAGGCAGAAAGCGGGGTACCAGGCTCCGGCGATAGCCGTGAGTCCTTTCTTACAGTTTCTTACAGTTTCTTACAGTAGATCCTCTGGAAAAAGGCAAACTATGCCTGTGTATCCAGCTCAGTACCAGTACTTGCACTGCTGCGGTCGTTCACGGTGTTGGCGGCGGCGGTAGCAGACGCAACATTTTTACTATTCTGTATTTTTGTTTTATAATCAAACTTCAAATCTTGTCTTCCCCATGCTTTATCAAGATTACTTTCAAACTCCCTTATTGATTCGGAATCGACTACATACTGGGGCAGTGCGTTCCACTCATTTACCACTCTATCACAAAATGAGTTCTTTGCCTTCTCAAGCCTATTTCTTTCTTTATAAATTTTCTTAGAGTGTCCTCTCGTTCTTGTTCCCTCCCGCATCAAGAAGATACCTTCACACACATCCTCATCGTACTTTCCTGACACTATCTTAAAAGTCTCTATCATATCCCCTCTCTTTCTCCTATATGCCAGTGTCGGAAGCCCCAGTGTCCTCAACCTCTGCTCATAGCCCGCGTTCTTCAACGTTGGTACCAGCTTGCTAGCTCTCCTCTGCACTTTCTCCACTGCTTCTATATCCTTTACCATATATGGAGCCCACACCTGGTTTGCATATTCCAGGTGCGGCCTAACCAGCGCTGTATATAGATTCCTGAAGATTTCTTCGTCAAGTGACACAACAAATGTCCTCCTTATCAGCCCTACAATTCTATTGGCTTTGTTTATCTTTTCCGCTAAATGTTCTGAGAAATTTAACTTATTGTCTATCACTACTCCTATATCCTTTTCTGCACTCACTTCCTCCATCGCTTCATACATACTGTATCCTACCTTGTCTATCTTGCTGGTCCCAATCCGCATGTACTTGCATTTTTTTGGATGAAAAGGCATTAACCAATGCTCAGACCATCCCTTCATGCCCTCCACATCTCCTTGAAGCAAACCCATATCTTCCTTACTCCTCACTCTTCTATACAGTTTAGTGTCATCCGCATACAGGTATACCTCACTTCCATTAGTTATAACTTCAGGCAAGTCGTTGATAAATATAACGAACAGCAGTGGTCCCAACACAGATCCCTGAGGTACCCCACTTGTAATTTCCCTCCACCCCGAGCCTATTCCATTCACCAGTACCCTCTGTCTCCGATCTTTCAGGAAGGCTTCTATCCATTTCACACATTTCTCCCCTATATTATAGCTTCTAACTTTCTCTATTAACCTTTTATGTGGGACCTTATCGAAGGCCTTCATAAAATCGCAATATACCACGTCTATTACATCACCATCTTCTAGAATTTGCATCCAATCATCTACCACCTTAATTAGCTGTAGTACCGTCGACCTCCCCGGCAAGAATCCGAACTGTCTCCCACTGAAAAGTTGGTTTGACTTCATATGATCCATTATTCCTTCTCTAATTACCGTTTCCATTAGTTTACACACAACACTTGTCAAACTGACTGGTCTATAATTCCCTGGGTCATTTCTCTTTCCCTTCTTAAATATAGCGGTTATGTTCGCCTCTCTCCAGTCCATCGGGATTTGTCCTGTATTGAACGATACCTCAAATAACATTTTCAATGGCTCTACTAACATCTCCCCTCCTTCCTTTATGATTCTTGGGTGTATCCCATCCGGTCCCGGTGACTTACTTCTGTTCATTTTTTCTATAGCCCTTCTTATTCTAGCATGGGAAAACTCTATTAGTTCTAGTGCCGGTGCCTGTTTGATGGGAATAGTAGGCACTGCATCCTCCGACTCCACTGTTAGTACCCCCCCAAAGTATTTCCCCAGCACCTCTGCTTTCTCCTTATCAGTCTCCGCTCTACTCCCATCATTCAACCCCCCCACCAGCTCTGGGATCCCTACTCTTCTTGTTAACTTTTCCTGAATGTACTTCCAGAATATTTTTGGATTATCCTTCATATTTCTAGCTATCTCTCTCTCCCTCTCCTTCACCCCCTCCTTGTTTCCCACCTTATTTTATTGTTTATTTGTCTGCGTTCCAGATCCACTTCCTTAGCTCTATACTAGACCCCCTGTTCTTTTTTAACAATTTTAATCTTTCCCACAATCGTTTCTTTCTTCTAATCAATATCCAAAGCTTTCTTTTCATTGGTAATTCTGGGTTAGTTCTTTTCCTCAATTTTGTTTTATCCTTATATTCCCTTACTGGTACACTTTTGGATACAGCATTCTCCAGTTTGACTCTAATTTTCCTCCACATTCCTTCAGCGTCTTCACCGTTCAAATATTCCCCCCAGTCAATGTCCAAACACCGTCTCAGCAGCTCATAATCTGCTCTATCATACATGTATATTTTTCTATTGCTTCTATTATCCCTATCCGATTTAATGTTACAACTAAAGCTTATACAGGCATGGTCACTACGACCTATAGGGCTATCCACATTAACATGTTCCACTATATCCTCTTCATTGCTAAAAATCAAATCAAGTACACTCCCCTGCGTCCCATCTCTACAATATGTTGCGTTAAAAAACAATCTCTCACTTTCTCTATAAACTTATTTTCCAGGCTACCCTGTCCCGCTGGAGTAGTACAATTTGCCCAGTTGATCCTTGGCAAATTGAAATCTCCAATCAAAATTTTATATTTGTTCTCTCTATTATCTATCTCCTCCATTGCTTTCAGTAGGTTATCATCCTCTCCCCTGCTATTATTTGGGCTTCTATATATAGAGGCAATTAGAATTGATCCTCTTACACATTTTACTTCAATACACAAATACTCACAATACTGCTGTCTCATATCCACCTCATTAACCTTGAGCTCTTTTCTTACATAAATAAACAGTCCTCTTCCAACCTCTGCTCTAATAGCATTTCTCTCATATAACTCAAAACCCTCCAAACTATATTCCACCAGTTCCCTTTCAATTCTAACATTTTTTGGTCTTACTTCCTGTAGGGCTATGACATCAGGTTTTTCCTCTTCATCCTGCAACCTACATATCAGTTCTCTTTTCTCTTTCGCACCGGATGATCCCTTTGTGGAAGATTGATGACTCCTACTTGACTTATGCTTAGTACTAGTTAAGGTCTTTAGGACCTGCTTCCTCAGGGGTGACCTTGATGTGGATCTCGTCGCCGTTGCCGATGGTGACGGTGAGCGAGGCCTCTTAGATTTGCCGGGGGAGGGTGTGGCAACCTGTCCCCGCCCAGACTCTGAGGTCTTACGTGCACGTATCTTACACTGAGGGGGGGGGGCATGTTTGATAATTAGAAGCTCCCAAAGCTCAAGGTTATCACATTGCAATGCTTTATGTGCTACATTCATTGAATAAGTAGCGAGAAGTTGGTTCACTTCTTGCAAAGCCACCGCCGCAGTGGTATCCTTTTGAATTAAAACTTTAACACTTAAGAGGTTACAAATAGTGCAATTCTTTGTCACCTATATCCCCCCGTGACTGATCTCTGCATTTAACACATTTAATGCAAAGCTTGTGAGCAAAATTAGGGAGACCTGAGCATAACGGCGTTGAACATACAGCAATGAGAGGTTCAAGTGCCGACATGACAGAGACTGGGGGAAATCTACCCCACCCCCGGGATCTACCTGATCACCTGGCGCAACGCCGGTACTCCGCCCTGGAAAGAGAAAATTTCCAGGAATTAATGCTCATAAGGTTACCCCAAAAAGGTACACCTTTAGTTTCATATTAAAGATTTCAGCATATCTTTACCTGTCCAAAAGATTTAAGCATATCTTCTGAATCGTCATAAAGATGAAGCATATCTTTATTAAAGATGAAGTCTTTCAAGTATCCCTTTATACTTGAAACACTAGTAAGATTCAGGCATCTTTTTATCCCATAAAAAGTATAAGCCTATCTTAATCTCTAATCCGACTTCTCCCAGAAGCCCTCATAGATCGCCGTCTTGAAGGCCGTGATACCCTATTGTATCAATCAATCGTTTGGCAAACCATAGTGAATTGCAAATTCGTTAATATAACCACCCGAAGGTACAACCGCCGGGTTTTATATTCAATGTCAAACCAATGGTACCTGCCCCAGACCTCTTTGTAAAAAGGTCGCCGGGAGGGCAAGGCCAAACAAACAAACAGCATTGTTTTTAATGGCGTTGAAAAGCCGAGAAAACCATAACCAACAGGTGTCAGCATGATCCCCTGGATAAATGTGTGGAGCCCACTTCGCCGGGAATAACACAGGAAGCCTGCTCCCAGGCTCGTAAGGTTACCCCAAAAAGGTACACAAACATGTGTCACAAAACCGCTGGTCAACGAACCGTAGCCCTCAGCCACTACTTTTCGTTTTCCTTTAGTTTCATATTAAAGATTTCAGCATATCTTTACCTGTCCAAAAGATTTACACATATCTTCTGAATCGTCAGAAAGATGAAGCATATCTTTATAAAAGATGAAGTCGTTCAAGTATCTCTTTACACTAGTAAGATTCAGGCATCTTTTTATCCCATAAAAGTCTAAGCCTATCTAAATCTCTAATCCGACTAGTTTCATATTAAAGATTTCAGCATATCTTTACCTGTCCAAAAGATTTAAGCATATCTTCTGAATTCTCATAAAGATGAAGCATATCTTTATTCAAGATGAGGTCTTTCAAGTATCCCTTTACACTTGAAACCCTAGTAAGATTCAGGCATCTTTTTATCCCATAAAAAGTCTAAGCCTATCGAAATCTCTAATCCGCCTTCGCCCAGAAGCCCTCATAGATCGCCGTCTAGCCTGTCTCAAAATCTAGATCTGACTTCTCCCGAAGCCTTCATAGATCGCCGTAAGTTGAAGGCGGCGATACTTGAATGTATCCCCCAATTGTCTGGTCAACTACACAGAATTGCAAATTCGTTAATCCCACCCACCCAGGTGCAACCGCCGGGTGTGAAATTAATTTTAACGTTAACCCCAATAGGTCCTAATCCCACTTCTTTGTAAAAGATCGCCAGGGAGGAAATATCAACAAAACAGCCTAGTTTTTAAATGGCTTTGCAAAAACCGGGAAAAACTATACTCAACAAGTGGCCGCTTGAACACTTAGTTAAATGGGTATAGCCATCCCGCCGGGAAAACACAGTAAGCCTGAACACAGGCTCCACCACAGAGACGCAGTCCTGGAGAGCCCCAAGCCACCACTCGCCGGGGGACACTAGCCTATTTTAACCACGCGTGATTAAAACTCGGCAACCAGCCGGGTTTTTATGGTGCAACCGAGAAAACCCACCGGAAAGGCAACCCACACCACCCAGATACAATCTGAACGCACAAATAGTCCGTGGAATTAGCCAAAACACAACTAAACCAGGACACATAATTAGTCTGTGGAATTAGCCAATACACAACTAATCCAGGACACACATGACACAGTAGTACATATTTATAACATAAATCAATAACACTTGGACATGTGAAAAGCTACGAGGCTGGCTAGGCCTAAGCAGGCGGAAATAACATTTAAACAAGTCGTAATATAAACAAAAAGCACTGAATTATATCACAACAGGAACCACCGCCAACACACCATCGTAGCACAAAAATCCCGGCAAAGGGAAGTACTGACTCGGGACCCAGAAAAAACTTCACTAAGTGAAGAAAAAGCAGGGAACGTCAGGGAAAAAGGAAAAGGCCACTTCATCAGAAAGATAAGAAGAAGCCTAACACGCGTAGTTAAAGCCACCTACATCACAAAGCTGGCTAACCGCGAAAACGTTTCACGCGTCCACCACGGGACCACGAGGGTACACCCGAAATAGATGCCCCAAACACACGACCCAAAATACACTGCACTGCGGGCAACACGCCCTTGACACTCCTGCTACGCATATCCTAGCCTTACTCGATACATCCCGGAGTAAACAAATGAGAAAAAACTCACTAGGGACGCAGCAAATGCGGAACCAGCGGAGCGTGGGGAGGCACGTCCGGGCAGGTTGAGCGCAGAGCAGAGAAGGAAGAATGACGCCTGAGTTAGCGTCTGGTCAAAGATCCACACAATTACATTCACGAATATATGGAAAGCTTATGAATAGTTATTCTTATTTTTCTTTTTCCTTTTTATTTGTTACGAAGTTTTTTCGTAGTGAGAACCCAATTTCATAATGACTGAACCATGAGTTAGGTTGCGTGTGCTCATGATGAAGGCTCCTCAATTTTTTATGCTCTGCGCGGTAGATTCAAACTACGGTAAATGAGTGTTTGAAGAGGGTGCCTTATGTAATAGACAAAATCGTCAATGATGGAGGGGCCACTAATAAATACATCACTGTTGGCACAACAATTCCTTGATACATAGCACTTTTTACTTTCATTCCGAGATTTCTCACCTTCCACATACTTCCCATTGCTCCGAAAACCTTCCTTCCTTCCTTCACACACTCTGTTTTACCTCCATTTTCATACCTACCTGTACATCCCTGCTTAATATTCCTCCTAGATATACAGGAAACAGTCCACTTGTTCTAGTATTTCCCCATCCGGTCACACATCTAGATTCACCCTACAAGAACCTCTATTACACACCATCACTTTACTTTTATTGATGTTCACCCTCAGCTTCTTGCTCCCACATACCACGCCAACCTCTTTGACTACTCGCTGCAGTTTCTCCTCACAATCCGCCACCAATGTTGTCACCATCAAACAGCAACTGGTTCAACTCTAGTCCCAACTCATTGGGGCGGGTGCCCAACCCCGAAAGGGGTTTGAAATAGGGGAGCTATCCCCCCGCCAAAGGCGGCTTTCTAGGGCCTTTCCTAGCTGATGCTGAGAGGATTGGGTTCTAGTCATATGGTGATGGGCTGGTCTATCAGAGTGAGAACTGAGCGATCTCTGCCATACCCATAGCTTACTCCGACTGTTCCTTTTACTTATGTATTTCCTAGATCTCAAGTGACGCGTCTTTTCCGTGGATTGATCTCCCAAATCTACCAAGATTGGAAGCCAAAGCGTCCCATTTTTCCTTTGCCCCTCAATTTTCTCTTCATAATTGCTGAGGGGCACAGGGCCCTGGGTGGGACTTTGGTTTTCCCGGGCGTTTCCGCACCCTCCTCAGCTCCCCGCCATGGAGTGGCTTCGGTCACCCAGGCTTTATTGTGGTAGGCAGAGAGGTTCTGTGGGGGCGCTCATTTATGGCCTTGCTCTGGGCCTTGGGGCTGTTCGGCCAGGCAGCTTGGGGAACAACAACAACAACAACAACTCATAGTCCTAGCATAGTGTTGTTTATTATATTTTAAAGTCATCCATACTCATTCAAATGTAAAACTTGCAAACTAAACAAACCAAAACTGGGACGATACAAAATAAAGGTAAAATAACTTATCAAAATCGCTATGTGGAAATAACGCTTACTAAAATAAAAAATAAATAAATTTACTTTATTTGTTTAAATAATGCATGTAATACAAAATCGGCAAGTATTTTCGTGCCTTTTTGTTATAATAATGAAGTCGCTTATAGTTATGTTTGTAGTCATTATCATCTGCATAGGGAAATTCCAATGACTACTTTACTATACACCCCCAGCTATGGGGTATGTGCCCGAGTAAATACATACTTTACTATATAAGTACATGTACTTGGTGTAGTCTTATACTGTATAATAAAAGCATATACAGTATACAGTAAAACCCCGCCCATCCGGACCCCTCCAATCCGGAATCCCAAGACTTTCGGACAGGCATTCGGGTTCGGACACAATCATGTCTCAGACATCCGGACAAGTCCGGATGTCAGGGGAGTTTATGAGGCTTTATTCGGTCAACAACAACCTTTATATTCGGCCATATGTCCCAGCCGGATGGCAGAGAAAAAAACACCGGACCGAAGACCGAACAGCATTGTGGGTAAGTTTCCATTCGCGCCAAAAGTATTGTTTACGTCTAGTCAGGTGGTCCGCCCTAAGCGTCGTGCGTTATCTGGATATTATCCCCGTGTTTGTGCTATTATTTCTACTCGGTTGCCCCACCAAGATGGATAGTGATGTTGTGATGACTTCCAAGGAAGCGGAGAGTGGAGAGAAGGTTGTTAACCCCTTCACCACCAATACGTCATTTTCAACATGAGTATTCTGCAACATTAGACGATTTTCTTTAGCCTATAATCTACCCCTATGACTGAAATGGGTAAATACGATCTCAATCAACCCTCTGAATAACATAGGTCCTTCTGAAACTGAATAATATCGTCTAACTTTACCCTGAATAAAGGTAAAATTACCTCATGGTGCTGAAGGGGTTAAAAGTTGATTAGGCTAAGTTATGCCTCAATATATTACAGTGTTGCAAAAAGAAGAAGGTAAAAGAAGGTCTGTGGTAAGAAAATAAAAAGTTCAGTTCTGGTTTTAAGTGGCAAAAAGTGTTCAGTGTTCTAATGTGTTCAGTACATGAAAAATGTGCTACAGTTGCAATCATTGTTTTTGTATGGCACCTCCGCTACAACCCACTCCACACCACCCTACACTCTACTCCACCTTCACTGTCCACTCCACTTACAATACAGGTCAGTAAGAAAGAGATAGGTTCTTATACAGTCGGCCCTCGGGTAACACGGCTTTAGGTTCCGCGGTTTTGCTCTAACACGGGTACACTCGGCGACCACAAAAACGGACCCCCGTATTTTAGTGGAAAGAAAACGGAACGGCTCTTTGTACACGACGGCTCACAGGGTAACAAACGCACGAACACACTCACCCTGTGAAGCAGTCAGAGATTTTATTGACTGTGTCATATGAAAACAAAACATCTTCACAGCGCATATTGATTTCATCCAGTGGTTGCGTGTTTGTGTGTTCTTGACTTCTTTTGCATGCTTATACGAAAAATTCTGCATTATCCACATACGCTATTACTAGCTTTGAAAGAGTAAAACTTAACAACATAAATACATAGGTATGCACAGCGCATACATAACGAATTCCATATATTAATTAAATGTCATAAAATAAGGTAAATTACTCGTTTATTCATTGACACACTTATTGCATAAAGTATATAATCCTCTGCAACCAGGCTCTACCAATTTTGTAATTTACTAGACAGATATAGTTTAAGCCGAGAAGCTTATTAAGTATTGCATTAAAATGTCTCTGTAAACTTGGCTGTAATCAATACTTAGATTATGAATGTAATAGAAGTGATGCTAGTGGTAAATATGACAGTGGTTGTGATAATGGCTGTGATAGTTGTTGTTGTTCCCTAAGCTGCCTGGCCGAACAGCCCTGGTTCGTGGTGGTCTCACAGTACGTCGTGGTTGAGCCTCCATTACTGTATTCAAAGAAAAAACATATTTAGTGTAAGATATTCAACTACTGAATGTAAATAATAAGAAAAATTAGATTGTAGATTATACTAGGATTTAGCATTGTGTAAGAATGTTGTTGCATTACCAAAAACCATGAATTACACCATTGTGAAGATCTTCCTATAATAATAACCATCAATGTATCATTAAAACAGACAGTAGTGGACACTGGTCGAGAAGCGAGGGGGGACAGCCCATTAGCACAGTCATTGACACCCCCCTCCCCCCTGGGTAGTAGTCAGATGATATAAAAGGGAACCAAGTGCTTTTATATATTACCATTTAGGCTTCCCTTCTTTAACAAAATTACGTATGACAAAAGTTACATACAGCCGCGTCTAATATGACCTGATCCAACACAAACACAGTAGTGAAATGCACATAATCGGACTACCTTAAATCGTACTGTATTAAAATAACATCACGATAATATTGAATGTGGTTCCTTATCACATATTTCTTATCAACCCACAACCACCACCTCCCATGGGACCTGCCATCACAAAAACACACTCTCTCGCAAACACACACTCTCTCCAACACACACTCCCTCTCAAACACACACACACACTCATTCTCTCTCTCTCTCTCTCTTAATTTGTTGTTATAATAGTTAGGCCAATTAATTACATTAAGGATTTTAAATAAATTTGACTGTAATCAATCTGAATGTAAATAACATAAACAGGTGTTCAAACAACACATATGACCCTTCCCATTATCTTTCCACCCTTGTCCGAACACAATGTTCATAGTGTTTGTATTCCCCCTGACCACAGCGTAATTTAATAGGAGTAAACGTTTATAAATTTGCTTAACTATTATAACACCGTAAATTATGGCGGGGTGTCGAAAGCATTATACTAGACATTCATTATTATCTGACTAAAAGCCTAACTAAAAACGAGGCTGCAAAGTTCATTAAATCATCAGTATATTCTCTTACATTAATTTAATCAAATATATTTTGTATTTTTTGTTTTTTATATTGATATGGAAAGCAAACAAGCATGAACTCATTAGAAACCTTTCTGCCCCATATAGTTACGGCCCTGCGTATATAGTAAATAACGTAAGTCATTACATATCTCTAATCACGGCGAATGGTTGTTTGCAATAGTGAAAATTAATATTGAAATTGAATGTAATTAACATGAAGATAGTGGAAATAAAGATACTGCAGATGGATATATTGCAATTTAACACTACTGAATACTGACATAATATTTGTAACCGAGGAGTAGTTGTGTTAAATGAAAGGAGATGAAGGGATGGACACGAGGAAGAAAGGTCAGGAAGGGAAGAGACGAGTGGAGTTGGAGATTAGGAAGAAGCGAGGAAGAAAGAGATGGGAAGGGAACATTGGAAGGAGATGAGGATGAAAAGAGAAAACAAGGTGAGGGAGACAAAAACAAAGGAAGAGAATAAGAGAGCCTGGAAAGGGGACAAGGACGAACAGAGGAAAGGAGACGAGGAACGACAGGCAAAACGAAAGAGGAATTTAACAAAAAACAAAAAAACAATACATTATTTTAAGCACATCCTGTAGATAGGAAGATGCAAGTTATAGGGAAGGGAGATATGGCTGTGCTAAAGTATGCAAATATAAGTTTACAAGTAAAATGCCTTAACTAAAATGTTGGTGGCCTTGGTATAAAAGTAACACCTATTAGATTTGACTAGGTGATATTTCTCACTATGTAAAATACATATTTGGAATATAAAGTAAGTAAACTACTTGCATATAAAGGATTATACCTCTACATTATACACGTTTCTGTGTAACTTCATAATACTTACAGAACCCGTTGTAACTATGCACCAGTCACAGGCATGATGTGATGCTAGGAGAGAAGGCAGTAGTAGAGGCGAAATATTCTGAAAGTGTAAAATATATCAATAACGATATAAAGTAAGTTAGCGGTTTAAGTTGTTATTTCAAACATATTTCAACACACTCATAATATAATAAATAACACAACAAGATATAAGCATGATGCTACCTTTTGAGGATCTGTATGAAATCAAACGATGCAGGATTACTTCTACTCACGTCGTCAGCTCGGCCATAGCTGTTTGGCGAAGGTTTCAAGATTCATTTGCAGTTCCATATTTAGCTCCACCGTGCAGGATTTCTCCCTCCAGTTAGGTTGTTGTAATGGTATTTTGAATGTGGTATCTAACATAATTAGAAATATAGACACAATTTTATCATCACTTACAATCCACACTTTAAATGGTTACCAAACAGTAGAAAAATAAAAGCAGATCACGAAAAAAGAGCAAAGATTCGAATCACTCACAGTCTGTGTGCGTTCCTCCGTGATAGTTTGTGTGAGTCGCCATCCAGAAAGGACCCAGTCTTAAAACCGGGGCCGGTAAGGGGGGGTCCGTTTTTGTGGTCGCCGAGTGTACCCCAAATGTGCCGAGTCAGCATCTAACACGCTTTGTTTATGTAGCGCTCGTGGCGGGTGGCGGCTGGTCGGCATCTCTCGGCCTGTGACGGCAGACTCGTCAGACCCGTATATACCGGCGTGTATAAGACACATTTATAAACCTCCAAAACCATGGATGGCCTTATACGACTAATATACTTTCAATGCAAGTTAATTTGAAACACCGAGATTCATCAGCTGATTTTCCGAGTGACCGAAATCGTGTGTGTTATTGTTGAGTCAGTTTGTGTGTGTGTGTGTGTGTGTGTTGTTCTTGTGTGGCTATGTCTAAACCCGAGTTATTTCTGTATGCAATACAATTTTATTATAATATACTCTATGGAATGGAATTTCATTTTACCAAATAATATTTATAATAGTGAAAGCCAAAGAAAAATACATTAAACTATAACTCTAATGAAGGCGGTAGATTGTTGGCAAGTTTAGCCAAGCTGCCGCCGCCTGCCTCACACGCAGACATGTGGTTTGTTATTGTTGTACTACAGCTGAGCAGCATTGTTTTCGTGTCAAATAAATGGCATTTCATAGTACCAATGGTCTTAATTGGATATATTATTGACCCCCTAGTATGAAGGTATGTTGCCAACGTAATAATACTGACAAATAAATAGATAAATCGGCTGATAAATGGTAAAAAAGGGGGACTTTGGGAAAGTGGCCAGAACGAATGGAATTTTTCCCATAGGCTATAACCTTTGCTTTATGTAACACGTGTTTGCCTAACACGGCCTTGGGCCGGTACGATATACCCGCGTTACCCAAGGGTGGACTGTATACTGTATATTACACTAATTTCTTTTTTCAGATCAAGTTTATTTAGATTAGGAAGGTACTGGACAGTACAAAGTTAGCAATCCGGACCTCATTATATCTCGCATCCGGAGTAGTCCGAATTAGAGAACTGGACATAATTATCTCCGGAATTGTCCGGTTCATAGGGGTTTGTGTGGGACCTATCCGGACCCCACCAGATCCAAAATTTTGGCACTTCTGGACAGGGTTTCCCCCCAATTAGTCCGGTTGGGAGGGGTTTTACTGTATTCATAAGAATTTGTGATAACCTCTGCATATCCTAGGTGTTGAGTATTGTTGAGGTTGACAGTTGTATCTCTGGCACTGGTTCAGAAGCGACCTCTTGTGGGCTCCGTTTTGGTAGTATTATTTTTTATGAACACAGAGATATTATATTTACAGTATCAAAAATGTTGTGCCTTAGTTTATTTAAGACTAAGATATTATTGGGGATTATTGTATTGATAGTTGTACCATATTGATTTTATATATTTTTTTAATTAATTATCCATCAAGATAATATATACTCTAATAAACCAACTCCTTACCTACGAGTCTTTGATTCTATTTACACTTTATACATTAGTACTGTACATATAAATATAAATTATTACTCTCATACCAATAATTTTGCCAGTTTTATGTAATTTTGGCATGAGTTCTGTACTTCATTATGTATTTCTGAGAGCCTGGACCATCAGGCATCAGAAATATTTTCCTTCGTATTATATAACTATTAAAAGATTCTAAAGTTTTTAATCTGAATTCACAGTAAACTTGACAGTATCATAAGCTCTTGGGAAAAGAAAATCCAAATTATTTCTTAAATGATTAAGCAAGTTAAGCAGCTAAGTAAGAAGGGTAATATCTAAAAAACAAAAATAATATGTGAAGCTACAAAACCTAAGTATTTTTTACGACCAATTTTGTAGGGTGGTTGTTGTTCCCTAGACTGCTTGGCTGAACAACCCCTAGTCCTTGAGGAAGGTCATAGCTGGAACTGGGCATTCCAACAGAGCCCTCAATGAGTGTATGTTGTGAGTGTAGTGCAGTCTTGTAGGGTGAATGGTAGTGCTGAGAGTAGAAGCTTGAATATATTTTAATCGAACTCTACCTAGCAACTTCCTGTTAGTGGCTAAGGGTCAATCCCAGGCATAGACAGTGTTTTCTGAAAGTCATATTTGCAGCTAATACTGTACAGTACTATACTTCAATGGCACTATAGGCAAACCTCATGTTATCATATGGGAAACGGTTACTGAATTAAATTAATATATAAAGGATGAAGACACCCAGTGAAGAATAATGTATCAACAGTGTTTTTTTTGTATTTATGTATTTAAAATGGGGCACAATAGTAATTTCTGCAATAAATAATAATTTTCATATGAAGCTATTATGCCAGGAACTTCTGCGTAGATCCCTTTGTACAGTCACGAGCATAAATGCTGCAACATCAACCAGATAACGTCAACTCCTCCATCACGAGAGTTTTATACTAAGCTGAATACATTCGTCTGACGGTAGCTAGAATGAAATAAGGATATCGTTGTGAGTTTGAATAACAAGTTTAGCAATACCTTTGGAGAGAAAGGAGCGAACATTATCTGGTTGGTGTTGCAGTATTTATGCTCGTGACTGTACCTAATACAGTACCATAATGTAAATGATTGATGCCATTTTTAACGCCGAGCACTCCCTTGTTTTATAGGCCTAGGACGTGCCTTTGTTACAGGGACTTAATTGGACATTTCCACAAATCGCTAGACCAAGTGTCCAAGCTCTTTATATCTACCAATGGCATGGCCTGCGATCGAACTGCCGACCCTTCGATAAGCAGCCAGACGCGCTACCGACCATGCCACGGCCCATGGCAGTAGTGTAAATTATTAACTTTATAAATCTGAGGATACTATATTGACTATTATTTTAGCTACTACTACATAAGTTATTTCACTTAGGTATGTCTTCTTGAAGTGAGAGGGTTAATTAGGGTCATATTTAACCATTTGATTGCTAGAGGTACTTCCTAATTAGAATAAAATTGTCTAGGGGTAGCCATAGAATATAATGAAAGTCACCAACTGAATAAAAGACCAGTGATAATAGCTAGCTCATACAGTAAACCATACAATTTTCATACAAATAGCAAGTTTACTACCGTACTATTACTCATACAGTACCATTTTGTCTCGCATTTTCAGTAACTATTTCAAAATCTAATCTGCCTTTGTAATTTAATTTCTTGACTTAAAAGGCAATGAGGGTTAAGCTGACTGCCATGTTAACAAGAGTGCCACTATAATTACATCTGGCAGCCAGTATTATCTCACTCCATATGCTATTTATATATTTTTTATTAATTTCACCACAACACCAAACGCCTCCAATTAAATTAATGAAAGCATATGTGATCCAACAGTTCTGTAAACCAGTACCTTAAAATTACTTTAGGTAGTCTTGAACAAATTGTTAAGTTGCTATACAGTATTCTGTATTACATAACTAATATTTATGGAATTGCAGTTGCTAGCTTCATAATATAATATAAATAATGATGTTAAGTAGAATGGTCAAACAGGAAAAAAAGGCAATAATATTGAGAGGTTGGTATGATGGATAAAACCAGTCTAAAGTGAGAAATAAAGTAAGGTAGACTATTGGTGGTCCTATAGTACACAAAATATGCACATATTTATAATAAATAGTACAGTAAACTCCCTTTTATCCAAAAATCATGAGTCTTGAAATTTTGGATAAGCGATTTTTATGGATAAACGAGTCCCTCTATATAGAGCTAAATATGTGTACAAATGGCCAAATATATTGTTTTTAATGCATTTAAAACCATTTCTAGGCTGTCTTAGCTTCAAATTATCATCTAATTCAAGCTATGTCTACTTCAGAGGAGTTAAATTGATGCAATTAAGCACCCAGAGAGGCTTAAATAAGTGAAAACTATTGAACAATACGGATAGCAAAAACTTTGGGTAACTGAAATTTTTGGATATTTGCATATTGGATAAAAGGGAGTTTACTGTACCCTCATAAATTGGCGAGTCTCAACATTTACAATAGTTAAGGTACAATTTGATGATAAATTTATAGCACTCTACTTATATATATATTTTGTTTTCCTTTTCTATTTCACATACTGTACTGTATTTGGACCAGTGCGCATATATTTACTAGTGTACCCTATACCTAGAATGTTGTGAAAAAACTGAATCAGTGGAACCTGGATTATGTCATTTTCTATTTCTAATTCACTACTATTTTGATTAAAATGAATACACAATATTGTATGTATGTATATATATACTTTAAAGAGTATTTGTATGTACCATATACAATAGTATGTAAAATGTGGTAATCTCAATAACTTACAGTAACTCAATCCACTACCAAAATAATATATTTTATACACAAATAAACCTTATATAGAAAAACTCTCCCCACAACCACACGTGCCTTTGATATTAGGGTTGTTGAAGACAAATTCTGCCGATAACTTGGTATTGACATAGTCCATCTCGGTGCCCAGTAGTGTTAGCTGAGCCTTCTTGTCTATGATCACCCGTACTCCTGGAATGTAAGACACCAATTAGTAAAACTCTTTTAACTATGAGAACCATATAAGCTATTAGTATTCTACAATGGCGTCTTTTTGGGGTACACTTGGAAAGACAAGGGATCATGTCGTATGATCTGATCTCAAGTTTAAAAACCCGACAAGTGAGACAGCCCAGAATTTAGCTGCCTGGAATGCTGCCATTAAACCACGTCCAACGGCACATTAAAAAACTCCCGTCACACCATATCCAGCCGAATCTGCAAATTTGTTATCTTGTATTCATAACTACAGTACAGGTACTTATAAAAATTGCCTAACCTAGGATAGGTACTGTATAGATTAAAATTCATTACTCGTTATCTTGCAAATGGTTAAGACCAGGGCTTTGAAACGGTTTAAGGGAACGAAAACGAAAACCGAAACGAACGAATTATGCTCGGAACAAAAACGGAAACGAAAACGTTATCATATTTACTGTTTCGGAGCAAAAACGCTATTTTAAAATCCCTGTAACCGGTTAATGACGTTATTTTTTCGTTCCATGCCATATTTGGTCAATCCATTTTCAATTCTAGTAGCCAAATGATTTAAGTAAATACATCTCTGGCGGGTGCCCAACCCCGAAAGGGGTTGAAATAGGGGAGCTATCCCCCCGCCAAAGGCGGCTTTCTAGGGCCTTTCCTAGCTGATGCTGAGAGGATTGGGTTCTAGTCATGTGGTGATGGGCTGGTCTATCAGAGTGAGAGCTGAGCGATCTCTGCCATACCCATAGCTTACTCTGACTGTTCCTTTAACTTATATATTTTCTAGATCTCAAGTGATGGCGTCTCTTCCGTGGATTGATCTCCCAATCTACCAAGATTGGAAGCCAAAGCGTCACATTTTTCCCTTGCCCCTCAACTTTCTCTTCATAATTGCTGAGGGGCACAGGGCCCTGGGTGGGGCTTTGGTTTCCCGGGCGTTTCCGCACCCTCCTCAGCTCCCCGCCATGGAGTGGCTTCGGTCACCCAGGCTTTATTGTGGTCGGCAGGGAGGGTTCTGTGGGGGCGCTCGGTTATGGCCTTGGAATTGCTCGGGGCCTTGGGGCTGTTCGGCCAGGCAGCTTGGGGAACAACAACAACAAGTAAATACATCTTTTATCTGCAAGCATTCTTCAATTCAAGGAGGATTTATCATTCTCTCTCTCTCTCTATAATTATATATATACAGTATATATATTCAAAAGGGAGGCTACAACTATTGCGCGGGAAACGAGAGGCGAGAATAACGAGTTGTCAGTTTGCCACTGCTCACTAGATGTATCTTAACACTTTGTCATGATAATTTTAACAGTTGTACCTAGCTAAATATATTTGCATCATTACATTTTACATGGTATGATGACTTTATATATATCTGGAGTGATAGAAAGGGATTCTTTGAAATACATTTTTTATTTGGATTTTGGATATCAGCTGGCATAATGCCTGAAATTATAGTACAATAATAATACAAACCCTAATGTATGAGAATTGGTGTAGAAGGTACGACTGTTTTATTGTCTATAGATGTGATAATTTAGGCATGGGGATGCAGCAATTCTTTAAATGAAATATACTATATTTAACCTTACACACGAATTGCGGGTTACTCCTTTAGTGAGTTCAGTGACTCAGTCTATCGTGGAAGCAGCAAGTGCACGCGTCATCCCATTTCCAGCTGCGTGCTTATACTGTGCCCTAGAGGTCTCAATTTCAACTTCAAAGTAATATCTGTAATTCGTGTCAGTCTAAGCCTGGTAATTGAATATGTAAGGTTTGATGGTAACTTTGATCAACACCTTGGTAATTTGCAAAGCACATGCAGTGCACATGTATACAGTATGTGACCGGTATTATTAAGCATTACATTTTATTCTATTTATTCATACTATTTGTGCTTTTGACTATTATTTATTAGGGCTAATAGCATATTCAATACATGGTTTGAGAATAACATTCTAACCGGTTTTAATTTTGTTCTAACCAGTTCAGGAACGTTATGTTTGGAGGAGGACCGAAAAACTAAACGCTAATAATACTGTTTCTGATCGGAATGAACCGTTTGAAAAATAATTTAGTTTTTAAGCCCTGGTTAAGACTAGAACACTCTAGACCAATTGGTTCAGTTTTGATGATTAAAATAAAAGGGTAAGTTATCGCTGCCACGAGCATGTATCCCTGTGAATGCTAGCGTTTTGTAATTTTCCAATATACAGTACTGTACATAACTGCATTTAAATGGCTTAACCAAGCTTATATATACAGTATCTCAGGAGGCATTACTCACTGTTATCTTGCAAATGGTGAAGACCACAACATACCACATCAAGTTGTTCTCGTTTGAGGTGGAAAATAAAATTGTTATTTTGGTCCCGTGCCTCGACTCGTTCATTTACGCAGCCACCATACCAGCGACGACGGCTATTTATTGGTGGCTCCTTACGTCAATGACGTAAGAGCCTATGTTAATATGGCCTCGTTCCGGGCTCCTCTGAGCCCGGGTTAACCTAGATCACGGCAGTCGAGAACCAAGATCATCATAGGGGGTACCCCTTAATCATTCCTACAGTACGTCATTGGGACGGAGCCACTGAATAGTAGGAAATAAAAAGAAAATAATTAGCACAGTTTGAACACCGCGCCTACGCACGCTCTGATCTTCCTGTTTCCCATGCACAGCTAGCCACCTGTCCCCCTCAGGGACTATCTCTCGCCCGCCGACCAGCCAAGGTAGACAGGCGTATCCTTACCTCATGCTCAGTGTTACATAGCCCCTCTTGAACGCGCCAGTTTTGGTCCATAGTGAATATTAGTGCAGTTGAAATCATATATGGGGATATGAATGGTAAGGTGGGTGATAGGAAAGTTGAGGGAGTGGTGGGGGGTACCATCAGAGGTGAATGGGAATGGTAGTGCACTTGTGGACGTATGTGTGGGGAGGAGGCTGTGGATAGCCAACACCTTCTTCCGACACAGAATGATCCACAGGTACACGTGGAAACGGATGTTGACGATGAAGGATAAGACAGTGGTGGAACGAAAGTCATTGATTGATTATGTATGTGTGGATGAACGAATGAAGAAATCTGTGATGGATGCTAGGGTGTATAGGGGTATTGGAGGGGGTCTGTCTGATCATTATGTAGTGGTAGCTAAGGTTAGGATACAAAAGAAGTGGGTGAGGAGAGCTGGAGGGAGGCGAGAGGAGGGTGGAGAGGTTGCAGGAGGAGGAAGTCAGGGAGGAGTACAGGAGAGCAGTGGAAAGACGACTAGGTGGGTTCGACCTGGAAGTTATGGAGGAAGTGGAGGAGATGAGCAAGGTGTTTAAGGATGAGATCTGTGCAGCATGTGAGGAGGTGTGTGGAGTGAGGAGAAGAGGGAGGGGAGTGAAAGGTACAGCATGGTGGACAGAAGAGGTAAGAATAGCTGTGGAAGAAAAGAAGAAAGCATATAGAGAGTGGTTGGGTAGTAGAGGGAATGAAGATTCCGAGAGACAGAAACGACCGAGGTACGTGGAGAGTAAGAGGGTGGTGAAGAGAGTAGTGAAGGAAAGTAAGAGAAGAGTAGATGAGGAATTTGGAAGGAATCTGAGTGTAAAATGGAGGGAGAGTAAGAAACTGTTCTGGAAAGAAGTCAAGAAAGTTAGGGAAGGTAGCAAGGGAAACAGTAAGGATGTGAAAGATAAGAATGGGAGAATGCTAGCCGAGAAGCAAGAGAGAGTCGAAAGATGGAGGGAGAGTACTTCAGTGAGTTGCTAAATGTAAGGAATGAAGAGCCAGCAAACATAGCTGGATATGGTATGGGAGGGAGAAGAAGAGAAGTAGTGGAGGAGGAGGTGGGGATCAGGAGGTCAGAAGTGTGGGAAGCCATGAAAAGAGTGAAGTTGGGGAAAGCACCAGAAACAGATGGAGTGTGTGGGGAAATGTTTGAGGTATGGTGGTGAGATAGTGATAGAATGGGTATGGAAAATGTGCAAACTAGCATGGGAGAAGGGGAGTGCACCCGATGACTGGAAGACTGACATAATAGTCCCCTATATAAGGGGAAAGAGGAGTGTGTGGTAACCACCGAGGAATATGTCTTCTAAGCGTAGTAGGGAAGGTATACAGTAGGGTAGTGATTGAGAGAGTGAGAGTGAGAACGGAGAAATGGATAGGCGACGAGCAGGGAGGTTTTAGGAAGAGAAGAGGATGTGTAGATCAGATATTTTTACCCTGAATTGTGTTGTGGAGAAGTATCTGGAGAAGAAACAAAAGGTGTATGTTGCCTTTATGGACTTGGAGAAGGCCTATGACAGCGTGGATAGAGAAGGTTTGTGGAAAGTACTAAGAATATACGGAGTAGAGGGCAAGTTGCTGAAAGCAGTGAAGAGCATGTATGAGGGTGCAAAGGCGGCAGTACGTGTGGAGAGTGAGCAGAGCGAGTTCTTTGACCTGAATGTTGGTTTGAAACAGGGGTGTGTGATGTCCCCGTGGTTGTTTACTGTATATATGGATGGAGTCATGAAAGATATACTATCAAGAGCAGTGGATGTTGGTGTATCGCTGAAAAGGGAGGGAATTGAGTGGAAGCTACCTATACTGCTGTTTGCGGATGATACAGTTCTGATGAGTGATAATGAATGGGAGTTGCAGGGTCTGGTAAATGAGTTTGGAACAGTGTGCGAAAACGGAATTTGAAGGTAAATACGGGGAAGAGCAAGGTTATGGTCTTCGAAAGGGGTGAAGTCACAGAGTGTGAGGTGAAGCTGAACGGTCAGGCTATGGAGATCGTCAACTCTTTTAAGTATCTGGGCAGTGTGTTGAGTAAAGATGGGACTATGGATGAAGAAGTGCGGGAGAGGGTACAACAGGGGAAGAGGGTTGTAGGAACGCTAAGAAGCAGTAACAAGAAATAGGGTGGTCAGTATGGAAGTGAAGAAGTCCTTGCATGACAGTGTGGTAATCCCGACACTGACTTACGGAAGCGAAGCATGGACGTTGGTTGAGAGACTCAGACCAAGAGTGAGAGCAGTGGAAATGAATTACTTAAGGAGTGCGTGCGGAGTTACATGGAGGGATAGACAGACTAATGAGGAAGTAAGAAGGTGTGGTGTGGAGGTAGATGTGCTGGAAAGTGTGAAAAGGAACAACTTGAGATGGTTCGGCCATATGGAACGTATGGAAAGCGAGAGAATGACTAAGAGGGTGTACGAGAGCGAGGTGGAGGGACAGAGAGGGAGAGGTAGACCGAATATGAGGTGGAAGGATGGAGTGAGGAAGTACATGAACGAGGGCGGTGCTGGTTGGGGGGAGGGGCGTCGACTGACTGGGGACAGAGGTGCATGGGGGCGGTTCGTTCGTGGCCACCCCTTCGGGGATCACGGCGTCAGGCAATAGATAGATAGATAGAGAAATCATATACGCGTTTAGGAATGTGTTTGTTTGGACCAATATCACTTGTAATCCTGTAAGTAAGGACTTTAGTCTGGGCTGGTCGACATGCGTGTTATTTAGAGCCACTTTCACTTTCTAGAGCCTCGAATTAATGTATTTGTTAGTAGTCTTGGCAAATCCAACGTCAAGGCTATTAACCCGTTGAGCCCCGGCTAGTTATAATATTTTGTTCACCCCAGTCCCAAGCCATTTTCACTTCTTATTTTTGTTTGCTAAAATGGAAGACAAAGATGAGAAATGAAAAAAAAAAACAAAAAAAAATCACCTCGGATATTTTTTTTGGGGGGGGGGGGAGCCTCAAAAAAATGTGTTGAGCCAAAATGGAAGAGAATGGTGAGAAATGAAGAAAAAACTCACCTTGGTCATTTGGGGGGGGGGGGGGGGTCGAAAGTTCGTCTCCCCCGCATGACCACCCGCCCGGGAGCACTAGGGTGAAAACTGAGTATGGCATTGTACGGCATACATACTAAGGAGTGTCTCACATAAATCTCAAGCCTCTAGCTCCCATACGACCGGAGTAATGAAGGTTCAAAGTGGCGGTGAACTAAGGGTGTAAAGTATCCCCACTAAGCCCACCACCACCAGCCGCGCGGCTGTCTTGGCCCGCTCACACCTACCGGCCTGGCTCCCACACACACTACGGTACTTCCCCCTCCTATTCTCCCGCCATTTCCTACCTTACGAGCCACGTAACTGATTTTAATATGTAGGACGCACGTGATGCGTCGCTGGGAGTTGGTGATCAAACACTGCCGACGCATCACGTGCGACGCTGGGTCTCACTGGGTTAACCTAATTGCAATGAAGACTTGTCTATTTTGACTGCTATGTCGTCATTCCAACCGCGGTTAAAAAGAAAACGTCTAGAGTCTACTCCTTATCTTGCTCTAGGAGACGTTGTACATTAACCAAAACTACCACCGAAGGTGAAAAAAGCATAGAAGAGAAGAAAAAGGGGTTTACCTTAGTTACCGCTTAAGGCCCATCCGTGTTCCGTCATGTGCAGATCCCTGTCGAACGTGCACATGAGCGACCCTCTCTTGTCATCATTTGTTCACGCGCTCCATTGAATGAAGTCGCTTTTGTTGTGCTCCTTTAATTCACCCTGTTTAGGTCGTTTCGGCTTATCTGGCCTTCTTTTTTGTTAGACAGATGTTACGTGATCTAGGGCACACGTAAATGGGCTCCTAAGTGTGTATAATGGAGACGCGTGTGGAAATAGCCTACCGAAGGTACGGGGGCGCCTGGCGTTCCTCGTGTATGTTTTTCATTCTTTCTCTTTTCATATTCTTTTTCCTGTTAGTCTGGGCATAGTTTAGCTTTTAGCTTCATTTAGCCTAGCTCGTTTTCTCATTCAGGAATTGCTATGCCCCTATGAGTTTTCATTTTTTCATAGCCTAGGTGTACCGTTGGTAAACAATCTGAGATTTCGTTGGTGGCGGTGCTGTTTGTAGAGTTTGTGTCGGCCGCATTATTAGCGTTTTTCCCGAGTCCCCCCTTTCGAGTCCTTCACTGTGTCTCAAGGGCCTGGGCGACAGGTGGTTCGTGATACTCCAGGGGTACCCCACGGGGGCCCCTCCTTCGCACCACAGGGTTTTTCGCCCCTGACACATTCTCTGCTCACGGCTAGGCCACCCTTTTTCTCACCAGTTTCCTTTACTGGTTTTTTGTTTTCTCTTCCTGTTTCACCTCCATCCTTTCATAGTCTTTTGCCCAATCCAGGGGTACCCCACGGGGGCCCCTGTTTTGTGCGAAACCACCCTCCCTGCCACTTCTCCTCATGGGCTTTGCTCTATCTCTGTGGGTTGGGTGGTTCCTGGGGGATGTGCCTCCTCTCCCCTGGTGTGTCTTCCTTGCCTCTCCCTTTACCGGTTGAGTCAGGATAAATTCAAGGAAGACACTGCTCAGCTTGATGGCCATCATTGCTTGGAGTTCATAAGGAGATGACGCATTTTTTGTGGCCTTTTTTGGTATTCCCTAGACGCTCCTCTCGCTTTTTTCGGCGCCGGACCATCTCGGCCGGTCCCGCAAATTTGCGGGAGCTCGATTGGGCTGGGACGTTCCGGCCCCCCGCAAATTTGCGGAGATCGTTGGGGGGGTCCCGCAAAATTGCGGGAGGGTGGTGTCGGTACGGTTATGCCTCCATTGGCCCGCAAATTTGCGGTAATAGTTGGCTTTCACTATTGACCTTTTTGATGTCATCTTGTTGCCTGATACTATATTGGTGTGTGCACTTTACTGGTGTTATAGGCCCTGCATGTAAGATGTTGAGTGGTGGTTAACACTTTCTCCATCTTTGCTGGTTCAGCTAGTGCTCTTCCACCTCGGCCGCCCTACTCACCTACCTCTGTGCTCCCAGTTTAGGGTGAGTACGGATCCCTGTTTGCATGTGTGTTCCTGTTTCCCCATGCTCCTTCCCTGGTTCTTCTTGGACATTCTCTCCACTTACTCCTTCGACGTGCTGATTATGGTGTGTGTTCTTCCAGTGCAGGTAGGCTGCCTTGCTTTCGCCTTGGTTGTAGCTCCCCGTGCTTGGTGAGCCACAAGTCCTGCTTGCGCCATTCGCACTGTGTGTCCTCTACGGCCTACCTCCCTGCTCTGTGTGGCCCGTGTCTGGCCCTGGTGGATGTGGTGCACCATAGCCCTGGTTCCTCGGCGGCGGCTGTGGCCTCTGCTTCCCTTCCGTCGGTGTGGACGATGGTCTCCCGCCACATTAGGACTGTGGGCCACCGTTCCCCGGCCTTTGTTGCCGACCGGATCCGCGTCGCCCTGGGTATCCCTGACCCGACTGAAGGCCGTTCACCTGGCCCTCTCCCTGCTCGGGCCCTCTCCCCTGGGTCCCGCAGCCGGTCGTCACATCGTCGGGGGGTTCCCCAGCTCCGTCCACGCTCTCGCTCGCCTCGTGTTCCGTCCTCTACTGCCCCTCGTCGTCCTCCTGATCGCCTTGACGATGCCCATCGCCCTCGTCATGGTTCTCGCCCTGAGGCCGGGGTTAGCGGCTCTGCCCCTGTGCGCCCTCCCCTGGCCTCTACGGATAGGGGCTCTACTTCCTTCCGCCCGCTTCCCCAGCCCAGACGACTTCCTCTTACGTTGTCCTCTTCGCGCGCGGTTGTTCATGCTGTAGCTGGCCCTCTGCTCCCTCCTCCTACACTGTCCAGGAGGGTCCGCCTGGATGTCGTTGCTTCTACTTCACCTGCTTCAGTGCCTATTCTTCCTTCACGGTCTCGTCCCACGGTGGAGGTCCCTCCCTCCTCCGCCTCGGTGTCGGGCCGCCCTGTTATCTCAGCCCCGGGGATCCTTGCTCTGTTTCTCCCCGCGGCTCCTTCTGGCCTCCTTTCACCCGGCCAGCCTTCCCACTCCCGTCGTCCTGCTCCTCCTCATTCTTATCTTCCTGACCTTCACTTACCGTCTCACCAGGGGGGTACCCCTCCTCTTGCCTCGGTGGGGTTTAGCGAGGTTTCGGGGTCCCCTTTCTCAGGAGCTGACGTGTCGCTGGAAGAGGGGGATGGTGCTGTTTCCCCCTCGGCCGTTCGTGATCGGGGACGAGTCCCTCACCGGCGACACAACCGTCGTCGCTCGCCTTCCTTGGGCCGTGACGCTGCTGATTCGTGTCGTGGGTCTCGCTCCCGCTCACGCTCGCCCCGGCGGGCCGACCAATCTTTGGGGGGGTCGCCTCTCTCGGATCGATTGTCGGCTATGCAGGGCTGGGTTGTGTCACGCATCGACGGGCGCTTGGAGTCGATGCAAGACTCCCTCTTCTCGCGCTTCTTGGCGGTGACACACCCTCAGCGTCTCACCCTACCTATCCCTGCTACGGTCCTCCTCCCTTCTGCAGGCCTACGCTCTGGTCAGACTTCGGCCGCCCTGACATCCTTCCGGCTGTTTAGTCCCTGGCTGTGTTGACGGGTCTGTCTCCTATGGGACGGATTTGTGCGACGCAGGTACGCCTGGCTTAGCCATCCTGCTCGGTCTCCCTCTCCCATTGGAGGCCTGGTTTGCTGAGGCCTTCGACTTCACCGACCGATCCGTCGACGGCTCTCCTTCAGTCCCTCCCCCGGAGTCATCACTGCTTTTGCCTCCTCTTGTGTCTGTCGGCGGGTTGGACGGCGCGTTCTGGTCCTGGATAAGCGCGCCCGTTCTTGAACTTTGTTCTATTGCTACCCCGTTCTTCTCTCACCCGGATCAGCCCTCTGTCGCCAAGGATTTTCCCTTGCGACAGAGGGTGACGGACTTATTGTCTTGTCTTTAGGTTCCCTCCGGACGTCTGTTCACCACCTGCGGCTTATCGAGGTGTCTGCGCCAGGCGATCTTCGCGAGGGTTTGGACCACGTTCAGCGGATCCACCTTCGGCTCGCGGTGTCTTTGGTTCCCGAGCTGAAGGCGGTTTTGTGCGCGGCAACTCGGCAACGCCCGACGGTACGGTCCTCATTCTGCCGGCCAGCCCCCTTGGATATTCGTCAGGGTTTGTTGTACTCTGCGCTATATAGGTCGGGGTTTTTTGAGCAGGATGCTTGGGCATGCTACACTTCTCTGTCGGCGGCCCCTGCTTACGACACGCACCGATGCGCTGTGTCGTTGCCGGACCCTGCTTACGACGCGCTGTGTCGCGCGGCGGGGTCTTCTCAGTGCCGTCCTTCTGCCGGTCCTCTTTAGGGTCCTGCTGCAAGTGCTGCCGCCTTGCACGGGCGCAGGACTGGGACGTTGCAGGCAAGTGCGTCGGTTCCGCCTCGCACTTCTGTTCTTGCCCCCTTTCATCCCCGCCGTGTCGGGGCTGGCCGGCCACCCTCCGACGGGGTCAGCCCCGCGACGGCCAGGGTTTGGGGTGGCCCGCCCTTTTCGACGAGGTTGGGGGGGGGTAGAGGAGGTCAACGTGGCGCTCATGCCCGCACGGCCCGTACCGGGGGTACCTCCACGTCAACACAATGTGTAGGTTCTCTGGGTCGGCCTCCTTGGTCTCCTTCTCGCCTGGCCGACCGGGTCGCTCCCCTCCTCTCGGGTGCTCCCTCGGGTTGTTTTCGCCCTTGCGCCCCTCAGTGGCCGCGAGGGACGTTGGGGGCGGCGGGTTGCGCGGAGGGGTCTCACCTGGAGGTGGACGTCCAGACCCCCTCTCCGCTCTTGTCACCGACGCCGGCCCATCTCTTCAGGGGTGGCCCACGTGTTCACTTCCATGCCCGAGCTGGGATGCGTCGCGGGAGTTGACCGCCGGTCACCCGGTTTTCCTCTCCCGTGTCTTTCTGGTACCGTAGACTAACTGCGACGCGATGCGACCGGTGGTGGATCTGTCGGCCCTCAACGGGCACATCGTGCACACACGGTTTCGGATGCTGCCGGTACCCCTGGTACGCCTGGCCCTGCGCCCTCTGTCGTGGGTAGTGTCGCTGGCCCTCCAGGATGCGTCTTGGCTCGTTCCTCTCCATCCTCGCTTCCAGCGATTCTTGGCCTTTCGGACTTCCGATCGTGTGTTCCTGTTCGACGGCCTTCCCTTCGGTCTCCACATCGCGCCGCGGATCTTCTCCGCACTGGTGGGGCGGGCTCTGGGTCCACTCCTCAGGAGCGGGCTCCAGATCCTGTTTTCCTTGGCCGATTGGTTGGTAGTTTCCGAAGCCCTAGAACTGTGCATTGGCGACGCCCTCACAGTCGTTCGCCACGTCGCACGGTTAGGGTTCCCCTTCGATGTTCCCTAGTCATGCTTGACCCCGTTGCGTGTCGTGCCATGGGTCGGTCTTGCATGGGTTTTGTCCGGCGCTACGGTGACCCGGGGTCTGCCGGCCGCGGTGCACCTTCGGTGGAAGGTCTTCACCGTGTTGCACTCGGTCTCCCTCCCGGGGTGGCTCTGGGACTTGTTAGTGGGTTCGCTGCATTGGGCCGCTCTGCCCCTTCCCTTAGGAGCCTCTGGCTACGCCGCCTCCTCCTCATGGGCACCGCGGTGTTTCCGTTGCCCCTATGGATCGGCTCCTGCCGCTCCCGCGTACCGTTCGCAGACGCTTCGGTCGTTGGGTTGCTCGGGGCGTGATCTCTGCGGCTGTGCCCTGGTCCGCCCCCCCGCCGACGGTCTGGGTAGACACAGATACGTCGAGCGAGGTTGGGTGAGGTTCCCGATCGGACCTGGGACGTCCACTTCCCGGCAGATGGGTGGGTCTCCCTCCACTTCCCCGTCTATGCCCTCGGACTGTTGGTTCCTTTGTTCTTCCTGCGGGACCACGCGCTGGCCCTTCGGGGTAAGTCGGTGGCCTTCGGGTTGGACACTCAGACAGCTGTCCACTGTTTCCTAATGCGGGGGTCCTCCAGGTCGTTGACTCTATTGGGGGTCTCGGTGGAGTTGTTCTTCCTCACGGACCGGCACCCCTTCTCCTTGCATGTCTCCTCCCTGCCCGGGCCTGCCACCCTGTGGGCGGCCGCCCTGTCGAGAGGGCAGGGCGTTCTTGTAGAATGGGCGATGAAACGGACTGTGTTCGCCGACCTCGCGGCTTCCTGAGGTGTTCCGGAGGTCGCTTTGTTCGCATCGGGGGTGCCGCGCCAGTTGCCTCTGGCCCTCTCCCTCCGGCCTCGCGCTCCGGGGGGGGGTCCGGGCGCTTTCATGGTAGCCTGGTACAGGTGGCGGTCGATATACATCTTTCCGCCACCAGACGCGCTGTTGATGTGCCCAGTCTTCGCGAGGCTGCGGCTGTACCGCGGCTGCGTCTGGCTCCTCGCGCCTCTGTGGCCGGCACAGGCTTGGTACGCCCGGTTGCCGCGGTGGTGCCCGAGTCCGGTCCCTCTACCTGTCTCCGAATTCCACTTGAGCTAGGTTGGGGACCTGCGGACCTCGTTGGCCTTCGCACCGTGCTTGTTCATGAGGCACGGTGGCTCCCGGTCCCCGGCCGGGCCCTGACTGACTTCCTGCAGCGTTCCTGGCCGTCTTCTCCTTGGGGGACTTACGGATCCCGCTGGAGGTCTTTTCCTAGGTGGCTACAGGACACTCGCCTGCCAGTTGGCTCTCCTTCCCTCGTCCTACGCTCCTTGTTTCACCTCTTCCGTACACGTCGCTTTCAAGTCGACGCTATACGTACCCACTTGTCTGCCGTCCGGGGGGTCTTTGGGTCCGTCGCTGGGCTGGTCGTTCCGCCGCAGGAGCTGGATTCCTTCCTGCCGGCTGCATTCCGGGATCGACCGCCTCCGCGCCAGGTCCCTCCACAGTGGGATCTGGGGCGGGCTCTAGTCCTTCTGGCTTCACCCACGTAAACAAGGGCCGCTACACCGGTTCCGTTGCTCTTCCTTGTTGCTCTGGCCACTGGGGATCGGGTGTCTGCACTAGCGGCATTGTCACGGCCCCGGGACTGTGTGCGATTCTCCCCGTCCTTGCATGGCGTCTCGTTCGCCTCCTCCCCTCCTTTTGTTACCACGCATGGGAGGGAGGCCCCCGTTTTCCA